>SZWC01000102.1:596606-637174 GCA_023375785.1 Penium margaritaceum
CTCCTCCTCCTCCTCCTCCTCCTCCTCCTCCTCCTCCTCTTCCTTCTCCTTCGCCTTCCTGACCACCACTGCCACTCTCACTAGAATAAGGTCGGCCAGAAGCGGTGGCAGGACGGGCGGCCACGTTGTCCCGCCACTTCAGTCCTATTCGGCGGGCAATCTCCTCCGCTGACCGTCCCCCTCTCGCTTCCGGCTCGCTCCCGGTCTTCATCATCCTCCTCGCCGGCCCTGCTGATGTCATGCCACCTGCCAGCTGGCGATCTGATGCCGCCGCCACCTGGCGGTCTGGTGTCGAAGCCTTCTGCAGTTCGAGCCTTCCTGACCACGGGCCTGTGCCCACACCAGACCTGGTTGGCGTTCCTGCCATGTCACGGCCCCCCCTCGAGGATGCACCTGCCTGCTGAGGTGGCATGCCACCTGCTTGCCACCTGGCAGAAGCTCCCATGCCGGCAGAAGGCGAACCAATCCGGTCCTTGGGCGACATGAACATGTCGGGCCGACCCTGCCGCAGTGCATTGATCTGCGGCACTCTGATAGAGGGAACCTCCCCTTGAGCACCGGGGCCATGAGAATTCCCTTGAATGTTGACAGCGGAACCGGGCGCCCTGGGTTGCGGCTGCTGAGAGACGACTGCTGGCGCACCAGGAGCCGGTCTGACGGAGGCAGCAGGAGCAGCAGTAGAGCCTGCTGCCCCTGTTGCCTCCCCTGCTGCCACCACAGCACTCCGCACGACGGGGTCGGTCTGCCTCTTCACAAGCCTCGGGACCGAATCATTCAAGGAGGACGAGGCGGCAGATGCCAGGTCTGCACCAACGCCTCCACCAGAATCTGAGGGTGCCAATGATCTCGACCCAAAGCCATTCATCCGTGCCCTATCGCCCCTAGCCTCGTCCCCTTGCCTGCTCTCCCACGGTCCTCCCCCTCCCCGGCCTCCTCGCCCTCCTCTGCCCCCTCTCCCAGCTCCATGCATCACTCCCACTCCCATTCCCATCCCTCTCGCGCCTGCAGGAGAGCCTGCACCCTCAACCTGCCGCTTTGACGGTTGTGGTCCAAAAGAAGGAGAGGACCCGGTACTGCCACCTGATACCGTTGCGGGTGTGGCAGCCCCGGCACCCATCCTCGCAACCCAAGATGCTGCATTGGCAGAAGCAGAGTGCCCCAGGCTGCTGGCGCTGGGGCTGCCGCTGCTGCTAAAGCCGAACTCGTCAAGCTGCTTCTGGGCAAGGGTAGGATGTCGCTGCTGCTGCTGCCGCAGAAGCTGCTGCTGCTGCTCCCGCTGCTGCTGTTCCTGCTTCTGCACTGCCTCATCTGACTGCTGCCGCTGCAGCCGCAGCTGCAGCAATTTCTCGTCGTGAGGCATGATGCGGTCCCTCCCACCCACATGCCCCAAATCCTGGGGAAGGCTGGAGCTCAAGGAACCAGACAACACGCCCGAAGTCGACCGCATGACCCGCTGCCCCTGCACTGCCTGCTCTGCCAACGCCTTACCGAGAACTTCCTCCCCCGGGTGGGGCTTGCTCTCTATCTCGGAGCAGTCTGAGGATGAACGAGAAAGCTCCCTCTGCCTCTCCGAGCTTCCCCTCCTCAAGGAAGCCGGAGCTGATGGCCTGTAGCCCTCGAACGCCCCTCCCCCAGCAACTTTGGACGCTCCTGCCATTGCCGCTGACGGTGTTGCTGCTACTGGCCTCACTACTGAAGGTCTACCAGGAGCAGCGCCTGCTGCAGAGGGACGAGACAGAAGCACGTCTGCAGCTTCGCCCAGGTCTGCGCTGGAGACTGAATCGGACGAGACACGTCGCACAAGCTTCTGCTGTCCTGCTGCACTCGCAAGCCATGACCCGCGAAGTTCTGGAATGGCAGCAGCAGCAGCACCACCGCCACCACCGCCGCCACTGCCAACCGCATTGGCTGATGCGACACCTGTGCGAGCATCTGAACCAAGAGACCCTGCATCAGCTGCCTGAACCGCCCTCACATCACCCGAGGGTGACTTTCCTTTTGCTGCCTGCAGCAGCATCATCTGCTGCTGCTGCTGCTGCTGCTGCTGCTGCTGCTGCTGCTGCTGTTGCAGTCCTTGGTGCAGAGTTTGCTGGTCCTGCTGCTGCAACTCCCCCCGCTGATGTTGCTCACCCCGCACCTTGCCTTCCTTCAGAACACGGGCCTCCGACCTCGAGGTCAGTGGAGCACGCCGATCGCCCTCGCAGTCGTCGGCGGAAGATAAGGACATTGCGCCAGAGGATAAGGACGGAAGTTCCGGCGTCCCCAACCTGGGAGGAAGTGGTCCTGACTGAGGGATGGTCCGGCCAACCCCTGCCGTCATTGGCCGAGGTCCTGCTCCCCCACCTCTGCCTCCCACTCCCCCAAAGGGAAGGCCAGGCACCCCCCTCAACCCCTTCACTGCAAGCATGGCCTGCTGAAGCTGCAGCTGCTTCTTCCGCACCTCTTCGGCCTGCTTGCGTCGATGCAGCAGCTGCTGCAGCAGCTGGTCTTGCTGGTTTGACATGCGACGGTCTGCGGACGGTGCAGGCGCCTCTCCCACTTCCCCTCCTCCCGCTTCCATTTGGGATGCTGGCGCTCTCGCTGTTGCCCCTGGCCCTCTTCCTGACACAGCCGCCGACGCAGCAACCACTCCGCCTGCGACTGCGCTTGCCCCGGCAGAGGACCCGAACCCTTCTCCTGCTCCTGCGGTCAAACCTGCCGATCCCGAGGCCGCTGCACTCGACTCTCGACCCAGCATGGTCGCGATTCCCACCGCGCTCTTCTCGTCCCTCGTCACTCCTGCTGCCCTGGACGCTGCCAGCACCAGCTCCTCACCCCCTTCCACCCACGCGCCACTCGAGGTCGGCTCCGAATTTATGTGCTTCAGAGCCCGCGAGGGTCCCTGCTTGATGAGCCGCCTCGAGCTGGCAACTTCCCTCCTGCTGCTGCCCTCCACTGCCGCCAGGCCGTCTGGGGGAGGGCTGGCCGGCCGCGCGTGCGCCCCAGCAGCCGCTGCAGCAGCGGCAGCCGCAGCAGCGGCGGCTGCTGCAGCAGCTGCTGCGCCAGAGGGAACCTTCACTCCTTGAGGTCCTCGCTCAGAAGGAGGGGGACCAAAACCGCCGTCCCGCGAAAGGTTCCTCATCCTTCCGGAGCTTGACGGCCGTTCCATCGACTCCGACTTTCTGGGCGTTCTTGTCCCTGGCGTCTCCGGCATGCTCGACAAGAGCGAGGTGTCGCCATCGCTGTCGCTGTCCACACTTCCGTCACGACGGTCACGAATGCGGAGACTGTGATGGCCGTTGGCCAGCTGGCTCCCTGCCGCCTGCCGATTCTGCACAGGTGCAACCCACTCCTGAGGCTGATGGACCCCCTTGTCCGGCGACGACGCAAGCAGCGCAGGCAGAAGCCACTGCTCAGAGCCCCCAGGAGAGCTGTAGAAAGCCGCAGCAGAAGAAATGGCTCCTGCCGGCGCTCGAGGGCCACGCCTCTGCTGCTGCTGTTGCTGCTGCTCCTGCTGTTGCGCTTGTTGACGCAACCTACTGCTAGCTCCCCCTTCATCAGATTGAACTCTGAAACCCTCTGTGGAAGATGGTGGCGCCTGCTGCTGTGACTCCTGCTCCACCTGCAGCTGTTGCTGCTGCTGCTCCTGCTGCTGCTGTTGCCGTTGCTGCTGCTGCTGCTGCTGCTGCTGCTGCTGCTGCTGCTGCTGCTGCTGCTGCTGTAGCTGCTGCGCCAGCACGCTCTTCGGACTCACCTTCTTCACGAGCTTCATCATGAGGCCTGCACCACGAGGAGAAGTTATGGGCACGCTGTCCGCTCCATCTGCCCCGCCTGAAGTTCCCCCTCTCCTGCCCCTTTGGTGCTCTCTCTCAGAGGACTCGCCGGGGAGGACAAGGGGTGCTAGGCCAGGAGAAAAATGCCGACTTAATCCGCGACCAGGTTGACTCTGTCCAGCAGCGCCCGCACCCCCATCGCGAGGACTGGTCGGCGACTGCGGCTTTGTGTTCGGCTCCCCGGAACGACTGCCCAGGGCGGCCCTTAGGGCGGCCATGCCCCTGTTCGGCGACGTGCTGCTGCTTCCGACGGTACCATCACCTTTCCTGCGCCCGCTGTTGCTGGAGGTCGGAGCGTCTGGGGATGAGGCCACGTCAGCGTTGCTGTTTTCGCCTGTGAGCCCTCTGCTTGCGCTGCTGCTGCCGAGGCGACTATCTTGCTGCTGCTGCTGCTGCTGCTGCTGCTGCTGCTTGCTGAATGAACCTAACAGTTCTGGGCGTCTGGATATTGGCATTGGCCCGGGAGTTTTCGGGCGGGAAGGAGGCGGAGAGGCGGGGGAGCGGCTGGATGGGGAGTCCTGTGCTGAGACCACCTGGGGGTCCCTCGCTGATGCCACCAACTCTTCTTCGTCCGCTGCCAGGCTGGCGACGCCTTTCTTGGCATCTCGGCGTGTGAGGCTTCCGAAGCCGTGCTGCCCCCCTGCTTCCTTGTGGCGGAAAAAGAGGCCCACTTTCCTAGGGCTCTTGGGAGGAGTCGTGGAATGCGAAAACTTCCGCTCCATTGCGACTTAAAAGGGGTTTTCTCAGGACGACCTTCTAGCCCACACGGAGCACTCCTCTTCGCCCACCCTCGAGTTCCAACGCCACTTTTCTCTTTCAAAGGGTCGGGAGAGGACAGAGGCATCCCAAAGCCGTGGCAGGAACGAGCGGCGCCTCCATTCTCCGTAGACAGGCTGTGATGCCTTAGGGGCTGCGAGCTGCGACGTTCAACGCTGCGTTCCCTGTAGCTCGCGTCGGTCGGGCAGGTCAGCCGGTTGCTTCGTTGTCCTCAACAAGGCTTCCCAATCCCAACCACCACCTCCGAGGAGTCGGTAGCTCTGTTAGCGGAGGGCGTTGAGAAAATGTCTTTCGAGTCCACTGCTACCTGACGACCATTCGCCACTTCGACGAGAGAGCATGACCGAAGAGCATGACCTGAGAGCATGAGCTGAGAGCATGACCTGAGAGCATGAGCTGAGAGCATTACCTGAGAGCATGACCTGAGAGCATGACCTGGGAGCATGACCTGAGAGCATTACCTGAGAGCATGCGCGCACCTTTCGTTGCTGCACTCGTCCATCACCGACGCAGACGGCCGAGGAGGCGAGCATGGCGGAAAACCTTGATGGCGACAGGAGATACCGCCGCCACCATCGCTCACAATACTTTTGGATCGTATGCCGATGCAGCAGCAGGCATGTTGAGTCCGTCGCGTACGATGCGGCATCAATCGGAAACCATGCCATGCAAAAATGCGCAGACGTCATCCTCCCGTCACACGAGGAACATACGTGTGCATTTTGCCCCGCAGGGATGTGGAGAAACCGATGACTTCGTGTGTGCCATGGCTGGTAGGGCACGACCATGTCAGAAGACGCCAGTGCCGTTACTGTTCTCTTTATGTCCGACAAAACGGCTGCTCGTGGCCAATCCACGTGACCGAAAAGCCTTCCGCCTTTGAGGAGTTCGAAGGGTTTGACAATCCGCTAAAAACGACACTTCAATGAGTGTGTTCATGGCCCCACGCAAAGCTCTCTGCGCAGATGGCTAGAAGGAAACGCACAAAGATGATAGGCATAATTGCCCTTCTGCCCATTCCGTGTCGGGGTCAGAACGAACTACCCTGCACTTTAAACTTAGACAACCTGGGCCCAGCGGATTTAGAAAAAAATAATACCGCCCACTTGCTTCACCATGCTCGATCGGTGACATGCTATTATGCAAAACGGAGCGTACATGGTGAACAAATAGAAATTTTGAGGCAGAACACGAATTACAAATTTGGACGATTGAGCAATTTGTACTTAGCAGCAAGTGTATTTCGTTGACCAGTGTCAAAATGATCGACAATATGTGCATACAAGTGTTGAATTGAAAATGAGGCATATTCTGGGCCGTTGGGTTGATTTTCGAGTAACGCGTGCACAGTTGCGTCGTGAGTGGTCGGATTCGAGAAGCTCCGCCGAGAAGTCGGGGGGCTTCAAGGATCGACTGTGAAGATGCGAGATGCATTCTAGCGGGCGTTGTCTTCAACTCCTGCTAAGAGTCATAGTCGAAGCTCGCAGAATGGCGATCTCAGTCCGCGTGAGGGATTTTCCCCCTCGCAGAACTTAGGAGCAATCGTCATCAACGATCCTCAGCATGGAGACTCAAATATTTTGTGTCTCCAGAGGCCCATTTCCGTTTTAAACCTCAACCCCTTGTTCCGGGACCAGAACAAGGGTGTATACCCCGAACTCATGGGTTTGCACGAGTTTTACCAAGAAATATGTCGAAGTCGCGCTAACTTGCAACTTCGATGTATTTTTACGCGATGACGTGAAATTGTCGCGTGCGAAGCACGCTGGCAATTTTGCGCCAGTCTTTTTTCCTCACTCTCGCCCTCTCTCGCTCACCCCCTCCCCTCTTTCGTCTTGCCTCTGCCGACAAGGAGGGGAGGCGAGGGCGATGGCACGGGGCCACCGGCCTCGCTCGCGAGGCTTTGGTGGCCCCCCGGCCGCCGATCGAGCCCCCAGCTCGATCGGCGGCTGGGGCTGGCTGGCGGGTGGCCGGCCGGTCACCTCACCGTCGGCCGGCCACCCAGCCGGCCTGATACCAGCTGGCCGGTGGCCAACACGTGGCTGGCCGCCAGCCAGCCCTCGATGGCAAGGGCTGGCCGCCGGCCAACCCTCGCGATTTACGAGGGCAGGGAGGGCCGAACCGGCCCTCTCGCTACATTCCTCCCCGCTTATTATGAACTGTTCCGGTTCATGAAAAACAAGCAGGGTTGTCTAATATTGAAGCATCAATGTAGAGTGGCAGTGCCATGCTGACCGGTCGAAGGAGCCACGTGGCTCAAGCGGGGTCACCTGGGACTGTGGGCGGTTGGACAGGATGGCTTGAGGGTCGGAGACCCTCAAGAACCGCGGTTTTGGCCTAGTCGGCCAAGGATTCTATCGAATTCGCTACAACCAACATTGTGAAAGAACATTTAATAATCTTCAATCACCAGCTAAGACATGAACACTTGGACCTAAGCTACAACTAGTAGGTCAGCACGGCTAGTGGCCTTCCCCCTTCAGGACGGAGCGTGCGTGCGAAGAAAGTGTGTCATATTCGTCAAAAGATCAACCACAACCAATATTGCATCATGGCCACGGGACGTGTTTGGAAGGCCGCTGATGAAGTCCATGTTGACACACTCATATGGAGTTCTTGGGATGGGAAGTTGTTGAAGGATTCCAACACGTTTTTGATTACTTACCTTATCTTGAAGACATGGGTCGCATGTCATGCAATACTTGCGGACTTCGATGCTCCATCTTGGCCACCAGAAAGTGGTCAGAGAGTGCTTGTCCCGTCTTTCGTGGTCCCACATGACCTGCCACCGGCGGGTCTGAAATTGGGAGATTACCTTTGCTCGAAGGTCTCCTGATTCTTGCACAACAACTTGTTCTCCGTGCTAGTAAATTCCTAAAGCTTCCACCAATCCATGCTTTGCCAGATTGCGAGAGTCTTGGAACCAAGAGTCTACACAGTATCACATTCGGATCCGATTCACAAAGCAATTGTAGTAGATAATCTCTCGGGTGGTTGCCGCAAGGGTGTGGGGGTGTCAGGTGTCTGCGTTGAGCCTAACGCAAGGCCCATAAAACACCCACTAACATCAATGGTTATCTTACTTTTCACAGTCGGCTGAGTGGATTGGCCACGTTGATGCGCCTTGGCAGATATTCCCATGTGAATGAGAAGCGGCTCAGGAATTCACTCCAGCGCGCCTGTCGCCTTGACAGGTTCGGTTGTGTTTGAAAAAACACCAACGGCTTATGGTCGGTCACGGCCATCACACCCCCCTCGGCACCCTCGAGGTAACAATGCCACGTTTTGAAAGAATGTACCAATGCAAGAAGTTCTTGATCACCAGTCGTGTACCGGGTTTCAGCCGGAATGAGCTTTTGGCTTTCATACGCGTCTGGATGATCATTTTGCATGAGGAATGTCCCGAGTCCTACTATCGACACATCACACCGCACCTCTCAAGGTTGCGATGGAGCTGGAAGAGCCAAGACGGGGGCGGTGGACAGAATTTCCTTTACTTTGAGAAAAGAACTATTGCAGTATTGCGTCCGTTCCCAGCATGCGTCTTTTCACGTGAATCTAGCTAGCGGTGGTACCAGTGTCGAGTACCCTTGCATGAACCGTCGAAAGTAGTTTGTAAGGCCAAGGAAAGACCGGATCTGCCCGACATTTTCTGGGCACGGCCAATCCACCACGGCTTGGACATTTTGTGGGTCGACATAGATACCATCCTTGCCCACGATGTGTCCAAGGCAATCGAGTTCATCCTGTGCAAAATTGCACTTGCTTGCTCAATTTCACATAGAACTTTTATTCCCGAAGGATCGCGATGACTTCGCGCAAATGTTCTAGATGCTTATCCATTGTTTTTGAGAAAACCAGGATGTTGTCTAGGTAAACCAAGACAAGCCGACCAAGTTGCTTGGCGAACGTTCGGTTCATTTCTCCTTGGAAAGTTGCCGGGGCATTCGTAAGTTCAAAGTACAAAAATCGAAACTGATGATGACCCAAGTACGTCCGAAATGCTGTTTTGGGTACATCATCCTTCAAGATGCAAATTTGATGATAGCCCTGTGACAAATGCAAGGATGAGAAGACTTTCGCTGCATGGTCAAAGAGGTCCTCAATCCGCGATAAGGGGAATCGATTTTTCACCTTCAGCTTGTTTCACGCCCGGTAGTCCACACACATGCGTAAACCACCATCCTTCTTGCTCACAAAAAGGATCGCACTGTACGGTGAGCTACTCAGCTCGATCGAACCTTTTGCAAGGTACTCCTTAATTTGGCATTCGTCCTCTCGCCTCTCTGCCAGAATTAGGAGATACATGGGTCTGAACAGAGGAGTTGCCTCTGGTTGCAGTGGAATCATGTGGCCCATGTGTCGTTCTGGTGGAAGCCCAGCCGGTGGGTCTTGGAATAAATCTGAGAACTCCGCCAACAGTGTTTTCATTTCCTGCGACGTGTCTTCCTTCACTTCATCTTCCACTTTCTACAGTTGGGCCAAGAAATATCGGCAACCATACGAATACGTTTCTTGACCTGCATCGTAGACAAGCTGGGGTGGACTTTGAGTCTGGTCGGTGGCAGTTCCGTACTTGGAACAAGGGTGAAGCGGCACATCCCCTTCTGGAGGATCAAATGCTTTGACTCAAAGCACATCATTGCCTTCTTTTTGCGAAGTCAGGGATCGCCTAGAACCACGTCAAAAGGATCTAGAAGGTTTAGAACCTTCAGCGTCACGCTTTGAGTGTAAACTTGAATGCAAATATTTGTTTTGCAAGTACCGATCACAGGTATTGTACGGTTGATTTTGACTACAACTGAGGAATTTGATGGCTCATACTTGAGGCCCACCCGTCGGGTGAAGCCGAAACTAACAAAGGAGTCATCTCCTCCGTTGTTAGCTAGCACGTTCACAAGGGCACTGGCTAGATGCCCTTTGAAATGCATCGTCATGTTGCCCTCACTCTTCCGAGTGGAAAGACTTGATGATGGCAACCCAAGTTTGTGGTAAACACTAAATCGGTATGGTGGGCGACGCAACTTGAGTGCTTCACCAACTTGGGTCCACATCATGTGGTTTTGTGTAAACTTGGCGAGCACCTTCCCATCTTTAAACCAGGTTGGATCAAAATCGTTGACCAATGGTACTATGAATGTGATTGCGCTCGTCACCTTGGGAGCGTTTGCTTCAATCAATGCGTCATACAAGTCATGCAAGGTGGTCGGTGTCGTGACAACTAAGAAAGTACGATCATGCATTTCATCCAGACATGCAAGATTTAATGGGAAGTGTCAGTCAACAAGTATGGACTGTGGTTCAACAGGAGGAGAGAATAAAACCGAGAATTTTGAACTCGTCAGAATTTTGAATTGTTTTACATCCTCATCAGAAAACATGAACCCACACTCGTGATCCGCTTTTCTCCCTAAGTGGTTCCCACCGGCATCACTCAGGGATGGGGAAAAGCCGCCTCGCGACCTTGGCCATTCCCATGACCCGGCCCATGGCCATGGCCACGACGGTAACCACGACCTTATCCGCGACTGCCTGCTGCACCATCTCCATGTGGTGCTACTGTTGCGGATAGTGCAGTGGCCCCTCCAGCACCACCGGCGGTGGCTTGAGGGCAGTCAGCTCTGAAGTGGTCAGGCTACATGCAGATGTGGCAGAGGCCCTCACGGGAAGCGGGGTTGTGATGCTCACGTGTCGTGAGCTGCTCATCGTTGTCACGGCTGCGCTTGTTGTTGGTGGTCTTCTACCCTTCAGTCTTCTTGGCTGGGGGACTTGCAGACTGCTTGGCCTTAGACCCACCACCCTGCCCGGCTACACCCCCAGCCCGAGTAGCGTCCATGCGCATGTCGCGTCCCTACTATGCACGCGCAGCTGGCCGTGCATCTGAGAAGTGCTTTGGGTTCGCCGCATGCACCTCACTCAGGTAGTCTCGCAACATACACCAACTCGTCCAAGCGTGACATGCTGCGGTGGTAGTGGTCTTGTCCCTGAGCTTCTGCTTGCAAGATCATCACGTAAGAACTCTAGCAGCAGGCGCTCTGGGTACCTGAACGGTGGCTTACCATCACTCTCTGTGAAGCTTTCAGCTTCCTTGACGAGCATGGTAAACTCACTCGGGTACGTCTCTAGAGAGCTACAGAGCTGCTTGAAGTCCTCTAGCTTAGTGAAGGCCCGCTGGGCCTCCTCGCGTTGCATGCACTTCTTGTGCACCAAGGAGAAGAAAGTATCCCAAGGCACGGGCTGCCACTACAGGTGAGGGTGTTGTGCACTCCACTCACTGATCACGTAGTTGAAGAGTTTGGTCTCTAGCCGCGTCAAGGCAAGGTCACCCCACTGATCGAGTGGAGCCTTCTGCATGCGCATCATGTGTTGCATGCTGCTCAACCAGTCGGTCTGCTTGCGGCCCTTGTGGAAGACCTCCACACCGTTGATGAACAACGTGTTCATGGCGTGAACTGAGGTCGTCAAGGCAGGTTGGCCTCTACTGCCACTGGAGATGGGGTCAGCAACCATGTCATGGTCACGCTCTTGTGCCCCCCGTTCTTGGGTCATGCTCTTCAACGCCTCGTCGAGCTTGTTACACCGTAGTGTCACTGCGTGCGCTACAAAACCCTGAAGTTTTCAATCCCTAGCGAGGTCCGACATGGTTTGTCTAACATGGACGAGGAATTTGGTGAAAGTTGACTTGAGCTCTGATGTCATCAGAGCTTCGACAATGGTCTCCATGGCCTTGCGCTGGCTATGCACCTTTGCCCAGTTGAGGAGCATACGGTTCGTGTATACACCCTCAAGGAGCCCCATCTTGCAGACAAAACTGTCATCCTCCACCATGCTAGAGTGGTGGCGAAGGTTCTCCACAGCTTCAGCGTCGTACAAGGCGGGTTCTCCGCGTGCTTCTTTGTGAGAAGGAACATCCTTGTTCTCGACACTAATTTGCAGTTACCTGGCCACTTTGGCGGCTGCATCCGCTAGGTCTTGGCGAGTGGCGTGACGAACGTTGTCAACGTCGTCACATGACTCGTTCTCAGGATTTAGGGTATAAGAGAACTTCTCGCGTAGTTGCTTTTGGCACTCTTGCTGCCATCGACAACGTCACTACCATTGGCAGCTTCCTCTATCTCGGCACGTGCCTTGCCTTTTCCAAGCGACCGGCTCGATAGCTCCTTACGACGATGAAGATGATCATTATCGACGTCGTCATTGTCTTGCTCTTCATTATGCTCAACGTCCAGGTTACCTCCCGCGAGTACATCATTTGTCACATGGAGACCGTCCACGTCCGCGTCGACATGCTCGTCAGGCACACCCTCGGCTTTCACATGCTTCTTGATTTTGCTGAGAGGAGTGTGTGTTGCATTTTGAGACACGATATCTTTTGAGCTTGCTACCGCGCTCGTCGCCGCAGCCCCCAAAACTTGGAGGCCGACGAGGGCGCGCGGTGAAGCCGTCACCAACTTGCCCTTTGCTACTTTGGAGGGACTGGCGGTCGCCATCCGTGGTGTTGTTATGTGCAACTTGTACGACAAGAAAAAGTGAGTTTCGCTCATAACATGAAAGTGGGGTAACCTCGATAGGATCCGTCTACGCACTCACAATCGGTGAGGCCACTAGAAAAACAATCGCTATCTTTCTTCGCCACCGCGGACGGCACAACCACACGTTAAAAATTGCTACTTTCCTATGCCGCAATGATCGGCATAATCACGTGGTTTTCAAGTACATCTTCCTAAATCGTGACTCACTGCCCTAGATAGTCTCTTGGGCACTGGAGATTGGAAGGACAAGGGGAAATCAACAAGAGTGTGAGTTTTTCTCACAAGCAAAGGGAACTAAGCCGGGGCTACTCCAACTAAGAGTGTGCTACCTTCCGCACACTTTTTTTCCACCACGTGGTCTTTTCTCTTGACCTCTTGTCTTCCTTGGTCTTCCCTTGGCCTTGGCTTCACGTCTTGGAGCCGTCTTGGAGCATCTTCCTTGGGCCCACGGTGATGGAGGGGCCTCTGAACACCTTCAAGGGGGCGCCTCCTCCTTGCTTGACGTTCTACCAGCCTCTAGAGGCGGCTAGAGATGAGGAGGCCCCCTACACATCTTTTTTCACCAAGGAAACAAGCACAAAAGCTTGAGAAATGGCCAAAATGGTGCTTTTGAAGCAAGGCAAAACCCCACCAGTACCAAATTAATACTCGTGGTTCTCTGGTGATGGGGAGATGCTAGGGGAATGTAGAGAAAATAGGTAGAGCTTTTCAATACCTTCCCACCACAATTACGACGCTGCAAATGGTAAATTTTGGAGCCCGTATCCCCTTTTTCCATTGCTGTCGATGTTGTGCTCCGCCGGCAACGAGTAATGTATTGTTCGACCGCCGAAAATATCATGAGATTACTCGCGCACCTCGTACTGGCTCTGGCTACCAATGTAGCGGGCGTTTTCACCAACTCCTGCTAAAAGTCGTCGTCGGAGTTTGAAGAATGGCGATCTCAATCTGCGTGAGGGGTTTCCCCCCTCGCAAAACAGAGGAGCAATCATCATCAATGATCCGCAGCAGGGGACTCAAATATTTCAAGTCTCCAGAGACCCATTTCCGTTTTAAACCTCAACCCCTTGTTCCGGGACCAGAACAAGGGGTGTATACCCCAATCTCGTGTGTTTGTACGAGTTTTACTAAGAAATATCATGAAGTCATGCTAACTCGTGACTTTGATATATTCTGACGTGATGACGTAAAATCGTCGCGTGCAGAGCACGCTAGCAATTTCGCGCCAGTCTTTTTGCCTCACTCTCGCCCTATCTCTTGCTCACCCCCTCCCGTCATCCGTCTTGCCTTTGCCGGCGAGGAGGGGAGGGCAAGGGCAAGGGCGCGGGGCCACCAGCCTCGCTCGCGAAGCTTTGGTGGCCCCTCGGCCGCTGATCGAGCCCCCAGCTCGATCGGCGGCTGGGGTTGGCCGGCGGGTGGCCGGCCGGTCACCTGACCGGCGGCCGGCCACCCAGTCGGCCGGCTGCCAGCTCGCCGGTGGCCAGCGCATGGCTGGCCACCAACCAGCCCTCGCCATTTGCGGGGGCGGGGAGGGCCGTACCGGCCCTCTCGCTACATGCATATTTCTCTATCCACATTTGTCTCAATGCATCGAGAAGTCAATTGAAATTCCATGACACTTCTATCGTGGATTCGTGAGAGTGGTTGAATTTGTCAGAAGGTTCAAGAAGATTCACTAGGGGCAAGGGTTTTGGCCAGTTTGCCCTCGACCGACGAAGTGAATATTGAGGTTTCGCGACGCACTGGGCTGTTTGTATAATAATAGAAATGCCCACTTGGAAGGAGTAGGGACTCATATACGTCTGGTACGTAACACTCATTTCCCCCTTTTAGCCACGACGTCCCAGCGTGTGTACAGACGTGGCTTGGTGATGGGAGTATTAGCCGTCAATTGGGTGATCTACGTCTCCGAGATTGTCGTAGGGTTCCCACCTGTTATGCACGATGTCATAGCCATGCCACTTGACAAGATATTCTGTCATTTTTCCAGTTCGCTGATGGCGAAGGATGTCCTCGATGACATTCTCTGAGTCCTGGTCCACTTTAACGGGATGAGGCGGAGGGACATCCCTGCAAGGGAATTTCTTTTCAGAATCCTGGTAGTGCTTGATTCTGCTGATATGGAACACCAGATAAACTTGCATAGTGTCGTGGAGTTTGAGTCGCGCAACCACAAGGGTTTGCATACGCTCGATCTCAAACAGCCCCTACCATCGGGGGTTGAGCTTTGAATAGTCAGCTTTGCAAAGCTTAATGCTTCTGGAGCTGATTAGGACTTTATCACCAGCGGTGAAAATGACGTCATTGCGATGTCTGTTGGCTGCTCGTTTCATCGGTGCATGTGTCTTCACGAGGATTTACTGCGTTTCCTCCCAGATGGTGGAGGATTCCTGGCATTGAACTTCGACCAGGGGAATGTTGCTTCGATTGTGTAGTCCAGCTGGTGTGGCGGGAATTTCCCATACACCACTTCAAATGGAGTTTTACCCGTTGCGGTGGAAATCATGGAATCATGTGCGATTTCGGTGATTGGGAGTTTTTCTGCCCAATCTGTCCCATGAGATTTGCATAGTGTTTGGAGAAGCTGTTCAAGCATCGGATTGGTCCACTCGGTTAGGCCGTCGGTTTGAGGATGAAACGCCATTGAAAGTTGAAAATTGCTGCCATAGCGAGTCATCAGTTTGCTTAAAAAAACGGCTGGTGAATGGACTGTCTCTGTCGCTCGTGATGGTCCTCGGTACAGCGTGTAGCCACACGAAGTTGTTTAGAAACAGCCATGAGGTTCCCTCGGTAGTGACGGTGATTGTTGTCGGAATGAAGGGGGACATTTTGGATAGTCTCTCGACCACCGCGAGGGTTGCAACATATCCCCCAGGTGTGACTGGTAATAGTGTGACAAAGTCCATGGAGATATCAGTCCACGGTTCTGTTGGAATAGGTAGCATTTGCAGAAGTCTAGGTGGTTGTGTGCGACGGGACCTTTGTCGCTGATATGTATTGCAGGAGTTGCATAAATTGGCCACGTCGGATTGCATTTCTTCCCACCAGTAGTTTTTTGTCAGCTTCTTCAGCGTCGTGTCCTCTCCAAAGTGTCCACCTGGTCCTGTGTCGTGGCACTCTCCGAGCAGCATACAAGAAAGTTCATTGTTTGGGGGAATCACCACCTGGCAAGTGAATTGCCGTCGCAAATAGGGTGTGTTGCAACAGGATTTTGCCTTTTCATATCTGCTGTGCTCTTTGTAGCCTTGTGTGAACAGGTGATCAAGATACGAGTCTCATTGCAGCTGTAGCTTCACCATCTAAGTCATTAAAGTTGGTCGGCGGTTGAGTGCGTCAGTCGGGTTGATTTTGCCTCACTGGTACTCAATATCGTGGTTGAACCCAGATTCAAGGAACTCCATCCGTTGGGTTTGACGTCGATTGAGGTTCAACTGTGTCTTCAAATATTTCAACGCATGGTGGCAAATGCGCACTACGCATTGGCGACACTCCAGGTAGCACTGTCATGTCTTGAATGCATGTACAACTGCTAGTATCTCTTTCTTGTGTAAAGCGTAGTTGAGTTTCGGTCCTCGTAGTTTTTGAGACATGTATGCGACCAGTTGCTTGACGTTACCATGGTTCTGTAGAAGGACTGCGCCGATGGCTCGGTCAAAGGCATCTGTAGCCATGACGTAGTCGACCGTTTGATTGGCTAATCATAGGGCATGCACCAAGGTCAGTGCGTTCTACAAAGCGGTGAGCGCTTCTTCTTTGATGTCTCAACTCTGCCACTCATCTTCTTCTCAGAGGTAGCGTCGTTCAACAGCCAATAGTCCATGCACATCCGCATCTCACGAGTTCTTGTTTTCACAAACATTACCAATACAGCGTATGGTGACGTGGTTGGACAGATGAACCTTTGATCGAGCATCTCATTGAGTTACTTCATTTTTTGATTGCTCATCCGATAGGCCCCTCGAACTGTGGGTTGGTTTTAAGGCTTCAATTTGATGTGAAGGTCAATGTCTTGTTAACGAGGTAAGGCTCTCGGGAGTTTGTCGGAGAAGACGTTGGCAAACTCTTGGATGAGTGGTGTGAACTATTTACCATCATGAACTTTATTAAAGTCGATGAGGCTGATGAGGCCGATGAGTCAGCGTTTTCTACTTCCCCTTATTCCATTGGCGCGAGGTGTATGAGCCACGCACAAGCTCCTCGTTGCATACGTTGTTTGGCCACGTAGAGCGTTGTGGACTATACAGGTTATCGCCTTTTGACAACCGTGTCTTCCTTTGCTACTCCCACCTATGCTATCATCTTCCGTCACACACACAAAAGTTGTCGCTTGGTGCCGTTGATCTCCACGTAGGCGTCGCCGCTCTTCCAATCGACCTGCGGATTGTGTCGGTATATGAAATCTCATCCAAAAATTATTTTGTGATCACTCACTACACAGGACATCCAAACCATTACGTCTAAAAGATCTTTCACCTGTAGTCATAGTGGTTCTCAGAGACTCCGTATTTACAATCTCTCAATGACAGGTTTTCCTTCAAACACCCCTGGTTCACTCTGCAAACCCGGCTTGCAAGTGATGTCGTTCATTACAAAGCTATGTGAAGCTCCTCCATCCAATAGTGCCGGAACCGTTATGCGAATCTTGCATCCTCTAGGCTAGATTTCTAGGAGTATCGCCAATTGGTCGTCCTTGTCGAACTTTGTGATGTCAAAAGCCCTCTGTGAAAATGTAGGCCGTTCAGATGGACAATCGTTTGGCATAGATCGCATTGTGGAGACATGAGTTGCACCTTTCACTCCTGCCCTTTTCTGTTTCTCAGCTCATTTTTCTGCGACTCCCCCCCTTCTTGGTCTACTGCCTGCATCGACAGTTGCGAGCGATGTACCTGATTTTTTTGTAGTTATAGTAGGTGTGCATATCTCTCTGGCTGACGGCGTCCACTTCCATCGGAGTTGAGGAGTCCACCGATTGGCTTTTTTTGTTTATACGACGACTCTCGTTAGGAGGTCGCCACTCGTAGGGTTCCTAGATCCAAGCATTGTAGCCGGCATTGTCAATCCTTCTTGTTGCCACAATCATCCGCGGTAAGTCGTTTTGGATGTTGAAGATAGCAATTGCTTGCCAAACATCTCGCTTGAGGCCGTTGTTGTACCGAGAATGGAGTTCACCAAGGGCGATTTCTACACCAGTGATGATCTCGTGGATTCTTTGCGTATACTCTGCCACGTTGGACAGAAGATTAAGATACCGGAGTTTATACTGTGCGTCGGATTTCTCATCTAGCCGTCTGAATCGTGCGAACATCTCGTGCGATGATTCGTTACAGTCAGTGCATCTTACCACCACGGATTAATCTGCTCCAAGGGTAGAACGCATGTGGTCGGCCATATGAGACGGGCGGGTTGGCCATTGATGATGCTCCGTCGGTCTCTTGCTGTCATTGGATGGTCTTCAGAGCAGACCACCAACTTAGCACCATGCCACGCAAAATCGTGGCCATGGGATCAATCCTTTTTTTTCATCGTTGACCCTAGTAGTAGTAAAGTCCACCTCCGAATTCGTCAGGCACATCAGAAGCGTTGGTCCTTTAGAGTTTGTAGGGTCGAACGGTTATGGTGGGGCCGGACAAATTTTGAGTTCGCTCAAGATTTGGGAATTTTTCTCGACGAGTACCGCTTCATGTGCTCTTGCATTGCAGAGAGCCTCCATTGCAACGTTGAGTTGTTGGACCATATGGCTATTGATCCCCTTGAGCGCGGAGATTTGGTTTGCCAGTTCCTCGTTGATCCACGCTTGCCGTCTAGTGCCACCTGTCGTTCCTGTTATCGGCGTCATGGCTGCCGGTAGGGGCGGCTGGTTTACCGCCGTTGGGTCCGCGACCAGATTGGATGCCTAAGCCATAGGTGTTGATCCAGCTACCACAAAGCCTGCCATGCCAGCATTCGCTGTCATTCTAGGATTTGTGTGCATAGGCACGTTCTGGTCCTCCATCACCGAAGGCGTCGCTGAAGACCCGTTGCAAGTCGTCGGCTGTGCTCGCTCGCCTTACGTCGTAGTCGCAAAGTCTACAAATTCCTGACATCTGAGACGCGCTGACGACTTGTGCGAGTTAGTCTTACAAATGGGTTAAGTAGTCGGATGCCCCTCCAGTGTTGCTGCGCTCTGATACCATAGGTTATGCCGAACGGATTGTAGAACAGATAGAGTTGCAAGACAGAACACAATTTAGAATTTGAAACACATCAGCAATTTCTAATGAAAGGTAAGTGTACTTTGATGACAAGGGTCAAAATGATCTAACATATATGTATATATACAAGTGTCAAGTAACGAATGATGCATAGTCGGGGTCATTGGGTCGATTGTCGAGTGACGCGTGCGGAGTTGCGTCGTGAGTGGTTGGATCCGAGAAGCTCTACAGAGAAGTCAGGGGCCTTCGAGGATCGACAGTGAAGATTCGAGATGCATCTTTATAAATCCAAATTTGTCTCCGTGCGACGAGAAGTTGACCGAAAGGCCGTGACATTCCTGACGTAGATTCGCGAGAGCAGTATAAGTTGTCAGAGGGTTTGGGGAGATTCACTGGGAGCGAGGGCTATTGGCCGGTTCGCCCTTGAGCATTAGAGTGAATATCCAGGCCTTGCGACGCGGTGGGCTGTTTGTGTAATGACATAAATGTCCACTTGGGAGGAATATGGACTCGTGTACGTCTGGTATGTAATGCATGCTTTGGTGATCAAGCAAAGCGCGATAGGGCGTGTCAATTGGCTAAACTCCATCTCCCCCCATCTTCGGCCGACCATGTTTGAGACGCCTCCTTTCTAAGGACAGTGGCTACGTCGTTACCATTCAAAAAACTTGTAGCAGTTCCATGAAGGGGGCCTTTTGGGAGGTGTTTTCAGCCCCGACCATCTATAAAAGCCAATAAAAAAGAAAAACTTATGGCTAGGTCGCCTCCATCTTTTCTTCGTTTTCCATCTTGCCCCTATTCTGAGGATTATGGCTACCTCGCCCCTATTAATTTAACAAATTCATGAGGCTTAGGGTTTACGAATGTTGACGTCGGCGGAGCCGATAGTGTACGTCGTTACTCATGCACGGAGGTATTATTCTACGAATGGAACGGGACCCTATAAAGTTCCTCACTCGGTATAAGGAAAGTTTGTTCATTACGTTTGCATGGTGGTTTTGCCATTGCAAGGGCTCTGTTTTTGGTACATGTTTTTGAGGAAGTATGACGGGGCATTGGTCATCTTCTCTGCCGCAACGGACTGGTCCGCATCGCCAATCGCCACCAAAAGTGGACGACGACCCAATGGTAACTATTATACCCACCGAGGAATATGGGACTATGAAACTAATGCATGGCGCCAGTGCTGCATGGTCGACAAACGACCACTCAGACGCGAGGATTCCTTTGCCCGTTGTGGCATGGACATGGGAAGCAAGTACCCGGTACAAGTTGCCAGTTAAATATCGCAGTAGTGCGTCCCATCCCATACGACAAGGACTTTGACCAGGTTTGCGCGTCAATTTGTGGCATGCACAAACGAAGACTTTGAGTTTCGAACCGGTTGAATGTACCCGTTCGCACAATGAATAGGTACTATTATGAGGACTTCAACACGCTCCCCAACTTAGTCGGATTCGTTAATTGCACCTTAACTATCCACATACGAACAACCGAACGGCTCGATAGTCGATGGGATACTCCAGACCAGATCCATTGGAGGCGCATCGGGCATAGGTCGCATGGAAGGAGGACTGGGACGGCTATGTAGCACGCAATAGGGAGTGGGCCATGAACAGGCGTCATGGGCTTTATCTCCTGTGACTCCTGAATAGATTATATGGAACTTGGGGAAGCCCATGCCGAGTACTAGGCCCGTCAACTGACCTCATCCATGGGAGCCGTGGGTATGGTCTCAGCCACCTAGTCCTTAATGCCACGTGCTCATGTCATCTTACACCAATTACATGCAATTCATGTCTACATTGCCCTTGTCCGGTGTGTAATTGAGGTACGATTTTTTCATTTCATGTCTACCTTGTCCTTTTCCGGTGTGTAATCAAAGTACGATTTTGGCATAACATTTCTATCTTGCCATTGACCGGTATTTTAAGTGAACACGATTGGAGGGAGGGTGGGGGGGGGGAAGGGTAACCATGCACGACTGTGAGCATTCATGCACTAGCCAAAGGACATGCGACCGTGGCCGCCGTGTACGTGGACAAGAGTCATTCGTGATTGTTGGTTCATGTTTCGAAATATAACAGGGGCCACCAACACATCATATGGTGTGTTGGACCATTGTACACTAAATAACACAGACATGTGGGAACTCGAGAGTTAATACACAGAGGTTGCAAGGAAGATGAATAAATTCTTTGTAGTCAAATTGTCAAGAACAAAACACAAGGTACTTTGCAGTGAAGTTCACCCAGTAACTTGTAAACATATTGGCGACTACCTCGGTCGACTGTGGATGGCAGACATGTCGGACACACTGTCCGGAATGATGTCTTGCATGGTTTCGTTGAAATTGGTTTTTAACAATGTGCGATATAAAATATTACCAGCACCGTGCCCTCATTTTTTCAAGCAGGGGCAAGACGTCGATAGTAATTCATCCCTGCAGCACAGAAGGTGGGGGCGACCAGGCCATGATTCTCACAATGGGGGTGACTTGGCCACAATTCTCAGGATGGGGACAACGCAGACATAGTCGAGCAATAATAGGGGCAACTTTGAAGTCCTTCCCATATCAATCCCCCTCGCAATTCTCACTCCCACGCAAGAATTGTGATCGAGTGATGACCTCTTTGGTTCTTTTTGGACAAGCAAATCCCCTACTTTGATGAGGGTTTTATATTTTACATAACACCCCCTATATAAAATTAAGGGCTTTTCCTATCGGGAAAAAAAGCCAGAGAGGTCATCACTCGATTGCGATAGTGTGAAAACACATGTTCTCAAGATTGAGCAAAAACGGTTGTTCTATGTTTTTGCTTAACACGCACCCCCCCTGTTTTTGACATGCAATCCCAATGTAACCTTCCCCCCAATAACGTGTGGGATTATAGAGTTATAGTTTTACATGGCTCCTATAGGACCCCACGGTAACATGGCCCAGCAGTTTTCTTTTCAACGCATCGGGAGTCTCGGACCCCCCATGCAAACCACACACACCCCCCCTCGAACATCCACAAACCCGTCGAAATATTGATTTTTGAATGCTAAAAAACATTTGACGTCAGAATGTTGACGTTGCATCACATGCAAGGTTGACATGATCTCGTTGTTTGTATACAAAATGTACATGTTGTCAAGAGAGAAGATAGGGTAGTCTCATTCTTCCGAATGCCGGGTAAGATGATATTATTCTTCTGATCGGTAGTTTGGGCATATGGAGTTTTGAATTTTGTGGGTCATCCCTTCATGTACCCAAGTATGATATAGCCCTTGTTTCAAATCATTTAACTCATGCGCCTTTGCCTTGGAAAGACAATCTCCCTTCTCCCTACATTGACATGTTATACCAAGCGGAACATAGATGGTCCAGTGTCATGTCCTAGACGTACACGGGTTCCTAAACTTCACGAGTAGGTATTTTTGTCCGTACATTCATAGCCCACCATGCATCGACCTCAGGATTTTCACGCCGAGGGCAACTTGACCACCTACTACGACCTGTGGTGTTTTGCTTCGGAAGGTTTTGCCTTTTCTACAAGGTTCAACAAAAGTTTCGAGTACTCTATCGATGTTTTGATACTGTTCAAGCCACTTCTTCACGTCGCTAAAATCTTATGAAACCACATCTTGATGTGATTAAAACCCCCTGACTTCTCAGCAAAATTGCTTGAAGCGACCACTCAAGAGGCAATGTCACACGCATAGCTTGGCTCGGGTATCCAACTCCCAACAGACACGTCATTGCAACTATTGTCTTAGTATACATGCGCTTGACAGCCGTCGTCAATGTGCACTAGCGGTTAAATACAAATCATCCATTCGTCCTAATTCCTTGAATCGTCTTCTATTTTACAACTCATCCGTGTGAACCATCCACAAGTTTCTCAAAAGAAGTCTTGTTATCAGAGCCCAGCAGCTCTCAAAGGACAGTCGACACATTATCCACAAGGCGACCACGTCACACAAGTCTTGAGTGCATCCCCACTATTCAGAACTGTGCAGACCTTGAGACGGCAATAGATAATAGTGTGAGCACACACAAAAACAAGCAGAAATAACCGACAAAGACTGCAACAATAGAGGATGTTCTCCAAGCTAACCAGTCAGCAACAAAATTTTCACAACAAGTGCCATTGCACTGACGACCCCGATGGCCAACCCGGTGGCGTAATCCTACGGCTGGGCAATTCCTTTGCCTTTGCCATTGCGCACCGGGTTGACATCTAGTACGATGGAGGCACCAGTTAACAAGATTCAAACATCAAAGACTCGTAATAGAAGCTATCGAGACTAGATAACGTCAACACCCATCTGCTCCAACAACTCAACGTGGTGATGGAGGAGCTACAGATCCCACTCGGATTGGAAGTAGCACACAAGAAGAGAAAACGTTCACTTCTGAGTGGAACCTGAATTCTCCCAGCTCTCTCTAAGCAGTTTGATCTTGCAAACTCCAAAGGACCAATGATCAAGATGGGACTGAAGAGTTTGGAGGTGTACTTTACCGCTACTAGGCAATGTAGCCTCACCTTATCAAGTCACGACGTCAAGGTTGTGGTTTTATCTAAAGACCACCTAATGGTTGTATGAGACTGATACACTTGGATCAATGGCTTGTGCGACCACTATCACATCGTCGATTGGAGCCTTTTCACCTACCAGGCAAACGAATCCAATGTGGCACGACTTTTTTACTCCACCAGATACTACGCATGCGCCATACTCGCATACTCTGAAAAAATAAACAAGAATACAAACACGTGGTTCAATCCTCGATGCCTACATCAGCAGTTCAATGTGGCAGAGTACACTCAACATTTCTTCAAAATAAACATCGATAGTGGCCTCAACCCTGGCAAACCTTTTCTCAACCACAACTTCCTCAAATGTATATTCAGTAAGCAATCTTTGTATCATGCATCCTAAACGACCTTACGTGAATGGTCACAGCAGCAAATTGCATGAACGGCATCGAAAACAATGTTTGGATGCAAGAATCTATCGGCTGGTGACCCCAATGCCGCCATTTCTATTATGGTGGAGGGAATTCACATTCGGTAAGGACCTCATCTGTGATGGAGATTGATTCTGTTGATCAATGTGAACAATGACTGAGTTACAAAAGTAGGAAGCTAGGACAGATCTTGCAAGAGTGTTGGACACGACAAAAGAAAGCCAACATAGGGAGGAATTCATAGAGGAAAAGGGAGGAGTTCATTTATGCCCAATTATACCAAACCGACACACTTGATGATGTATGTACAACACTGGAACATACGGTGAGGATACTTATAAGGAGGAAGGCTCATTTGAATTTGTTTATAGCAAATTTATTACCACAACGGTGGGAATTCATAGCCAGAGGGAATTTTCTACCGTTCACATCCATCGGTGATATTTCTCAAGCATCTGGAGGGAAACATATCGAATCGTCACAAAAACAAAAGTGGTGATGAAGAGAGTTGCATACCGATATCACAGCGATAATGTATTCGACACTGGTGATCATGCCCTCCTCGGCTCAAAGAACATCAAGATATGTGGACAAGAATTTGCAAAGCTCAAGCCCTGAGGCATGAAACCATTTGAGAGAAAGCAAATGCAAACCCCAGTTTTCGTTCACCTTCACCTACCTGCCACCATGGCAATTCACCTGGTCTTCTAAGTAAGCGAGCTCAAGCACAGTTGGGACCCCAATGAGAGATTTAACTACACGAATGTTTCTCCTCTGTCTCCAATCCAAGTGGACAGGGACACAGAGTACGTAATCAAGGACATCCTCGGACATCAGCACCGCGAACCAATGACTAGGTACATGGTCAAGTGGCACAATTATGATGACACACAAAATAATTGGATGCACTAGAACAACCTCCAAGATATTGATCATTTGATAAATGGCTACTACACAAGTCACAAGCCCATGTCTGCTGACACGACAAGACGTCGCAACTAAAATGAAAGGAAATGTTACGTACCAGTGATATACGAATCCTTGAAATATGTAAAGGACCTTTCCTCTAATGCATATGGAGCCCATCACCCATCAATCTCGGGATCTGTACACCAATTGGCCATGGGAATTTCGGTCATCTATACAGACCTTCTGTGTTCCATTGAAAAGGTCTTGACACATTGGACCACTTTCTCGATGGTGCCGGGATTTGAAGTATTCTCGCTTCGATTTTATTGAACCCCCTCTAATATTTTGGCAAGATGAACTTAACAAAACGAAGTCATAGCAGCTGCATGATGAGGAATTGAAGGCAAGAAATCCACTGCAATGAATGATGACAGACGTCGTCTTGGAGTTAGCAAAGACGTTGATCATGTAAACCAGCAACCTGTGACTCCTTGATTGAGGATTTTAATGATATAAGAAGCGAGGGGAGGCTAAGGGAGCCACTCACCAACTCGTAGAATGCAAAGTTTGGTTGCCTCTAGAACCTATTGCAACAACAACTAAAAGATTTCAACATATAAACACCAACAAAATCTCTCACAGCATGCACCACTACTCAAGACGAAAACACTTTCCTTACGTGCTTCCTCACCAACATACTTGCGACCCTCACCACGATAATAGGTATATTCTTAGAACCTTACAACATCAGCAAAAATCTTTCTATTCCTCGCATAAAAGTTTGGAAACAAGTGTTTGATGCACAATAGAACAGCCTCAGTAGCCAAAGTACTTGAAAACTCGTCTAACTCCTCCAATAACAATGAATAGTTTGAGAAAAAGGGGTTTTAATGTGAATACGAAAGAGATTCAATACGTTTAAAGAATGCCTTATTGCCAATGGCATATAGCACATTCCTATAAAGGATTTCTTTGATATCTATGCTCTAGTGAGCCCCTATACAACAGCTTGAATGATGCTCTCCCTTGCAACAGTAAATGATTGGGTGATTCTTCACATTGATGTCAACAATGCATTTCTTGATGGCAAGATGGACACAACAGTTTACATAAAGCAACCTGAGGGATATCACGATGGTACTACACAAGTTTGCAAGTCTGTCAAAAGCCGTAACGGACTAAAGAAAAGTCCCTTTCTTTGGTGCAGAAAACTACAAAACACCCTCAACAACCTGGACTTCACCACCTCATGCTACGATGATTGTCTCTTCCTACATCAAGATGCTACAACATCTTTACCAAACTGTTTTGCCTTGTATGTGTCGATGATGTTCTCATCATTAGACATAGTACATACCTTACAACAACAACAATGGCGATGGTAGCTCCAATGAACATCAAAATAATGTCAGATATGAGTTTTTATCTTGGCATGAACATCAATCATGATTGCACGCACCATTAATTTAAAGTCTGTGATCGGACAGTGAACACACACCAAACAATGATGAAATACATTATTATCTGTGACAATTTCTACGACACGCCACTATCACTACAACCGTTTACATCACAATTAAGTGACAAATACTCCCTAGATAAGATAATATATCTTTCGCAAGTCAAATATCTCATGCACAAAAAAAGATGTACCCGACCTGACTTACAATCTACGGCCAAACATATTGCTTCTTAGGGCAAGGCTCGTCCTGTAGAGACATGAAAAGAGTTGTCATGTGCCTTACAATGATCCAACAACAACATCAACCCTACAAATTGTTTACGACGCTGGCACATCTTTTCAGTTGTAATGCTACAACGATGTTGACTTTTGCACACAACGTAATGATTGATGTAGCATCACTGGCTACACATGCATACTTGGAGGTGCAACATGCTCTTGGTCCAGTGAAACACAAACCCAAGTCACACTTAGCAACACTAATAGAGAATATGTGGCAGCTACAATAGTGACACAAGAGGTCACCTACTCATGAGACCACCTTGAAGATGTCGTGTTTTCTGAAAAAATAACTAGTGGAAAATCATTCAATATTCAACCTTGCCAACTCAACACAGTACAACGGCCTCACCAAGCACATCAGCATCAAGGGTCATTGGATCCGATCCAAGGTCCTTGATGGCAAGCTGACCCTGCTTTTTGTTTGCGGAGAGAAACAAGTTGTAGACTACCTCACCAAGAGCATCAACAAAGAGAAACACGTATTCATACCCAACAAAGTTGAATCCACAAGGATGGACCACTCACCTCCACCACATTGTTTGTGTGTGTGTGGAGCTCCTGGTAAGCCAGTGTAGAATTTCCAAATTCTTACTTCGGTTTTCATCAAATGCATACGACCTAATGCATGCTCGGGATCTCCAACCTTGGACGGACACGTCACTCCTTTGTAGAGGCACTGCTTGAAGACTCCTCAGAGCACATTGGGCGCAACATTATCACATTGCTCTAACACAAAAGTCCCTCTCAAATGGTTCTTGACCCAAGAAATTGGATTTCTAGGCTTAAAGGGGCTATTCGGGGCGGGGGGTAAACACCAATGACAACCCCTCTGAATTTGTAGTATATTCCAAAACTTCAACTAAGGCTATTCTAACTTTTACACTCAAAGAAGGAGCCACCACAGATCCTTTCTCGGAGATTATTGGAAAATCCTGTCTTCTTCTTACCAAATTTTGTACAGAGAAGGTGATTCCATCAGTTCCACAACAACATGACAATGTTTAAACTTCACCTGCACTAATTGGGACATTCCATACAACTTCCCCCGCCGACGTAACTACAAAAGGGACAAGACTCAAAGCTGACACGGTTTCAGTCTCAATAACCGGCGAGAAACCTTGCATAATCAACCTCGACGAGTTTTTAGGTGATCCAATACTCACAAACCACCAACCGGCCTCGTTGAGCCAGCTATCAATGACATTGGTCGCTCGATAGTTGGCGAACAAGTGCTTGAATTCCAACCAGTCAAGCGATCCCTCAAGCAACCACGTCATCCTTCTCCACAAATGCTGTAAGCACTACAATTTTTTGTCTCAGCAAAAGCAGGATGATTCATAGTATCGATGATACTTCAAAGCAAAGGTGGAGAATGTACCACTTTATACAACCCTTCCTCTCGCTCCACAATATCCAGTCAAGCTGGGAAGAAGCAAAATCGCTACCAAGATGAGATTCTCCAAAAAGCCCCTCCATTACTTTTAGCAATGGCATCAATTGCATCATAAATTTACTACATCCCAATCAGGGCTTCAATTGTAGCATAGATCAAGCATCAAAGTTTATCTCCCAAAGGACCCACATAGCCCCAACACAAAATCCAGTAGAGGCTTTGCCGTGTGGGAAAACCCTCCACCGTGCTCAATAAAATATTTTTGGACAACTTCATCTCCTAGTTCAGCCAAGAAGTCCCATGCACCTCCTCCAATTCACCTTCCACCTCCATGGACAATCACAAAATGACCACTGTCCCTGCTCAAATTTACAATCATGAATTTCCTTCACCTCTAATGTATTTGACCATCTTCAACTGAAGGCGGGTGTCGAGAAATACCAATCATAACAGCCAAGCTCTATTTAAAACCTTGTCCGGAAGCCCTACAAATCCGTGGGGAATCTTCTACAAGTCCCTTAGTTCATGTTTCTACAAGAGGGGGATTAATTTCAGTGGCCACCTCTGAGCTGGCTAATGACCCTTCAACTGCCAATGCACCTTTACCTTCGAGTTGTCCTTCAGCTTCTAAGTGCCCTTGCACTTACTAGTGACCCTTCAGCTTCCAGTGACCCTTCACCTTCCAGGTGATCGAAAAAATTCCGAGTGCTCCTTCAACTATCTTGGATCGTTGTGCAACCATCCAAGTGGTTATGAAACTCCCTACAACCACCTATAAAGGAGCATCCGAGAAGGAATTCTATATCTACTTAAGGCTCACCAGTTCACTCAGTCCACCATGCCTTCAATTTTCAATACAAACAATCAACCATCGGGTACTCCAAATTTCACTACAAGCTCATCCATCCAAATCTCTAGGTTTTGCCTCGAGCACTTGGAATTTTTGCAGTATACAGTGTGCGTCGTCATTGAGATTCTTCACTGCGAAGACATCCAGGGTGGTCGCCCTTTGGTTAATCTACATCCAAGTCCCATCTCTAGTACTTGGTACGTAGCTCAAATTGTACAATTACACCATGTACCACTATTGTATGTCTAGATTCCAAACCTAGCATGAGATTCGGCTGTATGCATAGGCATCGTTGTACATGCTTCTCCATATGTGATGTATGGATCCTGAACTTATGTCATATGTATTTACTAAATGTGTGTGCTAAAACCTTTGCCCAAGTGTGCTTTCATCCACAAATTTTATATTTTCCTTCACAATGTCTCCACACTATCACTCTATATACATATATTAAGGAGAGTGTCATGTTGGGATGATTGGATATCTATGTGTAATGCATCCATGGACATTATGTACTCCATTGTTGGACGTGCCAAAAATAAGCTGGATACTAAGGTTGATGCATCCTTAAAATGTATAAGTTCTTATTCTTTTCCGTCACCCTAATCACACTCAACAATCTCACAAGTGAGAGCAATAGAGGAGCGAACTCTTTGGCACAATCACTTTGTAATTGAAGTTGAAAAAAGCCGAAACGTTTACATGGACGTCAGGAACATTGGTAGGTGTCAACTAATCAGAATTCTTCGCCACATTTTAAGGTCAATTGGTATTTTTCAACGATGGTGTAGCCCAAAACTAAAATCAAACAATGACCAAAGATGATTATGAAAACTTATGCATAGATGTTACCTCTCCTTAAACAAAGGAATATTTAGGATTGTATTTTTTGCTCTGTAGTTTGTACTTGTATGTTAACATGTTAGTGATGCGAGAGTGACAAAAATGATGAGGTCTGGCAATGGTATGTCTTTTATGAATGCAATAAATGTTATTAAGGCTTTCATGAATTTGAGCAGATTGACCATATAATAAAAATTCCCACAGCAAATACATCATGTCAGCTTCTCTATGTCTCCATGGACTACATGGATCTCACTATAACTACTTCAAAGTCCACATTGGTGACATTTCTTGGTATTTGTTAGTGAAAAGGGGCATCTTAATTCATGAAATAGGGAAGCGGTTGTTGATGGAAATGATGTCAAGTGCTCCGTAGCCTATGCACATTCAATTTCATAAGACTCACTGTTTGAATTGAGAAGGACATGTATGGTGACATTGCTGGACGAATGAAACATTGCCTAGGCATCTCATCCGACTGAACTTTAAACCTTGTTGGCTCCTCATTTCTCATTCCTATAAATCACCTTGACCATCAGCTCCTGGTTGGCTTCGTGTTAAACTCGTGGTCCACCTTAGAGAAAAATGGTGACTTTCACGGAAGTTCACTTTGAAAACCCTCGTCACACTCCTCGATTTGTACCACTAAATCCTCTAGTATGGTTACAAACTTTGGTGGTTTTGAGGCTGGTGGAACACTTCTTTGTATTGTGTCTACAATCACAATTTCACCCTCTTTTCCACATTACATGTAAACTAGCCATGTATGATGTCCTATTTGTAGGCACCTTTTGGTCAAATGGACAGATTTTGACATTGTGCGCATTACTGTAGTTGTCACTATAAATTCCTATAGTGAAAACTACAAAAACTTCCCCACAATTTCCATAATCATGGTCGCATCGTGGATCACTTGATGAAGGGCATACGTATAATTTTTCCATGAATGGTGACTCAAAACATGCCAATAGTTTAATGCACCTGGATATTGTGTTCACATAGGAAAGTGTTTAACATTATGCTTTTTGGTTTCTCCTTAGACCTGCAATTTAGACCGCTTCTTCCTTCCATTCCTTAGTTTTTTAAATTACATATATTGGCTCATGTGATGAACCACAAATAATTTGTTGATGCTTTTGCCTAATTTGTCTTCACAACCAAAGTTCAAAAGAATTCATTTGTTGATTATGTCATGGGATGAACCTTCATCCAAAAGTACTTGTATCAGTTGGAGACGTTTACAATCCCTCCACTGTACTTGTACAGGTGTCGTGGATTGGTTGTTCTCATGCCCCTTGTCAAACTTTGCCATCTCTACCACTCATCACCGGTGTCATGATTCCATACTCACAATTGTCAAGTGTTGTTTCTTTAAATTGAACAAGAGCCTTTCCCTCTACTCCTATCTTCCACCAATTATAGATTCTGTGTTTTTTTTTTCTGTTGCTTATCCGTTCTATGTTATCCAGATTTGCCATAGTTGTGTGTAATTCCAACAGACTTGATGTCCCCACTTAGCGAGTGTTTATCTCCATTACATGGGCTGTCTATACTGGTTTTAAGTTCCTTGGTAGTATAAGAATTATGCATTTATTAACCACTTTATTCCACGTGTGAAAGTTTGATCTTGATGATCAAGCTTCGTCGGTGATCTTGATGTGCTTAGAGTTTAGGGATTTTGGAATACGTCAAGCCTATATGTGTGATGTTTTACCAAATGTCGTGATAGAGGTAGCTTTTGTAATGGAAATCGGGCTTGTTTGGATCATGGCTCACAGCAAAGGATGAAGTTTTTCAACTGACACATGTAACTCCATAATCTTTATGTGATGGCGTAACCATTTTGACCTCCATCAAGCATAAGATATTTTGATATCTTTCTGTGAATTTGCACGTAAACCTGTTGTTGTCTTCTTGTGGAGCTAAAGAATATTACTATGTCAAAAAAATCTGGTCAAGAGCTAGAATGCCTGCAGTAAACTACGGAAGAATGATCTCTCGAGATGCTCCTCTCGTTCTACTCTCTTGCTATTGTTGGATATTGAGATTAGACCACCACAGAAACAACGCCATAAGACCAATTTTTTCCTTGTCATTTTGGGCCCCATAAAAGGTTGAGTATGCCTACAAACCCATCCACCACATCCCCACCGCTCTGTATTTGCAGGAGTGAATGGTATGAAGGAATCTTGGACCGTGCAATAGTTGGTAACTTCTCTTACTAAGAAGTGTTTCTCACGTGAGCAAATTTTGAAGCACCTCCATCGTCGTTTTAATCTCTAAGAACAAATGGCTGTTGATTCTCATGAGTGCAAAAACATTTCATTCATGTTGTTATTTGTCCTTGCCTATGAGCAACCAGACCTGATGCACGAGATTGGCATGTTATAGTCGAACAAAACCCGTACCTTGCAAGAGATTGTGGTTGGTTATGTGGGTAAAAAAACGGTTCAGCAAACCATACTAAAGAGAAAATTTTGGTTGCTGGGTGATTTTTCCATGCAATGACGAGTTGTAAATAAATGCAATTGGGTGAGTACAACAATAACGACCTGTGTGGACACTTTAGCAATGACAAGACGTTAAAAATATAAAAAATTACAATTGTTGAAACAAGTTGCAAACTGATGATTCAAAGTATTATAGAGCATTTGACGTGTGTCAAGCCCTTACGTCTAGAATAACTAAAATCCTAGGTTTTGGTGAATCATAACCGTGCACAAGAAGCAGTGGTGTATTGTATCCATGGGCATAATGACGTGTCTTCCTATCACACTGAAGAGATTTGATGTCATTCTTGTGATGGTCGGCTTCTTGTTTCATTCTTCACACTTCCTTCTTGACCAAAATATTGATCACCACTAAGAAAATAACAAGGAGACACCGTCTTACCACATTGATTCCCCTACTCCATTATTCAAGTTAATAAAAAACAATGAGACGCTTAAATATCACTTACATAATTTGTGTGAGCCACATGACAAGGACTAGTTAATCGAGTCACTCATTGCCTAGCTTGCATGCAACCCTGTGACCTTTACAACACCGGATGAGACAGTTCAAGTGGCATTTTTGTGGGATATTTCAAAACATTCCTCCATGTTCAAAAATTTCTAGCAACATACTAACAGTAAATATTAAATGATAAGAAATCTTTTACTATCGTGTGAACCAGAAATTAAACCAGAAATTCCCAAGCCATTGGATCTTGCAAGCTCATGGGAACCGACGTGTGGGATGTGATTGACACACTTGGAGGTGTACTTCACCAGTGCTAGGACCACCAATGATGAGAAGAAGATTGGCCTCGAGGCGTTGATTTTTTTCTAGCACGAGGTTAAGTTGGTGTTCTGACCTAAAGACAACCCAATGGCAACAAGAGACCGGCGGAGCTAGATCAATGGCTCAGGCAACCGATCTCACATCGTTGATTGCATGTGTACTGCCTCTTGAGTAGATTAATCCAACGCAGAACAACTCCCTCCTGCAAAGAAAAACGTGGAGAACTTTTGCGCTTGCTTCTCTCACTCGCATAAAGAAGCAAATAAGGAAGTTGAACGCATGATACATACTCAAACACGTGTGTCAATATTACATCGTGGTAGAGTATATACGCCATTTGTGTGAATCATCACCACGAGTGATCTTGTCCCAGAAAAACAATGGGTTTAGCACAACAGCCTCATGTGAGGTATTTGGTGAGAAATCACCATTTTAAGAATTTTAGATGACCTTTCTGGAAGAGTCCAATAGCCGGTCACATTGAAAACATCAATTGTAAAACTCGGATGCGTGAATTAGTGGTTCATAGTCCCAGAGCCACGATTCTTGTTGTGGGAGAGGAAGATTACAGCCAACAGAAACCTCGTCTTGAATGGAGATTGACATCATTGATCAACGTAATCAATGACTCTATTATACTTGTGGGAAGCCGAACCGTATCTCACACGTCAGCTAGAATAGAGTTTAAAAAAGAAAAATGAGGGGAAGTCACAGAGAAAAGATGAGGAGTCGAGAAAGAAAAGAATAGGAGAATAGACTATGAGGCTCTTGTCCAGTCGTAAATTCTGCATTTACCGATTGCTCCTACGAGTGGTGCACGTCCTTGTGGATGAGAGTTCTTGAGATCACAAAGTTAGACAAGGGGTATGGGGATGTACCTGATGATACTGGTACTGGTAGCCAAGGGGTAGTAAGAGTCGCAAAACGGTGTTGGCATTACTCGATTGAGGAGCTTCTCATATTTTTGTAAGCAATGTCAATGTTTGAAAGCTAGATTTTAAGACTAAACCAGAGAGTCTAAACAACACGTTGTCCATGGAAGATTGTAGATCTACAAAATTTGTGAACTAATTGATTGTTTACAAAATATAACAGTTTGGATAACGTATCCAATGAGCGACAAAAAAATCATCCTCAGGTGAGATTTCCTACACTGGCACAATGAGCAAGTGGATTCGAGTAGTGCATCGGTCTACGCTAGCAGTACTGGCAAAAAATGACACCTGCCTCTGATCGAGTGACCCATGATGCAACAAAAATTTTGGGAATTCGTAGAGGTGGAAGCAAAATAGGCAACTGTGATGGCTACAAAATCCCAACTAAAATCTCTGGACGTGGCCAAGCGGTACTTGAAGCATAGAGCTAAAGCATTGCCACGTGGAAGTAGGAGAAGTGGAGGAAATTGTAGCTGTAGTGGTGATGATAACCTCTTTCACACCTGAGAAGTTTGCTTGTCTGGGAGGAAATTGTAGCCACTGCATGAGAGGAATTCAAAACACTCATTGAGGAATTTCAAGAGGTCTTTCCTGGTGAACTGTCGTGCTAATTACCCCTACGACAAAACATCAACCATAAGATACACCTGAAGCCGAGTAGCTGACCGAAGATGAACGGGACCTATCTGATGAGCGTTCAAACTCTTGTCAAAACAAAAATCCAACAAGATGAGATACGCAACAAGAGGTTGATGAGACCCTCCATGTCACCTTAAGCCATTTGGACATGTATATTTTGTAAAAAATGAACCACAAGAGATGCAGATACATGTTGACTTCCAAGTATTGGACAACATCACCATGAAGAACCACTACTCTCTTTTCTGTGTAGACAAATGTTTCGAACAACTATATGGAGTCAAAAGTTTGTGCAAAATCAACCTACATAGAAGCCATCATCTGATCCGCATATGTGATCACAACGCATAGGAGACATCATGTTACACCACATGCAAGCACTTCGAGTCCACGGTCACAGTGTTTGGATTCATAAATGCCCCTGTAACATCTATGGTAGCCATTAACATCTTTCGCCCATATATCAACAAATTTATCATCATGTATCTTAACAACATTCCAGTACAGAGATGCACCTTGGAGGGTCACAACGGGCATCTTCAAAAAGGTTTTGAGGTTTTAAAATTAGAGATATGTTTTTAGACCTCCCATGATACGACTTCTGTTGCCGTTCGATCAGTTTTTGGGCCACATCATCGACGGCGGATGAATCACCATGAAAAAGAAAAGGTGGAGGCAATTGTTGATTGGCCGACTCATATAAATGTGTGGGCTGTCAAGGTATTTTTAGGCTTCTACATTAAATACCGTTGGTTTGTAGAGGACTATTATCCAGTGTCAACGCCTCTCCCTGATCTCACTCAAAATACCACTAAGAGGGATTACGAGGACAAGAAGCCATAAGCATTCCACTCTATAAGAAAATCCAGCCTCTGTGATAGCCTTACAATCAACAGATCCAATGGCGCACTACATCATTACCATCGACACATCCGATCAAGCCATTGGATCTGCTCTCCTCGAAGATGATAGTGGTAAAGAACAAGCAGTCGCATTTATGCCGAGATAACTACGCGAGCCAGAACTCAACTACGTAGTGCATGAGAAGGAAATGTTCAAGATTGTGCACGCATTCCAGACGTGGCGGTGCTCAATGGAATGGTGATGATGTTACATGCTAAGATGTCGCAAGATTTGGCCAAATTTGAGCCATTCACAAACTCGATGGATGAAGTTCCTTGAGTCCAAATTGAGCTATGACACGGAGTACCGGCCTAGAAAGATAATCCTTTGATGCTCTACATTGGTGACTATAGTAAATGGCCGAGATTAGCATGATGCTCACCGGATGAGACCCGCAACTAGCGAGACTACGCACAAAGAATTATAAGAGTTTGGCGAGTACAAAAAAACTAGGTTTTGTCTCAACGACCCCTATTGGTGAAGGTTATTCACTCGTGAAGTTGTCGTTCCAACAAACAAGGAGCTGCAAAGAATGCTACGAGAGGAATGCCATGACAACGGTCTAGGTGGAAGTTCTGGTGAGAAGAAGACACCGAAAAAATGTTAAAATAATACTAGTGGGACAAGATACAAAGAGACGTGTACCTCTAAAAATTGTGCAACACTTGCCAACAACAAAAACCTTGTGAGATAAGACCATGCAGTTTACTCTGACGCTTACCATTTTGGATGGAACAATTCGCCAACATCGCCATGGACTTTGTGACAGTGTTGCCTGCCTCTCCGAAGGGGTATGTTCCCTTCCTGGTCATGGTGGACATGTTTAAAGAATGACACAGTCCATTCCAACAATAACCACCATCACCACGGAAGGAACAACACGGTTGTTTAGAAACCTTCTTGTATGGCTCCATGGGGTAACATTTACCATAGTCATGGACAAAGACGGGTGCTTCTCCTACCGCTTTTGGTGTGAACTAATGACGTGTTATGGTTGTTGGATCTAGCCATCAATGGCATTCCATTCTTAGATCAACGAGCACAACGAGCGGACCAATTAGACACTTAAACAACTCCGCTTCACTTCATGTAAGCCTCGCAACACTGATTAAACAGACAACTTTCGGACCTCCAAACACGCATATACCCTAATAAACTTGGATTTTGATTATATATAAATTTCTCGAGACGTTTCTTCAACAAAATTGTGATTCATCAAACTACAGAATCATCATTTAATTAATAAATGTTGTTTCATTGGCAACCAAAACAAGGTTAAACACTCAAAAACCCGAGGTTTAGCTAATCGTGCCTCTTTTATGCACAAGATATCTATGTATTACATGTATATATATATGTAGCTTCAAGGAAAGTTTCTTAAAGGTTATTAAATGGTTTTTACTGGAAATTGTGTTGCAGATAAACATATGAAAATTTTACTTTCAATGTCCATTAGTTGAAAAAGATGCATGGACCAATATTGTAAAGTGAAATATTACTTGCCCACATAACATAACCCTCGTCCCCTCCTCTGCCCTCGGAATGGTCGTGTATTGGGGATGTTTAGCGGGGATTGTATTTGACAATTCTTCAAATTATTCACTTGTGTCTGTTGTGCATTGTAGTTTTTTTGTTTGAGATATCTCCACAGTACATTGTTGTACATTTTAATACATCCCATGGCTACATGATTTAATTGTAGGAGGCATCTCAGAGCTGCGAAGAGACTGCTGTTAGTTGGAAAATGGACTGGGACGGGTCCGAGAGAAAACTCATGTAAGCTTCCCTATTTGGGGGGGGGGGGCGGGCAAAAGGGGGCTGGTGCCCCCCCCCACTCCCCCCGACTTTCATGAAGTCAAAGTCCGGGTGTCGAGACACCCCACTAAAAGATCAAAGTATATCGGGAAACGAAAAATAGCGCGCCCCCTTACTTCACCCAAAGCGCCACGCCATCTACCAGGCATTTGTTTTTTTTTTTTTGTTTCTCGGGCGTTGACCGACGGTATTTTCACCTCATACCCGTAAAATACCTCAAAAGTTTCGAAGAAAATAACATTCGACACAACCCCCGTGTAACATTCAGGGGTTGTGGGTTTTGTTAAGGTTCGGGCACCTCCCAGGCCGTGCGATAGCGGGGCCTGGGAGGTTTCCTTTCAATGAAGGGGGAATTTAGTCTCCCAACCTTTTTCATGCGTGCGAAGAAAGTTTTGGTCAAAGTCGAAAGTGATCGTATATCCGGCGAAATTACTACGAGTCAACGGTAGATGGGCCATCTTTCTGAGTCAGCTATGGCGTCGTACAAAAGTGCCCATTGGGAAAGTGTGTCTGGGTGTGTAGCTCGTAGACATACGACAATGTCCTTGTATGTAATCATCCATACAAATCGGAAATCAGGTCACAGTTGTCTAGATGAAACAATCAACAGTCAGCAATCATCTAACACAAATTTGTTAAGATAGTGAACGTGAATAGATTTTTGTCGAGCAAAATTCGGTCGAGAGTTTGTGTGGCTTGTAATAGGGCGGTTATGCGTGACGCCATAGCCGACTCGGAAAAGTATACGCGACACCTTGCTCGTAAGAATGGTGTGCGAGGCAGTCGCGTTCCAGGAACAATATACAGTTTGGATATACACCGTCGCGATCAATTGCTAAGGTTTGACCACACAAATGTTTTCATTACTCGGTAAGAGATGCCAAAATCTGCTGCCGGATACATTTATCTACCCTTTGTTTCGCTACACGGTCATGGTTACCCAACATTTTCGCTCAACTTTCCTGCCTGATTAACTCCCTCACGTTCAATTAGTATTATTTTAGCATTGGCACACCTACAACGAAGGACCATGAAGGCAAACAGACCCCGTGATGACTAACCGACGCGTAATCGCGCTGGCAATTGAACATCGCACACCAATTGTCGGCCAGAACTTGATCGAGACAACCTAATCGCCCCATGAAGCAATATTAGTCTCGCGAGAGATATAACTGGTTTCACGGTCTAAGGTAGGATCTAAAATACTATGTGGGCATTTTGTTCACTTGAAAAAGTTACAAAATTAAGTTATACATGTGTAAGTGAATCAAGAACTATTGATGGAAACATAATCTACATATTGTACGAAATTCTTCCCTTCTTCATCGTTGAAAGGAATAGATGGAGAAGGGATAGAGAGAGAGAGAGAGAGAGAGAGAGAGAGAGAATGGAAGATAACATATATTTCTCTGCAAAACCATATCCATTTGAATGTTTTAATATTCATATTATCCATATTTTGCATAGAATATTCATACACACCCATTAATATTCGTATACATATGCATCAACATCTATATCTACATATTGAATCTATAAACGTATATTTACATCTACATCTACATCTTCATCTATATCTACATCTACACATTTCTTTTTTGATATCCACATCTTTATCTATACCTATGTCTATACCTACATGAAAAAATGACACGTAGATATAAATATTTCAACTAACTATAAAAACATCCTTCTATATGTACACCCATGTCTAAATTTCAGTCAATATTTATATCAATATCGATAGGTATAATTTTATTTATATCAAAATCTATATCTATATATATGGATATTTATCTATATATATCTATATATACTATACTTATATCTATATCAATATCTATATTTATGTTTATATATATCTACATATTTATCTATATACATATCTATATCTATATCTATATCGATATCTATATCTATATGTATATCTTTATCTATATCTATATCTATATCTAAATCTATATCTATATCTATATCTATATGTAAATCTCTATCTATATCTATATCTATATCTATATCTATATCTATATCTATATCTATATCTATATTTATATCTATATCTATATCTATATCTATATCTATATCTATATCTATATCTATATCTATATATATATATATAGATATAGATATACATAGAGATATAGATATAGAGATAGAGATAGATATAGATATACATAGAGATATAGATATAGAGATAGAGATAGATATAGATATACATAGAGATATAGATATAGAGATAGAGATAGATATAGATATACATAGAGATATAGATATAGAGATAGAGATAGATATAGATATACATAGAGATATAGATATAGAGATAGAGATAGATATAGATATACATAGAGATATAGATATAGAGATAGAGATAGATATAGATATACATAGAGATATAGATATAGAGATAGAGATAGATATAGATATACATAGAGATATAGATATAGAGATAGAGATAGATATAGATATACATAGAGATATAGATATAGAGATAGAGATAGATATAGATATACATAGAGATATAGATATAGAGATAGAGATAGATATAGATATACATAGAGATATAGATATAGAGATAGAGATAGATATAGATATACATAGAGATATAGATATAGAGATAGAGATAGATATAGATATACATAGAGATATAGATATAGAGATAGAGATAGATATAGATATACATAGAGATATAGATATAGAGATAGAGATAGATATAGATATACATAGAGATATAGATATAGAGATAGAGATAGATATAGATATACATAGAGATATAGATATAGAGATAGAGATAGATATAGATATACATAGAGATATAGATATAGAGATAGAGATAGATATAGATATACATAGAGATATAGATATAGAGATAGAGATAGATATAGATATACATAGAGATATAGATATAGAGATAGAGATAGATATAGATATACATAGAGATATAGATATAGAGATAGAGATAGATATAGATATACATAGAGATATAGATATAGAGATAGAGATAGATATAGATATACATAGAGATATAGATATAGAGATAGAGATAGATATAGATATACATAGAGATATAGATATAGAGATAGAGATAGATATAGATATACATAGAGATATAGATATAGAGATAGAGATAGATATAGATATACATAGAGATATAGATATAGAGATAGAGATAGATATAGATATACATAGAGATATAGATATAGAGATAGAGATAGATATAGATATACATAGAGATATAGATATAGAGATAGAGATAGATATAGATATACATAGAGATATAGATATAGAGATAGAGATAGATATAGATATACATAGAGATATAGATATAGAGATAGAGATAGATATAGATATACATAGAGATATAGATATAGAGATAGAGATAGATATAGATATACATAGAGATATAGATATAGAGATAGAGATAGATATAGATATAGCTATAGATATAGATATCGATATAGATATAGATTTAGATATATATAGATATATAGATAGATATATATATATATACATCTATATCTACATATTGAATCTATAAACGTATATTTACATCTACATCTACATCTTCATCTATATCTACATCTACACATTTCTTTTTTGATATCCACATCTTTATCTATACCTATGTCTATACCTACATGCAAAATGACACGTAGATATAAATCTTTCAACTAACTATAAAAATATACTTCTATATGTACACCCATGTCTAAATTTCAGTCAATATTTATATCAATATCGATAGGTATAATTTTATTTATATCAAAATCTATATCTATATATATGGATATTTATCTATATATATCCATATATACTATACTTATATCTATATCAATATCTATATTTATGTTTATATATATCTACATATTTATCTATATACATATCTATATCTATATCTATATCAATATCTATATCTATATGTATATCTTTATCTATATCTATATCTATATCTATATCTATATCTATATCTATATCTATATCTATATCTA
>SZWC01000103.1:17018-39771 GCA_023375785.1 Penium margaritaceum
CCAACTGGTTGCAGAGTAGTGCAAACTTGGTGCGGAGTGGTGTGAACTGGTTGCGGAGTGGTGCGAACTAGTTTCGGAGTGGTGAACCGGTTGCGGAGTTGTCCAAACTGGTTGCGGAGTGGTGCCAACTGGTTGCGGAGTGGTGCCAACTAGTTGCAGAGTGGTGCAAACTGGGTGCGGAGTGGTGCGAACTGGTTGCGGAGTGGTGCGAACTGGTTGCGGAGTGGTGCGAACTGGTTGGGGAGTGGTGCGAACTGATCGCGGAGTGGTGCGAACTGGACACGGACTGGTGCGAACTGGCAGCGGAGTGGTGTGAACTGGTTACAGAGTGGTACGAACAGGTTGTGGAGTGGTGTGAACTGGTTGCGGAGTGGTGCAAACTGGTCGCGAAGTGGTGTGAAGTGGTTGTGGAGTGGTGCGAAGTAGTTGCGGAGTTGTGCAAACGGGTGGCATAGTGGTGCGAACTGGTTGCGGAGTGGTGCAAACTGGTTGCGGAGTGGTGCGAACTGGTTTCAGAGTGGTGCGAACTGGTTGCAGAGTGGTGTGAAGTGGACGCGGAGTGGTGTGAACTGGTTGTGGAGTGGAGTGAACTGGTTACGGAGTGGTGCGAACGGGGTGCGGAGTGGTGTTAACTGGTTGCGGAGTGGTACAAACTGGTTGCCGAGTGGTGCGAACCGGTTGCAGAGTGGTGCAAACTGGTTGCGGAGTGGTGGGAACTGGTTGCGGAGTGGTGCGAACTGGTTGCGGAGTGGTGCAAACTTGTCGCGGAGTGGTGCGAACTGGTAGTGGAGTGGTGCAAACTGGTTGCGGAGTGGTGCAAACTGGTTGTGGAGTGGTGTGAACTGGTTGCGGAGTGGTGCGAACTGGTAGTGGAGTGGTGCGAATTGGTTGCGGAGTGGTGCAAACTGGTCGGGAGTGGTGCGAACGGGGTGCGGAGTGGTGCAAACTGGTTGCGGAGTGGTGCGAACTGGTTTCAGAGTGGTGCCAACTGGTTGCGGAGTGGTGCGAACTGGTTTCAGAGTGGTGCCAACTGGTTGCGGAGTGGTGCGAACTGGTTTCAGAGTGGTGCCAACTGGTTGCGGAGTGGTGCGAACTGGTTTCAGAGTGGTGCCAACTGGTTGCGGAGTGGTGCGAACTGGTTTCAGAGTGGTGCCAACTGGTTGCGGAGTGGTGCGAACTGGTTTCAGAGTGGTGCCAACTGGTTGCGGAGTGGTGCGAACTGGTTTCAGAGTGGTGCCAACTGGTTGCGGAGTGGTGCGAACTGGTTTCAGAGTGGTGCCAACTGGTTGCGGAGTGGTGCGAACTGGTTTCAGAGTGGTGCCAACTGGTTGCGGAGTGGTGCGAACTGGTTTCAGAGTGGTGCCAACTGGTTGCGGAGTGGTGCGAACTGGTTTCAGAGTGGTGCCAACTGGTTGCGGAGTGGTGCGAACTGGTTTCAGAGTGGTGCCAACTGGTTGCGGAGTGGTGCGAACTGGTTTCAGAGTGGTGCCAACTGGTTGCGGAGTGGTGCGAACTGGTTTCAGAGTGGTGCCAACTGGTTGCGGAGTGGTGCGAACTGGTTTCAGAGTGGTGCCAACTGGTTGCGGAGTGGTGCGAACTGGTTTCAGAGTGGTGCCAACTGGTTGCGGAGTGGTGCGAACTGGTTTCAGAGTGGTGCCAACTGGTTGCGGAGTGGTGCGAACTGGTTTCAGAGTGGTGCCAACTGGTTGCGGAGTGGTGCGAACTGGTTTCAGAGTGGTGCCAACTGGTTGCGGAGTGGTGCGAACTGGTTTCAGAGTGGTGCCAACTGGTTGCGGAGTGGTGCGAACTGGTTTCAGAGTGGTGCCAACTGGTTGCGGAGTGGTGCGAACTGGTTTCAGAGTGGTGCCAACTGGTTGCGGAGTGGTGCGAACTGGTTTCAGAGTGGTGCCAACTGGTTGCGGAGTGGTGCGAACTGGTTTCAGAGTGGTGCCAACTGGTTGCGGAGTGGTGCGAACTGGTTTCAGAGTGGTGCCAACTGGTTGCGGAGTGGTGCGAACTGGTTTCAGAGTGGTGCCAACTGGTTGCGGAGTGGTGCGAACTGGTTTCAGAGTGGTGCCAACTGGTTGCGGAGTGGTGCGAACTGGTTTCAGAGTGGTGCCAACTGGTTGCGGAGTGGTGCGAACTGGTTTCAGAGTGGTGCCAACTGGTTGCGGAGTGGTGCGAACTGGTTTCAGAGTGGTGCCAACTGGTTGCGGAGTGGTGCGAACTGGTTTCAGAGTGGTGCCAACTGGTTGCGGAGTGGTGCGAACTGGTTTCAGAGTGGTGCCAACTGGTTGCGGAGTGGTGCGAACTGGTTTCAGAGTGGTGCCAACTGGTTGCGGAGTGGTGCGAACTGGTTTCAGAGTGGTGCCAACTGGTTGCGGAGTGGTGCGAACTGGTTTCAGAGTGGTGCCAACTGGTTGCGGAGTGGTGCGAACTGGTTTCAGAGTGGTGCCAACTGGTTGCGGAGTGGTGCGAACTGGTTTCAGAGTGGTGCCAACTGGTTGCGGAGTGGTGCGAACTGGTTTCAGAGTGGTGCCAACTGGTTGCGGAGTGGTGCGAACTGGTTTCAGAGTGGTGCCAACTGGTTGCGGAGTGGTGCGAACTGGTTTCAGAGTGGTGCCAACTGGTTGCGGAGTGGTGCGAACTGGTTTCAGAGTGGTGCCAACTGGTTGCGGAGTGGTGCGAACTGGTTTCAGAGTGGTGCCAACTGGTTGCGGAGTGGTGCGAACTGGTTTCAGAGTGGTGCCAACTGGTTGCGGAGTGGTGCGAACTGGTTTCAGAGTGGTGCCAACTGGTTGCGGAGTGGTGCGAACTGGTTTCAGAGTGGTGCCAACTGGTTGCGGAGTGGTGCGAACTGGTTTCAGAGTGGTGCCAACTGGTTGCGGAGTGGTGCGAACTGGTTTCAGAGTGGTGCCAACTGGTTGCGGAGTGGTGCAAACTGGTTCCAGAGTGGTGCGAAGTGGTTGCGGAGTGGTGCAAACGGGTTGCGGAGTGGTGCGAACTGGTTGCGGAGTGGTGCGAACTGGTTGTGGAGTGGTGCGGACTGGTTGCGGAGTTTTGCGAACTCGTTGCTGAGTGGTGATAACGTGTTGAGGAGTGGTGGGAACTGGTTGCGGAGTGGTGCGAACGGGTTGCGGAGTGGTGCGAACGCGTTGCGGAGTGGTGCGGACTGGTTGCGGAATGGTGCGAACTAGTTTCGGAGTGGTGAACCGGTTGCGGAGTTGTCCAAACTGGTTGTGGAGTGGTGCCAACTGGTTGCGGAGTGGTGCCAACTGGTTGCAGAGTGGTGCGAACTGGGTGCGGATTGGTGCAAACTGGTTGCGGACTGGTGCGAACTGGTTGCGGAGTGGTGCAAACTGGTTGGGGAGTGGTGTGAACTGATCGCGGAGTGGTGCGAACTGGACGCGGACTGGTGCGAACTGGTTACGGAGTGGTGTGAAGAGGTTGCGGAGTTGTGTGAACTGGTTGCGGAGTGGTGCGAACTGGTTGTGGAGAAGGGCGAACTGATTGCGGAGTGGTGCGAACTGGTTGTGGACTGGTGCGAACTGGTTGCGGAGTTTTGCGAACTGGTTGCGGAGTGGTGCAAATTGGTTGCGGAGTGGTGCGAATTGGTTGCGGAGTGGTACGAATTGGTTGCGGAGTGGTGCGCACTGGTTGCGGAGTGGTGGGAACTGGTTGCGGAGTGGTGCGGACTGGTTGCGGAATGGTGCGAACTGGTTCCAGAGGGGTGCGAACTGGTTGTGGAGTGGTGGGAAGTGGCTGCGGAGTGGTGCGAATTGGTTGCGGAGTGGTACGAATTGGTTGCGGAGTGGTGCGCACTGGTTGCGGAGTGGTGGGAACTGGTTGCGGAGTGGTGCGGACTGGTTGCGGAATGGTGCGAACTGGTTCCAGAGGGGTGCGAACTGGTTGTGGAGTGGTGGGAAGTGGCTGCGGAGTGGTGCGAATTGGTTGCGGAGTGGTACGAATTGGTTGCGGAGTGGTGCGCACTGGTTGCGGAGTGGTGGGAACTGGTTGCGGAGTGGTGCGGACTGGTTGCGGAATGGTGCGAACTGGTTCCAGAGGGGTGCGAACTGGTTGTGGAGTGGTGGGAAGTGGCTGCGGAGTGGTGCGAATTGGTTGCGGAGTGGTACGAATTGGTTGCGGAGTGGTGCGCACTGGTTGCGGAGTGGTGGGAACTGGTTGCGGAGTGGTGCGGACTGGTTGCGGAATGGTGCGAACTGGTTCCAGAGGGGTGCGAACTGGTTGTGGAGTGGTGGGAAGTGGCTGCGGAGTGGTGCGAATTGGTTGCGGAGTGGTACGAATTGGTTGCGGAGTGGTGCGCACTGGTTGCGGAGTGGTGGGAACTGGTTGCGGAGTGGTGCGGACTGGTTGCGGAATGGTGCGAACTGGTTCCAGAGGGGTGCGAACTGGTTGTGGAGTGGTGGGAAGTGGCTGCGGAGTGGTGCGAATTGGTTGCGGAGTGGTACGAATTGGTTGCGGAGTGGTGCGCACTGGTTGCGGAGTGGTGGGAACTGGTTGCGGAGTGGTGCGGACTGGTTGCGGAATGGTGCGAACTGGTTCCAGAGGGGTGCGAACTGGTTGTGGAGTGGTGGGAAGTGGCTGCGGAGTGGTGCGAATTGGTTGCGGAGTGGTACGAATTGGTTGCGGAGTGGTGCGCACTGGTTGCGGAGTGGTGGGAACTGGTTGCGGAGTGGTGCGGACTGGTTGCGGAATGGTGCGAACTGGTTCCAGAGGGGTGCGAACTGGTTGTGGAGTGGTGGGAAGTGGCTGCGGAGTGGTGCGAATTGGTTGCGGAGTGGTACGAATTGGTTGCGGAGTGGTGCGCACTGGTTGCGGAGTGGTGGGAACTGGTTGCGGAGTGGTGCGGACTGGTTGCGGAATGGTGCGAACTGGTTCCAGAGGGGTGCGAACTGGTTGTGGAGTGGTGGGAAGTGGCTGCGGAGTGGTGCGAATTGGTTGCGGAGTGGTACGAATTGGTTGCGGAGTGGTGCGCACTGGTTGCGGAGTGGTGGGAACTGGTTGCGGAGTGGTGCGGACTGGTTGCGGAATGGTGCGAACTGGTTCCAGAGGGGTGCGAACTGGTTGTGGAGTGGTGGGAAGTGGCTGCGGAGTGGTGCGAATTGGTTGCGGAGTGGTACGAATTGGTTGCGGAGTGGTGCGCACTGGTTGCGGAGTGGTGGGAACTGGTTGCGGAGTGGTGCGGACTGGTTGCGGAATGGTGCGAACTGGTTCCAGAGGGGTGCGAACTGGTTGTGGAGTGGTGGGAAGTGGCTGCGGAGTGGTGCGAATTGGTTGCGGAGTGGTACGAATTGGTTGCGGAGTGGTGCGCACTGGTTGCGGAGTGGTGGGAACTGGTTGCGGAGTGGTGCGGACTGGTTGCGGAATGGTGCGAACTGGTTCCAGAGGGGTGCGAACTGGTTGTGGAGTGGTGGGAAGTGGCTGCGGAGTGGTGCGAATTGGTTGCGGAGTGGTACGAATTGGTTGCGGAGTGGTGCGCACTGGTTGCGGAGTGGTGGGAACTGGTTGCGGAGTGGTGCGGACTGGTTGCGGAATGGTGCGAACTGGTTCCAGAGGGGTGCGAACTGGTTGTGGAGTGGTGGGAAGTGGCTGCGGAGTGGTGCGAATTGGTTGCGGAGTGGTACGAATTGGTTGCGGAGTGGTGCGCACTGGTTGCGGAGTGGTGGGAACTGGTTGCGGAGTGGTGCGGACTGGTTGCGGAATGGTGCGAACTGGTTCCAGAGGGGTGCGAACTGGTTGTGGAGTGGTGGGAAGTGGCTGCGGAGTGGTGCGAATTGGTTGCGGAGTGGTACGAATTGGTTGCGGAGTGGTGCGCACTGGTTGCGGAGTGGTGGGAACTGGTTGCGGAGTGGTGCGGACTGGTTGCGGAATGGTGCGAACTGGTTCCAGAGGGGTGCGAACTGGTTGTGGAGTGGTGGGAAGTGGCTGCGGAGTGGTGCGAATTGGTTGCGGAGTGGTACGAATTGGTTGCGGAGTGGTGCGCACTGGTTGCGGAGTGGTGGGAACTGGTTGCGGAGTGGTGCGGACTGGTTGCGGAATGGTGCGAACTGGTTCCAGAGGGGTGCGAACTGGTTGTGGAGTGGTGGGAAGTGGCTGCGGAGTGGTGCGAATTGGTTGCGGAGTGGTACGAATTGGTTGCGGAGTGGTGCGCACTGGTTGCGGAGTGGTGGGAACTGGTTGCGGAGTGGTGCGGACTGGTTGCGGAATGGTGCGAACTGGTTCCAGAGGGGTGCGAACTGGTTGTGGAGTGGTGGGAAGTGGCTGCGGAGTGGTGCGAATTGGTTGCGGAGTGGTACGAATTGGTTGCGGAGTGGTGCGCACTGGTTGCGGAGTGGTGGGAACTGGTTGCGGAGTGGTGCGGACTGGTTGCGGAATGGTGCGAACTGGTTCCAGAGGGGTGCGAACTGGTTGTGGAGTGGTGGGAAGTGGCTGCGGAGTGGTGCGAATTGGTTGCGGAGTGGTACGAATTGGTTGCGGAGTGGTGCGCACTGGTTGCGGAGTGGTGGGAACTGGTTGCGGAGTGGTGCGGACTGGTTGCGGAATGGTGCGAACTGGTTCCAGAGGGGTGCGAACTGGTTGTGGAGTGGTGGGAAGTGGCTGCGGAGTGGTGCGAATTGGTTGCGGAGTGGTACGAATTGGTTGCGGAGTGGTGCGCACTGGTTGCGGAGTGGTGGGAACTGGTTGCGGAGTGGTGCGGACTGGTTGCGGAATGGTGCGAACTGGTTCCAGAGGGGTGCGAACTGGTTGTGGAGTGGTGGGAAGTGGCTGCGGAGTGGTGCGAATTGGTTGGGGAGTGGTGCACACAGGTTGCGGAGTGGTGCAACCTGGTTGCGGAGTGGTGCGAACTGGTCGTGGAGTAGTGCAAACTGGTTGCGGAGTGGTGCGAACTGGTTGCGGAGTGGTGCGAACTGGTTGCGGAGTGGTGCGAACTGGTTGCGGTGCGAACTGGTGCCACCATAGATGACACAACTTAGTAGGAGCCAGACTTGCAGTAGTACTTAGGGGTAGTCGTAGCACTCTTCGTCTCTTGCCTCTTGTCAACTCATCAATTTTATCATATCACTTTGCTTCAACAGCTCAGTCCCTTGCTTCCGCTAGATCCTTTTCCATCTCCTCGCTGTCTCAATCACCAGTCCTTAGTTGCCTGCGCACCTTGCCTGTCTGCTACCGCTCTACGTCAACGATTCACTTCAGATCCTTCGATCCGCCTTGGCGCTGGGCTGTAACCCCGTACCTCGGCTCTGCATGACGATCTGTGCTTCAGCACGTCCATCCTTCCTTCCATGCAGGGATCATCGCCCATCATCTGCCTTGGCCTAATGCTGCACTCACCTGACTCTCTCATCTCCTCCTCCGTGTGTCACCAGACTGACATCAGCCTGTCAGGAAATGAGAGCACTCGAATAGGCAGAGAAGCAGGTGGCGCGGAAGCAAGCACTAATGTGCGGAAGGCTGACGGAGGATGACGTCACAGCAGGACCAAAAGTATACAGACAAGAGAGAGCGGCGCGAGGAGCGAGAGCGACGAAGCGCCGAGCATGAGTGATCAAGAGAGACACTGATAGCGAGGAAGCGAGGCCGACAGCCAAAGCGCCTTGACGGCCGGCTACTGCGGTTCGGGCTCCTTGGTGAAAGGATACTCCAGGGAGTATGAAGCGCATATGAGGATCAGACAACAGCTTTGGACTTGATGATCTTTGCAGGACTGATGAATGGCTGAGCGGAGTCAATGATCAGTGTGATGAAGGCGATGAAGTGAGGAGCGGTAATTGAGCGGAGGCAATCAATGATGAAGGATATTGAGAAGGCATTGACTGAGGAATGAATAACTGAGGCAAATGAGTACATGGATCCTACTACTATTAGTACTTAGTCTACGAACTAGATTACAGGTGTCTACACCTATCAGGGTGGATGGTGCGAGACATGAAGCCGGAGCCGCCATTGTGCTGTTGCTGCAGCTGCTGTGTCTACGCGGTGTGAGGGAGGGGTGCGATTCCACGTTGTCTTTTGCTCTTGGGAGTCCTTCCATGTTAGGCGGAGGACGTGCTTCTTCTGTCGATCCTTGGATGTTGCCACGGGGAATAGTCCAGGGAGCAGGGCTACTGTTGGCTGCTCTTGCTGGACGATACGTGGTGTCGGAGGTCCGTTGGCGTTGGACGTGGTGTGTTCGGACGGCTGGATGGTCAGACCAGAGGACTCTGATTGGTTATGCCTTCCAAACCGTTCGGTCAGCAGGGTGCGGGAGGTGAACCGGGATCCGCCTGGCTTTTCCTTTTCCGGTTGGGTGGGCGTACCGGGGAGAGTTGTGTCAGAAGATTGCTTGTGCTTCCGGAAAGTGGACGCGGTCACAAGGGCGAGCGTTGGAAGGTGAGGGTAGAAACACGAGCAGAAGCGAAGCGAAGATAGCGGCGGAAGGCGGAGTGAAAGCGGAGGCAAGAGGAAAGCAGAGGAATGAGATGTGGGTACAGCACAGAGGGTGCGGGCGCCGAGAAGTTGTTGAGTGGAGTGGACGCAGCACTTTTGGAGAGAAGGACGGAAGCTTCCTCGAAGGTGCGGACGTTGCTGATGTATGAGTGACGTTTAGTAAGATAGGACTGGGCGCAGTGCGAGAGCACGGGCGCTGAGCAGGCAAGGAAGGCAGAGAAACTGGAGGCGGCCCAAAGGGCGAGCCTTGGTGAGGAATCCAATGGATTAATTTATTAAAGGAATACAAGTACTATAAATAGCTACTCCTAGCCTAGCACGCTTCGGTGAGCGGGCACAAGAGAAAAAAGGCGACGCGGGCGAGAGAGGAAGGAGCGCCGCGTGACCACGGTTCGGCTTTGCTAGCCGTACGCATAAAGGAGTGACGTGTGCAGGAGTGCTCTCCACAGGTGCGTTCGCCTTGACCGTTGCTGCACGGAGCCGTTAGTTCGGCAGTGGCGAGCTTCGCACGATCGTCGGCCGTGAGACCGTTCTGGCTTTGGTCGTGTAGCTCCGGAGATGAACCTGCGCGGTCACTCTTTCTTTTCTCAGTGGTTGCACCCCTTGAAGCGATCTCCGAGATAATATCCGACACCCCCCTTAGATCGGGAGAGGGGTGCAAGCCTTGAATGGTAGGCCGGGGAGTTTTGCTTCTGTGGAGGCACAGCACAGAGAGAGCTTGGGAGGTTTGGGAGGCGGTGGACGCCTCAGCACCAGGTTGTAGAGGGTGGAGAGGAAACGTGGGCGATGCAGTAGCGGATGAGTAGACTTAGTGAGTGCACTGGCGGAAGGATTGTCGGTAGAGGGAAAGGTAGAGGTTGTCAGTAGTGTGGTGGGGATTTCAGTAGTGGTGCTGTACTGTGGTGTAGGCTTGCAATAGGAAGCAGACCGGTTCCGATCAGATACCCACACCGTTCTTGGACTCAGGCCGTACTTGGGTCTTTGCAGGTTGTGAGCAGAGACGACTCTGCGGAGGCATGCAGTCCAGAGCTATGAGGTCATATGATGTGCTTGCATGAAGCGGTCTGCTTCCCTCAGTAGATGGTTGACGAGGAGTTTGCCGTGGGCAGGGGCCGTGGATAGCAGTGTTCCGTGGGTCATGCAGAAGTGTGTGAGGAAAGTGTGAAGGGGTGCATGAGCAGTGTTGGAGAGAATGAGGCGAGGCGGTCTGTCAAAATTCCTGATCTGTTGCCGTAACCAATCCCTGAGTGCAGGAACGGCCCCAGTCAGGGTGCGAAGGGAGAGAACAGTGCAGTGCTGTGAGAATTGATCGTGAATGAATTGGTCATGGTCAGTGGCACATGCCAACTTTGTCAAGGCACTGCGCACAATAGCCGTGCCAAGTCACCGGTTTTTTACCTTGTGTATACCTGTAAGGTCATGCATATTAGATGTACACTGTGATTGGGCACTTTGACCATGGTTGACTTGTGTTACGATTCGTAGACGTTAAGGTCACTTGGTAAACATTGTGGTCATGGTCAGTGGCACATGCCAACTTTGTCAAGTCATTGCACAAAACAGCCACACCGAGACACCAGTATTCTACCTTGTTTGTACCTGCAAGATCATGCCTAGTACATATGCACTGTGATTGGACACTCTGACCATGGCTGACTCGTGTTATGATCAATAGAAGTAAAAGTCACTTGGATACATTTGTAGTCATGGTCAGTGGCACGTGCCAACTTTGTCAAGGCATTGCGCACAATAGCCACACCGAGCCACCAGTATTCTACCTTGTTTGTACTTGCAAGATCATGCCTAGTACATCTGCACTGTGATTGGACACTCTGACCGTGGCTGACTCGTGCTATGAGTCATAGCCGCTTAAGGTACTTGGTAAACTTTGTGGTCATGGTCAGTGGCACATGCCAACTTTGTCAAGGCATTGCGCACAATCGTCGTGCCAAGCCACCGGTTCCTTATACTGTTCATTAATACAAGGTCATGCCTAGTACATGTGAACCGTGATTGGGCACTCTGACTGTAGCTGACTCGTGTTACGTTTTGTGGAAGATAAAGTCACTTGGTAGACTTTGTGGTCATGGTCAGTGGCACATGCCAACTTTGTCAATGCATTGCACACAATAGGCATGCCAAGCTACCACGTTGTGACCTTGTTTATACCTGCAACATCATGCATATTAGATGTGCACTGTGATTGGGCACTCTGACTGTGGTTGACTCGTGATACAATTCGTAGAAGTTAAAGTCACTTGGTAAACTTTGTGGTCATGGTCAGTGGCACATGCCAACATTGTCAAGGCATTGCACACAATCGCCATTCCGAGCCACTAGTATTCTACCTTGTTTGAACCTGTAAGATCCTGCCTAGTGCATCTGCACTGTGATTGGACACTCTGACCGTGGCTGACTCGTGTCATGATCAATACATGTAAAAGTCACTTGGATACATTTGTGGACATGGTCAGTGGCACATGCCAACTTTGTCAAGGCATTGCACACAATAGTCACACCGAGCCACCCGTATTCTACCTTTTTTGCACCTGCAAGATCATGCCTAGTACATCTGCACTGTGATTGGACACTCTGACCGTGGGTGATGCGTGTTATGATTCATAGCCGTTTAAGGCACTTGGTAAACAGTGTGGTCATGGTCAGTGGCACATGCCAACTTTGTCAAGGCATTGCGCACAATAGCCGTGCCAAGCCACCGGTATATTACCTTGTTTATACCTGCAACGTCATGCAAATAAGATGTGCACTGTGGTTGGGCACTCTGAATGTCGCTGACTCGTGTTACGATTCGTAGAAGTTAAAGTCACTTGGTAAACGTTGTGGTCATGGTCAGTGGCACATGCCAACTTTGTCAAGGCATTGCGCACAATAGCCGTGCCAAGCNATTAGATGTGCACTGTGATTGGGCACTCTGAATGTGGCTGACTCGTGTTACGATTCGTAGAAGTTAAAGTCACTTGGTAAACTTTGTGGTCATTGTCAGTGGCACATGCCAACTTTGTCAAGTAATTGCGCACAATAGCCAAACCGAGACACCAGTATTCTACCTTGTTTGTCCCTGCAACATCATGCCTAATACATCTGCACTGTGATTGGACACTCTGACTGTGGCTGACTCGTGTTATGATCAATAGAAGTAAAAGTCATTTGGATACACTTGTCGTCATGGTCATTGGCACATGCCAACTTTGTCATGGTATTGCGTACAATAGCCACACCGAGCCACCCGTATTCTACCCTGTTTGCACCTTCAAGATGATGCCCAGTACATCTGCACTGTGATCGGACACTCAGACCATGGGTGACGCGTGTTATGATTCGTAACGTTTAAGGTACTTGGTAAACAGTGTGGTAATGGACAGTGGCACATGCCAACTTTGCCAAGGCATTGCGCACAATAGCCGTGCCAAGCCACTGGTTTTTTGCATTTTTTATACCTGCAAGGTCATGCATATTAGATGTGTACTATGTTTGGGCACTGTGATTGTGGCAGACTCGTGTTACGATTCGTAGAAGTTAAAGTCCCTTGGTAACCTTTGTGATCATGGTCACTGGCACATGCCAACTTTGTCAAGGCATTCTGCATAATAGCCACACCGAGCCACCAGTATTCTACCTTGTTTGCACCTTCAAGATCATGCATAGTACATCTGCACAGTGATTGGACACTCTGACCGTGGGTGACGCGTGTTATGATTCGTAGCCGTTTAAGGTACTTCGTAAACAGCGTGGTCATAGTCAGTGGCACATGCCAGCTTTGTCGAGACATTGCGCACAATAGCCGTGCCAAGCCACCCATTTTTGACCTTCTTTATACCTGCAAGGTCAAGCATATTAGATGTGCACTATGATTGGGCACTCTGAATGTGGCTGACTCGTGTTACAATTCGTAGAAGTTAATGTCACTTGGTAAACTCTGTGGTCATGGTCAGTGGCACATGCCAACTTTGTCAAGACATTGCGCACAATAGCCGTGCCAAGCCACCGGTTTTTTACATTGTGTATACCTGTAAGGTCATGCATATTAGGTGTGCACTGTGATTGGGCACTTTGACCATGGTTGACTTGTGGTACGATTCGTAGAGGTTAAGGTCACTTGGTAAACTTTGAGGTCATGGTCAGTGGCACATGCCAACGTTGTCAAGTAATTGCACAAAATAGCGACACGGAGACAATAGTATTCTACCTTGTTTGTACCTGCAAGATCATGCCTAGTACATCTGCTCTGTGATTGGTCACTCTGACCGTGGCTGACTCGTGTTACGATCAATAGAAGTAAAAGTCACTTGGATACATTTGTGGTCATGGTCAGTGGCACATGCCAACTTTGTCAAGGCATTGCGCACAATAGCCACACCGAGCCACCAGTATTCTACCTTGTTTGTACCTGTAAGATCATGCTTAGTACATGTGCTTTGTGATTGGACACTCTGACCGTGGCTGACTCGTGTTAGGAGTCATAGCCGTTTAAGGTACTTGGTAGACTTAATGGTCATGGTCAGTGGCACATGCCAACTTTGTCAAGACATTGCGCACAATAGCCGTGCTAAGCCACCCGTTTTCTACCTTCTTTATACCTGCAAGGTCATGCATATTAGATGTGCACTATGCTTGGGCACTCTGAATGTGGCTGACTCGTGTTACCATTCGTAGAAGTTAAAGTCACTTGGTAAACTTTGTGGTCATGGTCAGTGGCACATGGCAACTTTGTCAAGTCATTGCACAAAATAGCCACACCAAGACACCAGTATTCTACCTTGTTTGTACCTGCAAGATCATGCCTAGTACATCTGCACTGTGATTGGTCACTCTGACCGTGGCTGACTCGTGTTATGATAAATAGAAGTAAAAGTCACATGGATACATTTGTGGTCATGGTCAGTGGCACATGCCAACTTTGTCAAGGCATTGCGCACAATAGCCACACCAAGCCACCAGTAGTCTACCTTGTTTGTACCTGTAAGATCATGCCTAGAACATCTGCACTGTGATTGGAGACTCTGACCGTGGCTGGCTCGTGTTATGAGTCATAGCCATTTAAGGTATTTGGTAGACTTTGTGGTCATGGTCAAAGGCACATGCCAACTTTGTCAAGGCATTGCGCACAATAGTCGTGCCAAGCCACCGGTTTTTAACCTTGTTTATTCTTGTAAGATCATGCCTAGTACATCTGAACTGTGATTGGGCACTCTGACAGTAGCTGACACATGTTACGATTTGTAGAAAATAAAGTCCCTTGGTATACTTTGTGGTCATGGTCAGTGGCACATGCCAACTTGGTCAAGGCATTGCGCACAATAGGCGTGCCAAGCCACCACTTTTTATCCTTTTTTATACCTGCAAGGTCATGCATATTAGATGTGCACTGTGATCTGGCACTCTGCCCGTGGTTGACTCGTGTTACGATTCGTAGAAGTTAAAATCACTTGGTAAACTTTGTGGTCATGGTCAGTGGCACATGCCAACATTGTCAAGGCACTGCGCACAATAGCCATTCCGAGCCACCAGTGTTCTACCTTGTTTGAACCTGTAAGATCATGCCCAGTACATCTGCACTGTGATTGGACACTCTGACCGTGGCTGACTCATGTTATGATCAATATATGTAAAAGTCACTTGGATACATTTGTGGTCATGGTCAGTGGCACATGCCAACTTTTTCAAGGCCTTGCGTACAATAGCCACACCGAGCCACCAGTATTCTACCCTGTTTTATACATGCAAGGTCATACCCAGTATATCTGCACTGTGATTGGACACTCTGCCCGTGGCTGACTCGTATTGTGATTCATAGCCATTTAAGGTACTTAGTAAACGTTGTGGTCATGGTCAGTGGCACATGCCAACTTTGTCAAGGCATAGCGCAAAATAGCCACACCGAGCCACCAGTATTCTACCTTGTTTGTACCTGCAAGATCATGCCTAGCAGATCTGTATTGTGATTGGACACTCTGACCGTGGCTGACTGGTGTTATGATCAATGGAAGTAAAAGTCACTTGGATATATTTGTGGTCACGGTCAGTGGAACATGCCAACTTTGTCAAGGAATCGCGCACAATAGCCACACCGAGCCACCAGTATTCTACCTTATGTCTGTAAGGTCATGCCCTGTATATCTGCACTGTGACTGGACACTCTAACTGTGGCTGACTTGTGTTATGATTCATAGTCGTTAAATGTACTTGGTAAACTTTGTGGTCATGGTCAGTGGCACATGCCTACTTTGTTAAGGCATTGCGCACAATAGCCTTGCCAAGCCACCGGTTTTTTACCTTTTTTCTACCTGCAAGGTCATGCATATTAGATGTGCGTTCTGATTGGGCACTCTGACCGTGGCTGACTCGTGTTATGATTCGTAGAAGTCAGAGTCACTTGGTAAACTTTGTTGTCATGGTCAGTGGCACATGCCAACTTTGTACAGGCATTGCGCACAATAGCCACACCAAGCCACCAGTATTCTACCTTGTTTGTACCTGCAAGAGCATGCCTAGTACATCTGCACTGTGATTGGACACTATGACCGTGGCTGAATCATGTTATGATCAATAGAAGTAACAGTCACTTGGTCACATTTGTGGTCATGGTCAGTGGCACATGCCAACTCTGTCAAGGCATTGCGCACAATAGCCACACCGAGCCACCAGTATTTTACCTTGTTTATACATGTAAGGTCATGCCCAGTATATCTGCACCGTGATTGGACACTCTGACCGTGGCTGACTCGTGTTATGATTCATATCCGTTTAAGGTACTTGGTAAACTTTGTGGTCATGGTCAGTGGCACATGCCAACTTTGTCAAGGCATTGCGCACAATAGCCGGGCCAAGCCACCAGTTTTGTAGCTTGTTTATACCTGCAAGGTAATGCATATTAGATGTGCCTTGTGATTGGGCACTCTGACCGTGGCTGACTCGTGTTACGATTCGTAGAAGTTAAAGTCACCTGGTAAACTTTGTGGTCATGGTCAGTGGCACATGCCAATTTTGTCAATGCATTGCGCACAATAGCCGTACCAAGCCACCAGTGTTTTACCTTGTTTATACCTGCAAGGTCATGCATGTTACATGTGCATTGTGCTTGGGCACTCTGACCGTGGCTGACTCGTGTTCTGATTCCTATAAGTTAAAGTAACTTGGTAAACTATGTGGTCATGGTCAGTGGCACATGCCAACTTTGTCAAGGCATTGCCAAAATAGCCACACCAAGCCACTGGTGTTTTACCTTGTTTGTACCTGCACTATCATGCTTAATACATCTGCACTGTGATTGGACACTCTGACCGTGGCTGACTCGTGTTATGATGAATAGACGTAAACGTCACTTGGATACATTTGTGGTCATGGTCAGTGGCACATGCCAACTTTGTCAAGGCATTGCACACAATAGCCATACCCATCCACCATGATTCTACCTTGTTTATACCTGCAAGGTCATGCCCATTATATCTGCAATATGATTGGACACTCTGACTGTGGCTGACTTGTGTTATTATTCATAGCCGTTTAATGTACTCGGTAATCTTTGTGGTCATGGTCAGTGGCACATGCCAACTTTGTCAAGGCATTGCGCACAGTAGCCGTGCCAAGCCACCGGTTTTTTACCTTGTTTATACCTGTAAGGTCATGCACATTAGATGTGCGTTTTGATTGGGCACTCTGACCGTGGCTGACTCGTGTTATGATTCATAGAAGTCAAAGTCATTTGGATTGTTGTCATGGTCAGAGGCACATGCCAACTTTGTCAAGGCATTACGCACAATAGCCACACCGAGCCACCAGCATTCTACCGTGTTTTATACCTGCAAGGTCATGTCCAGTATATCTGCACTGTGATAGGACACTCTGCCCGTGGCTGACTCGTGTTATGATTCATAGCCGTATATAGGTATTTGGTAAACTTTGTGGTCATGGTCAGTGGCACATGCCAACGTTGTCAAGGCATTGCGCACAATAGCCGTGCCAAGTCACCGGTTTTTTACCTTGTTTATACCTGCAAGGTCATGCATATTAGATGTGCATGGTGATTGGACACTCTGACTGTGGCTGACTCGTGTTATGATCAATAGAAGTAAAAGTCACTTACATACATTTGTGGTCATGGTCAGTGGCACATGCCTACTTTGTCAAGGCATAGCGTAAAATAGCCACATCGAGCCACCAGTATTCTACCTTGTTTTTATATGCAACATCATGCCTAGTACATATGTATCGTGATTGGACACTGTGACCGTGGGTGACTCGTGTCATGATCAATAGAAGTAAAGGTCACTTGGATACATTTGTGGTCATGGTCACTGGCACATGCCAACGTTGTCAAGGAGATTTGCACAATAGCCACACCGAGCCACCAGTATTCTATCTTGTTTATACATGCAAGGTCATGCCTAGTATATCTGCACTGTGATTGGACACTCTGACTGTGGCTGAATGGTGTTATGATTCATAGCCGTTTAATGTACTTGGTAAACTTTGTGGTCATGGTCAGTGGCACATGCCAACTTTCTCAAGGCATTATGCACAATAGCCGTGCCAAGCCACGAGTTTCTTACCTTGTTTTTACCTACAAGGTTATGCATACTAGACGTGCGTTTTGATTGGGCACTCTGACCGTGGCTGACTCGTGTTATGATTCGTAGAAGTCAAAGTCACTTGGTAAACTTTGTCGTCATGGTCAGTGGCACATGCCAACTTTGTCAAGGCATTGCACACAATGGCCACACCGAGCCACCAGTATTCTACCTTGTTTGCACCTGCAAGATCATGCCTAGTACATCTGCATTGTGATTGGATACTCTGACCGTGGCTGACTCATGTTGTAATCAATAGAAGTAAAAGTCACTTGGATACATTTGTGGTCATGGTCAGTGGCACATGCTAACGTTGTCAGGGCATTGCACACAATAGCCACGTCAGAAAATACAAGGACTCTGACAGAGGTCACTCCTCAAGAAAATACTGAGCTCTCAATAAGGGTTCAGGTCTTCACCTGAATCACCTTGGCAACGGTCTCTCAGTCGACCTAACCGTTAGACCCGACAGTCCAAGTCATCCCCTAATAAACTGACACCTGTCATCCGCGTCCGGCTAGCGGAAAGAAGCCGTTGCTACTTGGTCCTATTCTGTCCTTTTTATACCGAGGACGTTCATTCCCTTGAGTTAACCAGAACAGCTCTGTTCATCCTGTTCCCATTTGGTTCCGCGGCTTCGCCGCCGTGTCTTTGCTCTGCTCGCTCTTCGTATTCTTTGTCATTGCCAGCCCCTCTCAACGCTTCACCCCGTCACGCTCGCTCCTTCGCTTAGCTCTCATACTTCGTCAACCATCACTCATCTCGCTAGCACTCTTTCTCACATCAACCGTCTACCTCAGCTATCTCGCCTCTCAGCTTCTATCAGCTTCCGTGACTAAGTCCTCGGACCGTCCCTGCCTACGTCACTCCACTGACATATACTTGCGTGTTCTGACGCTTCTACCTGCTTTTGCCACTGCTTTTCTTGTGTCTCCATTCTTCTGACATGGTATCAGAGCACCAGGCAACATCACCTGGTGCCCCGTAACTACGTCATCACTCTGCCGCCATCTTCCCGCCATCGCTTTCTCCTGCAATCCTTTGCCGCCGCTATCATCGTCCCACGGCGCGTCGCTTCGCCAGCAGCTGACATCAGCAGCTCTGCCTGACAAGTTCTCCGCGCTGAAGAAACGCATTGTCATCCCAAGGAAGCCCTGCGCCCATCTCCGCGCCCGTGGCCAACAACCGGTGACCTGTCGCCCACAGCAGGCGCAAGCAACTCTCGAGCGGCCGTCTGCCATCTGCTACCCGCTGCCCCTCATCTGCCTTCGCCTGCATTTCCTCCTCCTTCATCTCGCCTCTTCAGCTTCATCTGCTCCTTCATCACCGTAATCCTCAGCCCGCCCTCGTCCATCATCTCGAGCCACCCTCTCGCATCGCCGCCTCGTCTTGTCAATAGCTACAGGCAAAACTGCCGCCGTCAGGATATCGGACACCACAAGTCTTCCTGCTTCCACTTCCGAGCCAACTAGGGAACAAGTCGTCACTCTCCTGACATCAGCGGTCCAGTGGACCTCCTTGCTGCGTGACTCCCTCTGCTGCAACCAACCTCCTATAGCGAACAGGATATCGGACACCAATACTCTTCTTGTTCCCATTTCCGAGCCAACTGGGGAACAAGCCGTCACTCTCTTGAACGCAAGAAGAAGTGGTTGTGATCTCTCTGCTGCGTCGCCTCTCACCACGCCTCCCTCCGCTCGCATCGCTCCCTATCCCTCTTCTCCTTCATCATCATCAGCCTTCGGTCTTCATCTTCATTTGCCTCCATCACTCCTCCTCGCTCCAGCCTCCTCAGCTTCATCAGACGTCCGTCTTCTGCCTCGTCTTCATCTCTCCGTCATCAGCATTCTCCGCACCGCCTTCGCATCCATCATCGTCATCAACAGCATCCCTTCGCGCACGTGGTTTCATCCCTGCGCGCACTCATCAATCAATCGATTCATTAGCTTCCGCATCGCTTCCAGCTCGGCACAAGGATCCGCCCGGTCGCATCGCCTTTTTCTGTGATGACCTGCGCCCACGCCAAAACTTCCTTCTGCGCACGTGGTTCCGTCCCAGCACCCACTCATCAATCAATCGCTTCCTCCGCTTCCGCAATCGCTTCCAGCTTGGCACAAGGATCCACCCGGTCGCATCGTCTTTTTTCGCGACGACCTGCAGCCACACCAAAACCTCCTTCAAGCACACGCGACTCGCCCCTGCGCTCACTTAGCCATCATTATCAGCCTCCACTTTCATCATCAGCAATCATCAATATCTGTGATCGGCATAAATATCTGCATGAGCTAGCTGCCCGCTTCCGTAGCAGTCTGCACCCACGCCGGCAGGAGATTTCTCGCGACGCGTCGGCATCTACCTTCTCCTTGCCGCATCCTACTCCCTTACTTAAATCACGCACGAGGTCTTGCCCCTGCACCCACTCCATCATGCATTGTTCCTCTGCCATTATCTGCTTCCTCTTCGCTCGGCACAAGGATCCGCCCGGTCACATCGCCTATTCCGCGATAACCTGCGTCCACACCGAAAACATCTGTCGTGCACGCAGTTTCACCCCTGCACTCACTTCTCGGCTTTAGAATCATTCGTAGTCATCAGCCTCTTCATCACTTGCTCGCCACACGAATTCTTCCAATCAAACCGCCAACTCACAACAACCCGCGTCCTCCACAACACAGTCGCCCTTACTTCAACACCCACTCGATCATCTTGCCGCCCTTCTTCATCATCGGCCTCCCTCTACCAGCAACCTCTACAGCATCACACCTGCCTCTCAAATCCTAGTCTCTCCTACACTCTCCTCATCTACCGCGTCGTCCTTTCAACTGCAAGTCATGTCCCAGCATGCTCTTGCAATTCCTGTCCTTGCTGCCAACGGAGAATGCGCTACAGCATGGGAATTTGCTGTCATCAGGCACGCACAATGGTGGACACTGTATCCCCATCGTGGTGATCGCATGCTCCTTGGCCACTATGAGCACCAGCACACAGGTCGCGGACAGTCACAGCTATATGAGAGATCTCTTCGCACTATCTGTGATCTACTCCGTCCTTGTCTTCATCCATCATACCATCACCATTTGCTGGAGCCTCGTACCGGACCTCTCATTTGGGAGCAAATTCTTCATCAAGCCTCATGGAGAAACTGGATTGACAGGACATGCTACAATGCAACCTACATTATCCCTGCCCCAGTCCAGGTTCTCATGCTCACCACACAAGCTGGAGAAAGTGATGGACGACCGCTTCCAGTTTCCGCACGAGACTAGATGGATCAGGTTCTTCAGTGGCTATTTCCTTCCCTTTTGTATGGCTTTGGCCTAACAGACCGTTTGCTTGGAGACCGCCTCAACCTCAACCCATTGCCAGCGGAGGAGTCAAATGCTCTCTATGCATCAGCCGACAGGCAAGAAAAACTCGATTCAAGGAGATAGTTCCTGCCCGCCTACACGCTCTGGTGAACTCCCATCCAGGAGACCTTGGAGCAATGTGGCACCACCTTCTTTCCTCCTGCAGAGTGACCATGTCGTCAACCAAGAGAAAACGATACTCCCATCGACAGAGAGTCACGTGACCTCTGTCTGATTCAAGGGGGGTGTCAGAAAATACAAGGACTCTGACTGAGGTCACTCCTCAAGAAAATACTGAGCTCTCAATAAGGGTTCAGGTCCTCACCTGAATCACCTTGGCAACGGTCTCTTGGTCAACCTAACCGTTAGACCCGATAGTCCAAGTCATCCCCTAATAAACTGACACCTGTAATCCACGTCCGGCTAGCGGAAAGAAGCCGTTGCTACTTTGTCCTGTTCTGCCCTTTTTATACTGAGGACGTTCATTCCCTTGAGTTAACCAGAACAGCTCTACTCATCCTGTTCCCATTTGGTTCCGCGGCTTCACCACCGTGTCTTCGCTCTGCTCGCTCCTCGCATTCTTTGTCTTCACCAGCCCCTCTCAACGCTTCGCAACGTCACTCTCGCTCCTTCGCTCAGCTCTCACACTCCGCCAACGATCACTCATGTCGCCAGCACTCTTTCGCACATCAACCGTCTACATCATCTATCTCGCCTCTCAGCTTCTATCAGCTTCCGTGACTAACTCCTCGGACCGCCCTCGCCTACGTCACTCCGCTGACGCATACTTGCGTGTTTTGACGCTTTTGCTTGCTTCTGCTGCTGCTTTTTTCGTGTCTGCATTCTTCAGACAGACTCGTGTTATGATCAATAGAAGTAAAAATCACTTGGATACATTTGTGGTCACGGTCAATGGCACAGGCCAACATTGTCAGGGCATTGCACACAATAGCCACACCGAGCCACCAGTAATTTACCTTGTTTATACCTGTAAGGTCATCCCCAATATATCTGCACTGTGATTGGACACTCTGACCGTGGCTGACTCGTGTTATGATTCATAGCCGTTTAAGGTACTTGGTAAACTTTGTGGTCATGGTCAGTGGCACATGCCAACTTTGTCAAGGCATTGCGCACAATAGCTGGGCCAAGCCACCAGTTGTTTAACTTGTTTATACCAGCAAGGTCATGCATATCATATTTGCACTATGAGTGGGCACTCTGACCATGGCTGACTCGTGTTATGATCCGTAGAAGTTAAAGTCACTTGGTAAACTTTGTGGTCATGGTCAGTGGCACATGCCATTTTTGTCAAGGCATTGCGCACAATAGCCGTGCCAAGCCACTGGTTTTTTACCTTTTCTTGACCTGCAAGGTCATGCATGTTAGATGTACACTGTGATTGGGCACTCTGATCGTGGCTGACTTGTGTTACGATTCGTAGAAGTTAAAGTCACTTGGTAAACTTTGTGGTCATGGTCAGTGGCACATGCCAACTTTGTCAAGGCGTTGCGCACAATAGCCACACCAAGCCACCAATGTTTTATCTTGTTTGTACCTGTGAGATCATGCCTAATACATCTGCACGCAGATAGGAGTATCTGACCGTGGCTGACTCGTGTTATGATGAATAGAAGTAAAGTCACTTGGATACATTTGTGGACATGGTCAGTGGCACATGCCAACTTTTTCAGGGCATTGCACACAATAGCCACGCCCATCCACCATTATTCTACCTTGTTTATACCTGCAAGATCATGCCCATTATAACTGGACTGTGATTGGACACGCTGACCGTGGCTGACCCGTGTTATGATTCAAAGCCGTTTAATGTACTTGGTAAACTTTGTGGTCATGGTCAGTGTTGACATAGTGTGCCCCTTGCCATGAGTGCCGTTGATTGTGTTCCCTGGGTAGACCAGTGGAGAGTGGTCAAACACCTGATCTGACTTTACATTTGGATTTCGTGGATTTCTTCGTGCAAGATCGAGCTTTCAATCGCTCAATTTAAGCGAGTATTCAGAAAGTTAGCCTGGCCCGAAGTGCGGGTGTTGGGCGGGTGGAGTCTGGTACCCGCCAAGGGTGGCGGGATAATCCACCGCCGGTGATCCGAGTTCAACTCCAGCGAGCTCCAAATGCACCTGGGCCATAAAAGAAGCAACCAGAGGGCTCTCCTTGACCAGGGTGAACTTCTCCTTGACGTCTGGGCAAGGAAGGGCGCTTCGACGGGTCATCGTTGAAGCGCCTCCCGTTGCCTAGCGTGCAAGGCAAGGTGGACGGCTCCACCAAGGGTTACTTTGATGGCCGTAGCAGGGGCTCTACTGCTCCGATTTGGGCGTACTTGGATGCGCTGGAAAGCTAAGATCACAG
>SZWC01000103.1:40169-67739 GCA_023375785.1 Penium margaritaceum
GAGTTCAACTCCAGCGAGCTCCAAATGCACCTGGGCCATAAAAGAAGCAACCAGAGGGCTCTCCTTGACCAGGGTGAACTTCTCCTTGACGTCTGGGCAAGGAAGGGCGCTTCGACGGGTCATCGTTGAAGCGCCTCCCGTTGCCTAGCGTGCAAGGCAAGGTGGACGGCTCCACCAAGGGTTACTTTGATGGCCGTAGCAGGGGCTCTACTGCTCCGATTTGGGCGTACTTGGATGCGCTGGAAAGCTAAGATCACAGGCTATAAGGATCTGATATAATCTTACTGTGCCAACAAACAAAAACGTGCTTTGATTCAGTTCTACTGAATGCGACGTGTTCTGCCCACTCACATCCGTGATCCTCGTGCTACACACTCTTCACCATTGGTGTCCATTGGCTGCCCCAAACATTGGTAGCGTCCATCAGCAAGAGCTAGGCATCCTTGAGGGTGCCTCCACATCCACTAGTGCCAACAAAGGGTTATGGGTCCACGTGGCAAGAAGGATCCTAGCTCTACAACGTGCACGCTACCGCCGCGTGCCATGGCACCGACCGAGCAAGACAGCATCGGCGTCTCTAAGTTTGACAGGCTTGGCTTCCACCTGTGGAGGTGGGAGTTTGAGGTCTTCCTTGATGACAAGGGCCTGCTTGAGCAGGTCAAGGGTGAAGAAACTGCGCCTTCGGATACCGCGACGCCGGAGGAAGTGGACACGTACAATAAGCGTAACAAGAAGGCGCTTGCCTTGTTGGTGTATGCGCTTGCTCCGACGCAGCGCTCCCTCATTCAAGGATGCACGGAGTCCGCGGAGGCGTGGAAGAAGCTATGCACCATCTACTCATCTTCCAACCTTGCTAACCAGCTCTTCGTCTTTAGGAGGCTCGTCACCCTCCGAGCTAATGAAGGTGACGACATCATGGAGATCCTGTAGCAGATCGAGTCCCTTATTGCCGAGTGCTTAGCCACCGGGTGGAAGGTCGACCCGCAGCTGCAAGCCATGATCCTCCTTCTGGCTTTGCCGGACAGTTGGAGTCCCATGAGGCATCACCACAACAGCACCATCACAGCAGCAGCAACACCCCTCAGCAGAAGCAGCCATCAAGCATTATCCAAACCAGCAGCAGCAACGATATCTCATTAATCAGCAATGACATCCCTGCCACTAATCAACATCTGCCATCTGCAACCAGACAAGCGAGAGGATCTTGGCTGTCTTCTATTCGGGAGAACGGCCTTCATCGGGATTATCCCTCGACTAAACTACAACCTCACCCTCGACCTCGCCTGCTCTGGAATCCTCTGCATCCTTTTCATTACCGGGCTTCTTATTGTACCTCCACCAAGATGATCCACCACCGGGAATAACCGCTCATCTGCTTCACCCAGTCACAGAGCTCTACAGCAGTCTCCTGGCCACTCCAAAGCTCCACCTTGACGCAACGAGCCTCGACAGCAGCCCATACACACTGAACCGCCACCCAGACTGCCTCTGTCAGGCAACATCTTCTCAAAGAACTTCAGCCTCTCTCCAGACACCCCTGACGCAGAAGACACACTCAGCAACTGCACCCACTCATATTTGCTAACCTCAAGCACTGATCCAACCACGATAGAAAAAGGCGCCAACCTTTCTCCTCAGTTCGTTACCAACATCATCAAACCAGCCAGCAGCTCCACCTCCTTGTCCTTCTTCATCTTTGTTCAATATCCAGCAACTACACTCTCGGAGCAAACTGAAGAGCCGTTCGCGGAGACAACGCAGGAAGATCCTGTTCTTCTTCCACAGCCACTCTCGCAGTGCGGGAACAGAAGCCGAGCCGACATCCTCCCCACATCCTCAGCAGCAACCATCAGCGAACCTTACCGCCACATGGGATTCCGTGTCCACTTGCCCCACAGACTTACAACCAGCAGATCGTCACGACCACAACCAAGCCCAGGACGAGCCTCTCCAGTTACTTACTGTATCATCACCTCTTTTCACTCATGACGAACTCACCTCCTTCATGCAAACTTTCTACGGTGTCACCCTGGACCTGCACACTCCAAGCTCTCAAAAGATCAATGCACAGCACTCCACAGAAGTCTGCCACCAGCAGCCTGAAACTAGAAAACCTCAACCTTCCCTCTTGAATGCCATGGTCACACCAACCGTTTTGAGCTTAGCACGTCATCTGGAGTGCACACCATCATCGAACACACCAGCTGCAGCTCAGTCTTCACCAGCACCACCAGCAGTTCCTGACCTCCTTAGCATCGCCTCCCAACAAAACCAGCAGTACGCAACAGTTAAAGCAACCCGCCATGACCCTTTTCTGCTCACCAACTCTATCAGCCCACTCTCTTCAGTACCTTTTGACTACCTTCTTCTTCCTCCCCATCTGCGTCACGACACAAGTTCGACAGTAACCCTGACACTGCAAAAGTATCACCAGTCCCTGCTCCCCACCAAGCCACGTGGCCTCCAACTCTGTTGTTCTCCGGTCATAAGAGTACTTCTCTCTAATAGATGCTACTAAGTTCCAGAGAACTATCCTTGATCAACAACATCAGCCAAAACTGACAGGTCTCTCCCTCGGTACACCGACAGCAACAAATCCACTGAGGCATTGGCAAGCAGCTTGTGTCTTGTGGTATTGAAGGGGGGTGTCAGAGAAAAACACCAATACCCACAAGACAAACAGGCACCCGGGTCCGCCGGCACTACCACTGCAGTGGGACCCCAAGCCCTGAAGCCAGGAAAGAAACAATATTCAGTAGTCCGGTGCACCTCCCACAGCCGACACACTGAAAGATGCCAAACCATTTTCGGAAGCAATGGTCGGAAAAGGCCAAACGGGTATCGGTGCCCCGTAATCACCGGAGCAAACCAGCGACCGACAAAAATGACCGGCAGGGATGCCAACGGACCGGCAGAGGCGCCAACGACTGAGCGGCTCGGTAGCCACAACGCGACAACGAGCAGGAACGCGGGCTCCGTCACACCAGAGCGGGAACTCCCCAACGGACCAGGCACCGCGCACAGACCAGTGTCTCGCCCCTGCTCAGCAGCAGCAGCAGCAGCAGCTCGTCTGCGGCTGCACCTCAGCTACTATCCACCTTAGTAGCAACCTTCTTTGTTAGATAGGAGTAGGATCCTATATGTACCCGTGCTACTGTATTGCTCTAGTTAATCTACTAAGATTNTTGTCTTGTGCCCGCCTCTCTTGACTGTGGCCTCCGCTCGTTCGCTTACGCTCACTCGCCTAATCTTCATGCAGGTCCGTCCTCGGTAGCTGTGGCTTGCCCCGCTGGCTGCCCACACCGAAGTACTGCGGTCATCACCATCGATAGTTAAGGCTCGTGCCTCAGCGCTGAGGCCTTTCGGCCCGCGCCTCGGCACTGCCTCCACTCATTCTCAACCCGTTCATCTTTCTAATTGCCGTATCTGATCAATCCTCAGCACTCATGCTTGAGCACCGCACCCACGCATACATTCATCTTCTCGTGACTCATTATGCTCGTCCTGTGGTACTGCGGCAATCCCAACAGGTCCAGCCCGCGCCTCGAGCGCTGTGGCTCACCTTGCGGCTCGCCCGCATCCCTGGCCATACCCACTTCACAGTAATTGTTCCAAACAATCTTCTGAAAACTTCGTCACCTTCATCGACGACCACAGTCGCAAACTGTACATCTACAACATCAAGAAGAAGAGTGATGAGCTCTCATGCATGGAGGAGTTCGTGGCAGCAGTGAAGCGGCAAACGGAGTTAAAGATGAAAGCATTTCAGAGCGATAATGGCGACGAGTACGAGGGCTGCTCGGCATGGATGAAGAGCAAAGCGATCGTGTCAAAAGAATGCAGACACGAGAACAGCGGCAGCAAAAGCAGGCAGAAGCATCGGAACATGCACATGTACGTCAGCGTAAGCAAGAGCGGTCCGAGGAGTTAGTCGCGGGAGCCGATGGAGGCAGAGACGTGAGGTAGTTGACGTAGACAGGTTGATGTGAGATAGAGTGCTGGCGAGGGGAGTGACGCCTGGCAGAGTATGAGAGCTGAGCAAAGGAGCGAGAGTGACGGAGCGAAGTATTGAGAGTTGGCGAAGACAGAAAGTGTGAGGGATGAGAAGAGCGAAGACACGGCGGCAAAGCCGGGGAACCAAAGGGGAACGGGATGAGCATAACTGCTCTGGTTAACTCGAGGGAATGAACATCCTTAGTCATAAAAGGATAGAACAGGACAAACAAGCAGAGCAACGGCTTCTTTGCGCTAGCCGGACGTGGGTGACAGATGTCACGTTATTAGGGGATGGCTTGACATGTTGGGCTCAACGGTTAGTCTGACCGAGGGCCGTTGGGTCAAGGTGGTTTGGTCTCGGACCTGAACCGTTATTGAGAAGTCAGAAGAACTCTTGTCGGAGTCGATGATTTCCAGCAGATCGCCTGGTAGAAAACTACGCCACATTCTCGCAACAGAACGGCGTCACCGAGAGGGCGAATTGTACCATCCTAAACATGTTCCGGTCTATGTTGAGCGATTCCGGCCTCGCGTAAAAGTACTGGGAGGAGGAGGCACGGACAGCGGCATACATCATGAACCTGACACCGACGAAGCCAGTGAAAGATGCGAAATCCAGGGTATGGAAGACGCCACAAGTGGTATGGAGCAGGAGGAAGCCAACTGTGGCTCACCTCCGTATATTTCGCTACGTTGCACATGCTGTTGTGAAGGCACGGGAGGGGCGGGGCAAGCTGGACCCGCGGACTCACCGGTGCATCTTCGTCAGGTACGAGAGTGGGAGCAAGGTATACCGGCTCTTCGACCCGCGGAGGCTGCTGATGTCAGCTGCGGACGAAGCGAAGAGGTGCGGGATGACAGTAGCGGCGATAGATGAATGTGAGCAGAAGTGTTGGAGAAGAGATGGCAGCAGAGTGATGACGCAGTTCCAAGGCACCAGGTGATGTTACCTGATGCTCTGATACCATGTCAGAAGAATGTAGACACAATAGCAGCAGCAACAGAAGCAGGCAGAAGCATTGGAACATGCACATGTACGTCAGCGTAAGCAAGAGCGGTCCGAGGAGTTAGTCGCGGGAGCTGATAGAGGCTGAGACGCGAGGTAGTTGAGGTAGACAGGTTGATGTGAGAGAGAGAGTGCTGACGATGGGAGCGACGCCTGGCGGAGTATGAGAGCTGAGCGAAGGAGCGAGAGTGACAGAGCGAAGCATTGAGAGTTGGCGAAGACAAAAAGTACGAGGGATGAGCAGAGCAAAGACACGGCGGTGAAGCCGCGGGACCAAAGGGGAACAAGATGAGCAGAACTATTCTGGTTAACTTGAGGGAATGAACATCCTCAGTCATAAAGGACAGGACAGGACAAACAAGCAGAGCAACGGCTTCTTTCCGCTAGCCGGACGCGGGTGACAGATGTCACGTTATTAAGGGATGGCTTGACATGTTGGGCTCAACGGTTAGTCTGACCGAGGGCCGTTGGGTGAAGGTGGTTCTGTCTCTGACCTGAACCGTTATTGAAAAGTCGGAATAACTATTGTCAGAGTCGATGATTTCCAATAGACCCCCTGAGTCCGACAAGAGTTAGTGGCAGTATTTGTCCCAATCTTCTGGAAGTTGACCATTGCAGTGTTCAAGAAGACCCTTCCACATGGCGTGCTGATCATTCGGATGAGCTGCCACCAGATAGTGTAGGTCTCTGGTCATGAAGCGTCGCAGCCATGCACGGAGACCGTAGTCAAGGCTATCCTGCTTTCTGGTCATCTCAGCTGGGGAGCAGCGCTTGCCAAGATACTTGGATCTTCCAAGGAGGGTATTGGTAGTTGCAAATCCACCAACGAGCTCTGGGTAGAGAAGGTTGTAGATTTGAGTTTGCCATTTTTGGATAATGCTCACTTCCTTGTAGATGATTTCGGCAGCTTGTCCTTGTCCCACTACGGCAGAGATAGGGGCAGGTACTGGGGACCCTTCTTCCATTGGTTCCTCTTCTTCTTCCTCTTCTTCCTCTGCTGGTACCAGATCAATTTTGAGGAAGGATCTGGAGTTGGGGTCCTTAGGCAGCGGTGGAATGATGGGATTGTCTCGGCAGGAGAGAGTGATCCATCGCTGTTTCCATGCTTCCTGCTGCAGGCTGAACCGGAGTTTCGGTCCATTCCTTGCATTGATGCGTAGGTGATGGAATGACATATCCACGAGGTTGAAGAGATGTCCCCATATCAGAAGGAAGGTTGCATTGTAGAGATGTGGAGGATTCTGAGGCGTGCGCTAATGCTCGTAGGCCCCGAGAAGGAAGTCGGAAACACGGTACTCATTGATAAAGATGGTGCTGGTCAAGGCCAGCACATTATGTGACCAGCTGTAGATGTTGCTTCCATCTTCTTCAAGAATGGGGCAGCCATCCCAAGGGTTGGCCATGCTAGATAGAGGAGAAGGGCAATGGCAGTTTAAGCGGCGGATCACGATTGAAGAATGAGAGGTTAAGTCGAGAGTGGTGATCAGATCAGCACGAGAGCAGTTAGCAGCAGGGACAAGGAGTAGTTGAATGGGCGCAGGGATGTAACCTCGTGTGCTTGGGGAATTTCGACGTAGGCACAGGTCGTCGCGGAGCAGGCGATGCGACCGGGCAAATCCGTGTGCTGAGCAGAGAATGATACTGATGGAGTAGTAATTGATGATGGAGTGGGCGCAGGGGCAAACCTCGTGCGCGACGGATGTTTTTGGCGTGGGCGCAGGTCGTTGCGCAATGGGCGATGCGACCGGGCGGAACCTTGTGCCGAGCGGAGCGGAAGCGGATGATGGCAGAGGATTGATGGATGATGGAGTGGGCACGGGGGCGAGCCGCGTGCGCTTGAAGGAAGTTTCTGCGTGGGTGCAGGTCGTCGCGGAAAAGGGCGATGCGACCGGGCGGATCCTTGTGCCGAGCTGAAGACGATGCGGAAGCGGAGGAAGCGATTGATTGATGAGTGGGCGCAAGGGCAGAGCCTTGTGCGTGATAAAGCGATGCTGATGCGGATGATGAATGGAAGGTGAATAATGCTGATGATGGTGAAGCAGAGATGAGGCAAGAACGAGTGCCTGATGAAGTAGATGAAACTGGAGCGAGGAGGAGGAGGAATGACGGAGACGAGCGAAGATGAAGGCCGAATGCTGATGCTGATAAAGGAGGCCGGAGACAGGGAGAGACGCGAGCGGAGAGAGCCGAGATGGAAGACAATGCGGTAGGAAGGCAGAGTGACACAACTACTTCTTTTAACGTTTAGGAGAGTGACGGCTTGTTCCCCCAGTTGGCTCAGAAGTCGGAGCAGGAAGACTGGTGGTGTCCGATGTCCTGTCAGCTGGAAGAAGTTGGTTGCGGTAGAGGGAGTCAGGCAGCGGGCAGATCTACTCGACCGCTGATGTCAGGAGAGTGACAGCTTGTTCCCCAGCTGGTTCGGAAGTGGAGCAGGAAGATTGGTGGTGTTCGATATCCTGACGGCGGCAGTTTTGGCTGCAGCTGTTGACGAGACAAGTCGGCAATGCGAGAGGGCGGCTCAAGATGATGAACGAGGGCGGGCTGAGGATGACGGCGAGGAGGGACAGATGAGGCTGATAAGGTATGATTAAAGAGGAGGAGATGCTTGCGGAGGCAGATGTGACGAGGGGCAGCAGATGGCGGGCGACAGGAAGCTTCTTGGTGGTTGACGGCAGATGGCGGCTTGAGAGTTTCTTGCAGCTGATGTGGGCAACAAGTCACTGGTAGTTGGCCACGGGCGCGGAAATGGGCGCAGGGCTTCCTTGGGATGACAAGGCGTGTTTTCAGCGTGGAGAACTTGTCAGGCGGGGCTGCTGATGTCAGCTGCGGACGAAGCGAAGAGGCGCGGGGTGACGGTAGCAGTGATAGATGAATGTGAGCACAAGTGTTGGAGAAGAGATGGCGGCAGAGTGATGACGCAGTTCCAAGGCACCAGGTGATGTTACCTGATGCTCTGATACCGTGTCAGAAGAATGTAGACACGAGAAAAGCGACAACAGAAGCATGCAGAAGCATCGGAACATGCACATGTACATCAGCGTAAGCAAGAGCGGTCCGAGGAGTTAGTCGCGGGAGCTGATAGAGGATGAGACGCGAGGTAGTTGAGGTAGACAGGTTGATATGAGAGAGAGTGCTGACGAGGGGAGTGACGCCTGGCGGAGTATGAGAGCTGAGCGAAGGAGCAAGAGTGACAGAGCGAAGCGTTGAGAGTTGGGGAAGTCAGAAAATGCGAGGGATGAGCAGAGCGAAGACACAATGGCGAAGCCGCAGAACCAAAGGGGAACAAGATGAGCAGAACTGTTCAGGTTAACTCGAGGGAATGAACATCCTCGGTCATAAAAGGAGAGGACAGGACAAACAAGCAGAGCAACAGCTTCTTTGCGCTAGCCGGAAGCAGGTGACAGATGTCACGTTATTAGGGGATGGCTTGACATGTTGGGCTCAACGGTTAGTCTGACCGAGGGCCGTTGGGTCAAGGTGGTTTGGTCTCGGACCTGAACCGTTATTGAGAAGTCGGAATAACTGTTGTCGGAGTCTATGATTTCCAAGAGATCGCCTGGTAGAAAACTATGCCACATTCTCTACAACAGAACGGCGTCACCGAGAGGGCGAATTGCACCATCCTAAATATGTTCCGGTCTATGTTGAGCGATGCCGGCCTCGCGTAAAAGTATTGGGAGGAGGAGGCACGGACAGCGGCATACATCATGAACCTGACACCGATGAAGGCGCTGAAAGATGCGGAGTCCAGGGTGTGGAAGACGCCACAAGTGGTATGGAGCAGGAGGAAGCCAACTGTGGCTCACCTCCGTACATTTGGCTGCGTTGCACATGCTGTTGTGAAGGCACGGGAGGGGCGGGGCAAGCTGGACCCGCAGACTCACCGGTGCATCTTCGTCGGGTACGAGAGTGGGAGCAAGGTGTACCGGCTCTTCGACCCGCGGAGGCAGCAGATCGTGAAGAGTCACGACGTCACGTTCGACGAGGATAGTCGTTGGACGGACAAGGACGCAGGTCTTTCCAAGCGTGGGGAGTGGCTGCCACTCCTCGAGGGGGATATGCCAGAGGACGCAAAAGAGGGTGACGTCTGAGCGGCTCCAACCGGCGGGAACCATGCGGGGGATGGAGGAGCGGCTGATGTGCGTTCAGCTGAGTCAGACAATGAGTATGAGAAACAGACAACAGTGGAGCTGGACAAGGAGGCGGGGAGTGAGCCCGCGTCTTCACGGTCCCCGAGAGAGGGGGAGTAGGCTACCAACGTGAGCGGCGTCGTGAGGGGGTTAGCAGTAGCAGCAGCAGTAGCCTCAACAGCAGCAGCCTCAAAGAAGCGGACGTGCAAGGAGGACGGCAAAGAGGTACGATGCCACGGAGGGCATCTGGATCGGGTTTGCTCGAGCATTCTTTACACAATAGGAGCCCAAAATCGTCAAGGAGGTACTGCAGCAGAAGGATGGGGCTGAGTGGGAGGGAGCAATAAAATCCGAGCTCGCCTCCCACGAGGAGAATGGAACTTGGGAGCTGGTCGACAGGCCGGAGGGCGAGAAAGTCATCGGCTCCAAGTGGATCTTCAAGAAGAAGCTCATCAATGAGGGGAAGGTGGAGCGGTACAAGGCGCGGCTGGTGGCGAAGGGGTACGTCCAGCGAAAGGGTGAACAATACGACAAAACCTTTGCACCAGTGGCAAAGTTCGCCTCCATCCGCTCCATCCTCTCCGTGGCGGCAGCGCGCGACTACGAAGTCCACCAAATGGACGTGAAAACCGCATTTCTCAACGGTGACCTGGACAAGGAGGTCTACATGGAGGTGCTGGAGAGGATGGACGCGCCGCCGGGGAAGGTGTGCCGGCTTCGCAATATGCTCTAGGGGCTGAAGCGAGTGCCACTCATGTGGTGCCTGAAAATGGACGGCTTCATGGCCGAGCTTGGCTTCAAGCGCTGCGATGCGGATCATAGCGTTTACGTGCGGAAGAAGACGGGGTTGCACCAGATTGTGGTACTTTATGTTGATGATCTCATCCTCGTGTTGTCGGACATGAAGGAGTTGGTGAACCTGAAGCGGCAGCTGGGCGGTCGGTTCAAAATGACCGACATGGGCGAGCTCGGGTACTACCTCGGCGTCGCCATCAAGAGGGACCGCAAGGCACGCACGCTCGAGATGTGGCAGGCAAAGTACGTGCAATAAGTGCTCCGTTGCTACATCATGGAGGAGTGCAACCCCATCGGCACACCCATGACCACGACATGTGAGCTGAGCTCGAGCATGGGACCAAGCACGGACGAGGAGAAGGAGGAGATGGCAGGTGTACCATACCAGTCTGTAGTGGGGAGCATCATGTACGCCATGGTAGCGACGCGGCCCGACCTGGCCTTTGCGGAGGGCAAAGTGAGCCGGTATGTTGCTGACCCGGGGCCGCTGTATTGACAAGAGGTGAAGCGGATCATCCGCTAACTCAAGGCGACAAAACAATCGCGACTCGTGTTTGGAGGGGGAGCGCGTGACGACTCCCTCGAGTTGGTCGGCTACTCCGATGCCGACTGGGCTGGTGACGTGGATGACAGATAATCAACGTCGGGGTACGTGTTTGTGCTTGGTGGTGCAGCAGTTTCATGGATAAGCAGAAAGCAGGACTGCGTGGTGCTGTCCAGCACCGAAGCGGAGTACATCGCACTCGCGGAAGCCACAAAGGAGGCGGCGTGGCTGTGGCGGCTGTTAAAGGAGATCGGCGTGCCGCAAAAGAAGCTGGCGGTACTCAATGTGGACAACATGAGTGTCATCAGCCTGACCCAGAACCCAGTGCTGAACAAGAGGACCAAGCACATCGAGATCCGGCATCACTACGCGCGGGACTTGGTGGTGAAGGGAGACCCGGCTATTGTGCATTGTGGCACTAAGCGCATGCTTGCCGACGCCATGACTAAGGCCCAGTCCAAGGACAGGCACGACGCGAGCTACATAAAGCTCGGTATGCGCTGTGAGGTTTGAAATGTTGCAGGTCCCAAGGACAGGGTATCAAGGCTGCGGTGCAAGGAGGAGATTGTTGACATGGTGTGTCCCTTGCCATGAGTGCCGTTGATTGTGGTCCCTGGTTTGACAACTGGAGAGTGGTCGAACACCTGGATTTAGATTTCGATTCCTTGGATTGGATTGTTCCATGCAAAATCGAGCTTTGAATTGCTCAATTTGAGTGAGTATTCAGAAAGTTAGCCTGGCCCGAAATTCGGGTGTTGGGCGGGTGGAATCTGGTACCCGCCATGGGTGGCGGGATAATACACCGCCGGTGATCCGAGTTCAACTCCAGCGAGCTCCAAATGCACCTGGGCCATAAAAGAAGCAACCAGAGGACTCTCCTTGACCAGGATGAACTTCTTCTTGACTTCTGGGCAAGGAAGGGCGCTTCGACGGGTCATCGTCGAAGTGCCTCCCGTTGCCTAGTGTGCAAGGCAAGGTGGGCGGCTCCACCAAGGGTTACTTTGATGGCCCTAGCAGGGACTCTACTGCTCCGAGGTGGGCGTGCTTGGATGCGTTGGAAAGCTTAGATCAAATGCCATAAGGATCAGATATAATCTCACTGTGCTCAGTAACAAAAACGTGCTTCGATTCAGTTATACTTAATGCAACTTGTTCTGCCCACTCACATCCGTGATCCTTGTGCTCCACACTCTTCACCATTGGTGTCCATTGGCTGTCCCAAACATTGGTAGAGTGCATCATCAAGAGCTGGGTATCCTTCATGGTGCCTCCACACCCACTAGTGCCAACAGTCAGTGGCACATGCCAACTTTGTCAAGGCATTGCGCACAATAGCCGTGTCAAGCCACCGGTTTTTTACCTTGTTTATACCTGTAAGGTCATGCCTAGTACATCTGAACTGTGATTGGGTACTCTGACCGTGGCTGACTCGTGTTATGATGCGTAGAAGTCAAAGTCACTTGGTAAAATTCGTGCTCATGGTCAGTGGCACATGCCAACTTTGTCAAGGCATTGCCCACAATAGCCACACCGAGCCACCAGTATTCTACATTGTTTATACCTGTAAGGTCATGTCCAGTATGTCTGCACTGTGATTGGACACCCTGACCGTGGCTGACTCGTGTTATAGTTCGTAGCCGTTTAATGTACTTGGTAAACTTTGTGGTCATGGTCAGTGGCACATGCCAGCTTTGTCAAGGCATTGCGCACAATAGCCACACCGAGCCACCAGTATTATATCTCGTTTGGACCTGCAAGATCATGCCTAGTACATCTACACCGTGGTTGGACACTCTGACCATCTTCGACTCGTGTTACGATTTGTAGAAGTTAAAGTCACTTGGTAAACTTCGTGGTCATGGTCAGTGGCACATGCCAGCTTTGTCAAGGCATTGCGCACAATAGCCGTGCCAAGCCACCGGTTTTTTACCTTCTTTATACGTGCAAGGTCATGCATATTACATGTGCCTTGTGATTGGGCACTCCGAATGTGGCTGACTCGTGTTACAATTTGTAGAAGTTAAAGTCACTTGGTAAACATTGTGGTCATGGTCAGAGGCACATGCCAACTTTGTCAAGGCATTGCGCACAATAGCCGTGCCAAGCCACTGGTTGTTTACCTTGTGTATACCTGCAAGGTCATGCATATTAGATGTGCACTGTGATTGGGCACTCTGACCGTGGCTGACTTGTGTTACCATTCGTTAAGTTAAAGTCACTTGGTAAACTTCGTGGTCATGGTCAGTGGCACATGCCAGTTTGTTAAGGCATTGCGCACAATAGCCACATCGAGCCACCAGCATTCTTCCTTGTTTATACCTGTAAGGTCATTCCCAGCATATGTGCAATGTGATTGGACGCTCTGACCGTGGCTGACTTGTGTCATAATTCATAGCCGTTTAATGTACTTTGTAAAATTTGTGGTCATGGTCAGTGGCACATGCCAACTTTGTCAAGACATTGCGCACAATAGCCGTGCCAAGCCACCGGTTTTTTACCTTGTTTATACCAGTGAGGTTATGCATGTTAGATGTGTACTATGATTGGGCACTCTGATCGTGGCTGACTTGTCTTACGATTCGTAGAAGTTAAAGTCACTTGGAAAACTTTGTGATCATGGTCAGTGGCACATGCCAACTTTGTCAAGGCATTCCGCACAATAGTCACACCGAGCCACCAGTATTCTACATTGTTTGCACCTTCAAGATCATGCGTAGTACATCTGCACAGTGATTGGACACTCTGACCGTGGGTGACGCGTGTTATGATTCGTAGCCATTTAAGGTACTTGGTAAACAGTATGGTCATGGTCAGTGGCACATGCCAACTTTGTCAAGACATTGCGCACAATAGCCGTGCCAAGCCACCGGTTTTTTACATTGTGTATACCTGTAAGGTCATGCATATTAGATGTGCACTGTGATTGGGCACTTTGAACATGGTTGACTTGTGTTACGATTCGTATAAGTTAAGGTCACTTGGTAAACTTTGTGGTCATGGTCAGTGGCACATGCCGACTTTGTCAAGTCATTGCACAAAATAGCCACACCGAGACACCAGTATTCTACCTTGTTTGTACCTGCAACATCATGCCTAGTACATCTGCACTATGATTGGACACTCTGACCGTGGCTGACTCGTGTTATGATCAATTGAAGTAAAAGTCACTTGGATACATTTGTGGTCATGGTCAGGGGCACATGCTAACTTTGTCAAGGCATTGCGCACAATACCCACGCCAAGCCACCAGCATTCTACCTTGTTTGTACCTGCAAGATCATGCCTAGTACATCTGCACTGTGATTGGACACTCTGACGGTGGCTGACTCGTGTTATGAGTCATAGCCGTTTAAGGTACTTGGTAAACGTTGTGGTCATGGTCAGTGGCACATGCCAGCTTTGTCAAGGCATTGCGCACAATAGTCGTGCCAAGCCACCGGTTTTTTACCTTGTTTATTCCTGCAAGGTCATGCCTAGTACATCTGAACTGTGATTGGGCACTCTGACTGTAGCTGACTCGTGTTACGATTTGTAGAAGATAAAGTCACTTGGTAGACTTTGTGCTCATGGTCAGTGGCACATGCCAACTTTGTCAAGGCATTGCGCACAATAGGCGTGCCAAGCCACCACTTCTTACCTTGTTTATACCTGCAAGGTCATGCATATTATATGTGCACTGTGATTGGGCACTCTGACCGTGGTTGACTCGTGTTACGATTCGTAGAAGTTAAAGTCACTTGGTAACTTTTGTGGTCATGGTCAGTGGCACATGCCACCATTGTCCAGGCATTGCGCACAATAGCCACTCCGAGCCACCCGTATTCTACCTTGTTTGAACCTGCAAGATCATGCCTAGTACATCTGCACTTTGATTGGACACTCTGACCGTGGCTGACTCGTGTTATGATCAATAGATGTAAAAGTCACTTGGATACATTTGTGGTCATGGTCAGTGGCACGTGCCAACTTTGTCAAGGCATTGCGCACAAAAGCCACACCGAGCCACCCGTATTCTACCTTGTTTGCACCTGCAAGTTCATGCCTAGTACATCTGCACTGTGATTGGACACTCTGACCGTGGGTGACATGTGTTATGATTCATAGCCATTTAAGGCACTTGGTAAACAGTGTGGTCATGGTCAGTGGCACATGCCAACTTTGTCAAGGCATTGCGCACAGTAGCCATGCCAAGCCACCGGTATTTTATCTTGTTTATACCAGCAACGTCATGCATATTAGATGTGCACTGTGATTGGGCACTCTGAATGTGGCTGACGCGTGTTACGATTCGTAGAAGTTAAAGTCACTTTGTAAACGTTGTGGTCATAGTCAGTGGCACATGCCAACTTTGTCAAGGCATTGCGCACAATAGCCGTGCCAAGCTACCGGTTTTTTACATTGTGTATACCTGTAAGGTCATGCATATTATATGTGCACTGTGATTGGGCACTCTGACCGTGGCTGACCCGTGTTAGGATTCGTAGAAGTTATGATTCATAGTCGTTTAAGGTACTTGGTAAACTTTTTGATCATGGTCAGTGGCACATGCCACTTTTGTCAAGGCATTGCTTACAATAGTCCTGCCAAGCCACCGGTCTTTTACCTTTTTTATACCTGAAAGGTAATGCATATTAGATGTTCAATGTGATTGGGCACTCTGAATGTGGCTGACTCGTGTTACAAGTTGTATAAGTTAAAGTCACTTGGTAAACTTTGTGGTCATCAAGATTGGCACATGCCAACTTTGTCAAGGCATTGCGCACAATAGCCGTGCCAAGCCACCGGTTTTTTACCTTGTTTATACCTGTAAGGTCATGTCCAGTGTCTCTGCACTGTGAGTGGACACTCTGACCGTGGCTGACTCGTGTTATAATTCGTAGCCGTTTAATATACTTGGTAAACTTTGTGGTCATGGTCAGTGGCACATGCCAATTTTGTCAAGGCATTGCGCCCAATAGCCGTGTCAAGCCACCGGTTGTTTTCCTTCTTTATATGTGCAATGTCATGCATATTACATGTGCCTTGTGATTGGGCACTCCGAATGTGGCTGACTCGTGTTACAATTCGTAGAAGTTGAAGTCACTTGGTAAACTTTGTGGTCATGGTCAGTGGCACATGCCAACTTTGTCAAGGCATTGCCCACAATAGACGTGCCAAGCCACCCGTTTTTTACCTTGTGTATACCTGCAAGGTCATGCATATTAGATGTGCACTGTGTTTGGGCACTCTGACCGTGGCTGACTCGTCTTACCACTCGTAGAAGTTAAAGTCACTTGGTAAACTTTGTGATCATGGTCAGTGGCACATGCCAACATTGTCAAGGCATTGCGCACAGTAGCCATTCCGAGCCACCAGTATTCTACCTTGTTTGAACCTTCAAGATCATGTCTAGTACATCTGCAGTGCGATTGGACACTCTGACCGTGGTTGACTTGTGTTATGATCAATAGATGTAAAAGTCACTTGGATACATTTATGGTCATGGTCAGTGGCACATGCCAACTTTGTCAAGGCATTGCAGACAATAGCCACATCGAGCCACCAGTATTATACCTTGTTCATACCTGCAAGGTCATGCCCATTATATCTTCACTGTGATTGGACAATCTGCCCGTGGCTGACTCGTGTTATGATTCATAGCCGTTTAAGGTACTTGGTAAACTTTATGGTCATGGTAAGTGGCACATGCCAACTTGGTCAAGACATTGCGCACAATAGCCATGTCAAGCCACCGGATTCTTACCTTGTTTATACCTGCAAGGTCATGCCTAGTACATCTGAACTGTGATTGGGCCCTCTGATTGTGGCTGACTCGTCTTATGATCAGTAGAGGTGAACGTCACTTGGTAAACTTTGTAGTCATGGTCGGTGGCACATGCCAATTCATCAAGGCATTGCGCACAATAGCCACACCGAGCCACCAGTATTCTACCTGGTATATACCTGTGAGGTCATGCCCAGTATATCTGCACTGTGATTGGACACTCTGACCGTGGCTGACTCGTGTTATAATTCAAAGCCGTTTAATCTACTTGGTAAACTTTGTGGTCATGGTCAATGGCACATGCCAACTTTGTCAAGGCATTGCGCACAATAGCTGTGCCAAGCCACCAGGTTTTTACCTTGTTTGTATCAGCAAGGTCATGCATATTAGACGTGTACTATGATTGGGCACTCTGACCGTGGCTGACTCGTGTTACGATTCGTAGAAGTTGAAGTCACTTGGTAAACTTTGTGATTATGGTCAGTGGCACATGCCAACTTTGTCAGGGTATCGCGCACATTAGCCACACCGAGCCACCAGTATTCTACCTTCTTTGCACCTTCAAGATCATGCCTAGTACATCTGCACTGTGATTTGACACTCTGACCGTGGGTGACGCGTGTTATGATTCATAGCCGTTTAAGGTACTTGGTAAACTGTGTGGTCATGGTCAGTGGTACATGCCAAATTTGTCAAGGTATTGCGCACAATAGCCGTGCCAAGCCACCGGTTTTTCTCCTTTTTTATACCTGCAAGGTCATGCATATTAGATATGCACTGTGATTGGGCACTCTGAATGTGGCTGGCTCGTGTTACGATTCGTAGAAGTTGAAGTCACTTGGTAAACTTTGTGGTCATGGTCAGTGGCACATGCCAACTTTGTCAAGGCGTTGCGCACAATAGCCGTGCCAAGCCACCGGTTTTTTATCTTGTGTATACCTGTAAGGTCATGCATATTAGATGTGCATTGTGATTGGGCCTTTTGACAGTGGCTGACATGTGTTACGATTCGTAGAAGTTAAAGTCACATGGTAAACTTTGTGGTCATTGTCAGTGGCACATGCCAGTTTGTCAAGGCATTGCGCACAATAGCGACACCGAACCACCAGTATTCTACCTTGTTTATACCTGTTAGGTCATGCCCAGTATATGTGCACTGTGATTGGACACTCTGACCGTGGCTGACTCGTGTTATAATTCATAGCCGTTTAATGTACTTGGTAAACTTTGTGGTCATGGTCAGTGGCACATGCCAACTTTGTCAAGGCATTGCGCACAATAGTCATGCCATGCCACCGGTTTCTTACCTTGTTTATTCCAGCAAGGTCATGCATATTACATGTGTACTATGATTGGGCACTCTGACCGTGGCTGACTTGTGTTACAATTCGTAGAGGTTAAAGTCACTTGGTAAACTTTGTGATCATGGTCAGTGGCACATGCCAGCTTTGTCAAGGCATTGCGCACAGTAGCCACACCGAGCCACCTGTATTCTACCTTTTTTGCACCTTCAAGATCATGCCTAGTACATCTGCACTGTGATTGGACACTCTGACCGTGGGTGACGCGTGTTGTGATTCATAGCCGTTTAAGGTACTTGGTAAACAATGTGGTCATGGTCAGTGGCACATGCCAACTTTGTCATGGCATTGCGCACAAAAGCCGTGCCAAGCCAACGGTTTTTTACCTTCTATATACATGCAAGGTCATGCATATTAGATGTGCACTGTGATTGGGCACTCTGAATGTGGCTGACTCGTGTTACAATTCGTATAAGTTAAAGTCACTTGGTAAACTTTGTGGTCATGGTCAGTGGCACATGCCAACTTTGTCAAGGCATTGCGCACAATAGCCGTGCCAAGCCACCGGTTTTGTACCTTGTGTATACCTGTAAGGTCATGCACATTAGATGTGCACAGTGATGGGGCACTCTGACCGTGGCTGTCTTGTCTTACGATTCGTAGAAGTTAAAGTCACATGGTAAACTTTGTGGTCATGGTCAGTGGCACATGCCAATTTGTCAAGGCATTGCGCACACTAGCCACACCAAGGCACAGGTGTTTTACCTTCTTTGCACCTGCAAGATCATGCCTAATACATCTGCACTGTGATTGGACACTCTGACGGTGGCTGACTTGTGTTATGATCAATAGACGTAAACGTCACTTGGTAAACTTTGTGGTCATGGTCAGTGGCACATGCCAACTTTGTCAAGGCATTGCGCACAATAGCCACACCGAGCCACTTGCATTATAGCTTATACGTGCAAGGTCATGCCCAGTATATGTGCACTGTGATTGGACACTCTGACTGTGGTTGACTCATGTTATGATTCATAGCCGTTTAAGGTACTTGGTAAACTTTGTGGTCATGGTCAGTGGCACATGCCAACTTTTTCAAGGCATTGCGCACAATAGCCGTGCCAAGACACTGGTTTTTTAACCTGTGTATACCTACACAGTCATGCATATTAGATGTGTACTGTGATTGGGCACTATGACCGTGGCTGACTCGTGTTACGATTCGTAGAAGTTAAAGTCACTTGGTAAACTTTGTGGTCATGGTCTGTGGCACATGCCAACTTTGTCAAGGCGTTGCGCACAATAGCTACACCGAGCCACCAATATTATATCTTGTTTGCACCTGCAAGATCATGCCCAGTACATGTGCACTGTGATTGGACACTCTGATCGTGGCTGACTCATGTTATGATCAATAGAAGCAAATGTCACTTGGATACACTTGTGGTCATGGTCAGTGGCACATGCCAACTTTGTCAAGGCATTGCACACAATAGCCACACCGAGCTACCAGTATTCTACCTTGTTTATACCTTTAATGTCATGCCCAGTATATCTGCACTGAGATTAGACACTCTGATCGTGGCTGACTCGTGTTATGACTCATAGCTGTTTAAGGTACTTGGTAAACTTTGTGGTCATGGTCAGTGGCACATGCCAACTTTGTCAAGGCATTGCGCACAATAGTCGTGCCAAGCCACCGGTCTTTTACCTTGTTTATACCTGCAAGGTCATGCATATTAGATGTGCACTATGATTGGGCACTCTGAATGTAGCTGACTCGTGTTACGATTCGTATAAGTTAAAGTCACTTGGTAAACTTTGTGGTCATGGTCAGTGGCACATGCGAACTTTGTCAATGCATTGCGCACAATACCATGCCAAGCCACCGGTTTTTTACCTTGTTTATACCTGCACGATCATGCATGTTAGATGTGCACTGTGATTGGGCACTCTGACCATGGCTGACTTGTGTTACGATTCGTAGAAGTTGAAGACACTTGGTAAACTTTGTGCTCTTGGTCAGCGGCACATGCAAACTTTGTCAAGGCATTGCGCATAATAGCAACACCAAGCCACCGGTGTTTTGCCTTGTTTGCACCTGAAAGATCATGCCTAATGCATCTGCACTGTGATTGGACACTCTGACCGTGGCTGACTCGTGTTATGACCAATAGACGTAAACGTCACTTTGATACATTTGTGGTCATGGTCAGTGGCACATGCCAGCTTTGTCAAGGCATTGCGCACGATAGCCACACCGAGCCACCAGTATTCAAACTTGTTTATACCTGTGAGGTCATGCCCAGTATATCTGCACTGTGATTGGACACTCTGACCGTGGCTGACACGTGTAATAATTCATATCCGTTTAATGTACTTGGTAAACTTTGTGGTCATGGTCAGTGGCACTTGCCAACTTTGTCAAGGCATTGCGCACAATAGCCATGCCAATCCACCGGTGTTTTAACTTGTTTATACAAGAAAGGTCATGTATATTAGATGTGTACTACGATTGGACACTCTGATCGTGGCTGACCCGTGTTACGATTCGTAGAAGTTAAAGTCACTTGGTAAACTTTGTGATCATGGTCAGTGGCGCATGCCAACTTTGTCAAGGCATTGCGCACAATAGCCACACCGAGCCACCAATATTCTACCTTGTTTACACCTTCAGGATCATGCCTAGTACATCTGCACTGTGATTGGACACTCTGGCCGTGGGTGACGCGTGTTATGATTCATATCCGTTTAAGGTACTTGGTAAACAGTGTGGTCATGGTCATTGGCTCATGCCAACTCTGTCAAGGCATTGCGCACAATAGCCGTGCCAAGATACTGGTTTTTTACCTTCTTTATACCTGCAAGGTCATGCATATTAGATGTGCACTGTGATTGGGCACTCTGAATGTGGGTGACTCGTGTTACGACTCGTAGAAGTTAAGGTCACTTGGTAAACTTTGTGGTCATGGTCAGTGGCACATGCCAACTTTGTCAAGGCATTGCGCACAATAGCCGTGCCAAGCCACCGGTTTTTTACCCTGTGTATACCAGCAAGGTCATGCATATTAGATGTGCACTGTGATTGGGCACTCTGACTGTGGCTGACTTGTATTAAGATTCGTAGAAGTTAAAGTCACTTGGTAAACTTTGTGGTCATGGTCAATGGCACATGCCAACTTTGTCAAGGCATTGCGCAAAATAGCCACACCGAGCCACCAGTATTCTACCTTGTTTATGTCAGAGTAAAGCGAAGATGACCACAATCAAGTGATGGTACCTCACTGGGATGTTCGAGGGAATACTCTCAATAAAGGTTTAACTTCGGCACGAACCACCTCGGTGATAGCTCCGAAGAATCCGTCAACGGTCACCGACCGACCAACAGACATTTGACCGAGTCATCCCCTAATAAAGTGACACCTGTCACCCGCGTCCGGCTAGCGGCAAGAAGCCATTGTCTTGTTTGTTAGTTCTGTTCTGCCTTTTATACAGAGTATATTGATTTCCTCAAGTTAACAAGAACAATTCTGCAAATCCTGTTCCGCTTTGGTTCCACGGCTTCGCCACCGTATCTTTGCTCTGCTCGTACTTCACATCTCCTGCCTTTGCTAGCATCTCACAGCTCTCAACTCTTCGCTTCGTCACTCTCGTTCCTTCACTCAGTCCGCAATCCGTCATCACTCATTTTACTCTCAGACTCCCTCTCCCTCTCTCTACCTCATCTCAGCCCCTATCAAGCTCTGCGACTAACTCCTCGGGACCGCTCTCCCTTACGTCACTTTGGTGACGGCCTTGTACTTGTTCCAATGCTTCTGCTTGCTTCTGCCACTGCTGCTCTCATGCCTGCATTCTTCTGACATGGTATCAGAGCATCAGGCGACATCACCTGGTGCCCCGTGACCGAGTCATCGCTCTGCCATCACCATTACGTCCTCTCTTGAGTCTGCCTGCATCCGCCGCTGTTACCACCACTTCGCACTTGTCCACTTCATCAGCAGCTGACATCTGCAGCACCGCCTGAAGTGCTCCCCGCGCTGAAGGACGGCCTCATCATCCTAAGGAAGCCCTGCACCCAGTCCGCGCCCGTGGCCAACAAATGGTGACCTGCCAAACATAACAGCCGCAAGCAGCTCCCAAGCCGTCACCTACTGTCAACTTCCGAGAAGCTTCCTACCGCCCGCCATCTGCTACCACTCATCACCTCGGTCGTCGCAAGTGCCTCCGCCATTCTCCTCTCCCCTTGTCAACCTCATCTGCTCCATCTGCCCCATCGGCATCAGTCTCCTCGCATCCGTTGTGTCGCGTTGTATCCTCGCACTGTCTTCTCGTGTCATCAGCAGCAGCAGCGCAACTCTCACCGTCACGACATCAGACACCTCCAGTCTTCTTGCTCCCATTGCGAGCCAACTGGGGAACAAGCCGTCACTCTCCTGACATCAGCGGGCCAGTGCCCCTGCTCGCCATATGACTTTCTTTGCTACAACCGACTTCCTCTAGCTGCCAGGATATCGCACACCACCAGTCTTCCTGCCCGTCGGTCTCGGGCCAACTGGGGAACAAGCCGTCACTCTCCTGATTAGCGGAGTACTCAGTTGCCTCGCTCGTGCTTCCCATCGCGCCACCATCCTCTGCCGCCCGCACCCTCCATCCTCCTCCTTCGTACACCCTCCTCATCATCACCAGACAAAGTTGGCATGTGCCACTGACCACGACCACAAAGCTTACCAAGTGATGTTAGCTTATATGAAACATAACACGAGTCAGCCACGTTCGGAGTGCCCAATCACAGTTCAGATGTACTAGGCATGACCTTGTAGGTATAAACAAGGCAAAAAACTGGTGGCTTGGCAAAGCGTTTGTGCGCAATGCCTTGAGAAAGTTGGCATGTGCCACTGACCATGACCACAAAGTTTACAAAGTGACTTTAAGTTCTACGAATCGTAACACGAGTCAGCCACAGTCAGAGTGCCCAATCACAGTTTGGATGTACTAGGTATGACCTTGCAGTTATAAACAAGGTAAAAAACTGGTGGCTTGGCACGGCTACAGTGCGCAATGCCTTGACAAAGTTGGCATGTGCCACTGACCATGACCACAAAGTTTACCAAGAACCTTAAATGGCTATGATTCATAACACGAGTCTGCCACGGTCAGAGTGTGAAATCATAGTGCAGATATACTGGGCATGACCTTACAGGTATTAGAAAGGTAGAAAACTGGTGGCTCGGTTTGGCTATTGTCAGCAATACCCTGACAAAGTTGGCATGTGCCACTGACCATGACGACAAATGTATCCAATTCACTTTTACTTCTATTAATCATAACACGAGTCAACCACGGTCAGAGTGTCCAATCACAGTGCGGATGTACTAGGCATGATCTTGTAGGTTCAAACAAGGTAGAATATTGGTGGCTTGGTGTGGCTATTTTGCACTATGCCTTGACAAAGTTGGCATGTGCCACTGACCATGACCACAAATGTATCCAAGTGACTTTTACTTCTCTGGATCATAACACGAGTCAGCCACGGTCCGACTGTCCAATCACAGTGCAGATGTACTAGGCATGATTGTACAGGTGCAAACAAGGTCGAATACTGGTGGCTCGGTTTGGCTATTGTGCGCAATGCCTTGAAAAAGTTGGCATGTGCCACTGACCATGACCACAAATGTATCAAAGTGACTTTTACTTCTATTGAGCATAACACGAGCCAGCCACGGTCAGGGTGTCCAATTACAGTGCAGCTATAGTAGGCATAATCTTGCAGGTTCAAAAAAGGTAGATTACTGGTGGCTCGGTGTGGCTATTATGTGCAATGCCTTGACAAAGTTGGCATGTGCCACTGACCATGACCACAAAGTTTACCAAGTGACATTAACTTCTACAAATTGTAACACGAGTCAGCCACGGTCAGAGTGCCCAATCACAGCGCAAATCTAATATGCATGACCTTGCAGGTATAAACAAGGTAAAAAACCGGTGGCTTGGCACGGCTATTGTACGCAATGCCTTGAAAACGTTGGCATGTGCCACTGCCATGACCACAAAGTTTACCAAGTACCTTAAACGGCTATGAATCATTACACGAGTCAGCCACGGTCAGAGTGTCCAATCTCAGTGTACATATACTGGGCATGACCTTGCACGTATAAGCTAGAATACTGGTGGCTCGGTGTGGCTATTGTGTGGAATGCCTTGACAAAGTTGGCATGTGCCACTGACCATGACCACAAATGTATCCATGTGAGTTTTACTTCTATTGATCATAACACGAGTCAGCCACGGTCAGAGTGCCCAATCACAGTGCAGATGTACTAGGCATGATCTTGCAGGTGCAAACAAAGTAGAATACTGGTGGCGCGGTGTGGCTATTGTGCGCAATGCCTTGACAAAGTTGGCATGTGCCACTGACCATGACCACAAAGTTTACCAAGTGACTTTAACTTCTACGAATTGTAACACGAGTCAGCCACAGTCAGAGTCCCCAATCACAGCGCACATCTAACATGCATGACTTTGCAGGTATAAACAAGGTAAAAAACCGGTGGCTTGGTACGGCTAATGTGTGCAATGCCAAAACAAAGTTGGCATGTGCCACTGCCATGACCACAAAGTTTACCAAGTGACTTTAAACTATACGAATCGTAACACGAGTCAGCCACAGTCATAGTGCCCAATCACAGTTCAGATGTACTAGGCATGACCTTGCATGTATAAACAAGGTAAAGAACCGGTGGCTTGGCACGGCTATTGTGCACAATGCCTTGACAAATTTGACATGTGCCACTGACCATGACCACAAAGTTTACCAAGTACCTTAAACAGCTATGAATCATAACACGAGTCAGCCACTGTCAGAGTGTCCAATCACAGTGCAGACATACAGGGCATGACCTTACACGTATAAACAGGGTAGAATACTGGTGGCACGGTGTGGCTATTGTGTGCAATGCCTTGACAAAGTTGGCATGTGCCACTGACCATGACCACAAATGTATCCAAGTGACTTTTACTTCTATTGATCATAACACAAGTCAGCCATGGTCAGAGAGTCCAATCACAGTGCAGATGTAGTAGGCATGATCTTGCAGGTGTAAACAAGGTAGTATACTGGTGGCTTGTTGTTGCTATTTTGCGCAATGCCTTGACAAAGTTGGAATGTGCAACTGAACATGACCACAAAGTTTACCGAGTGACTTTAACTTCTACGAACCGTAACAAGAGTCAGCCACAGTCAGAATGCCCAGTCACAGTGCACAGCTAGTATGCATGACCTTGCACGTATAAACAAGGTAAAAAACCAGAGGCTTGGCACGGCTATTATGCGCAATGCCTTGACAAAGTTGGCATGTGCCACTGACCATGACCACAACGTTTACCAAGTACATTAAACGGCTATGAATCTTAACACGAGTCAGCCACGGTCAGAGTGTCCCATCACAGTGTAGATTTAGTGGGCATGACCTTGCAGGTAGATACAAGGTATAATACTGGTGGCTTGGTGTGGCTATTGTGTGCAATGCCTTGACAAAGTTGGCATGTGCCACTGACCATGACCACAAATGTATCCAAGTGGCCTTTACTTCTATTCATCATAACACAAGTCAGCCACGGTCAGAGTGTCCAATCACAGTACAGATGTACTAGGCATGATCTTGCAGGTGCAAACAAGGTAGAATACTGGTGGCTCAGTGTGGCTATTGTGCGCAATGCCTTGATGAAGTTGGCATGTGCCACTGACCATGACCACAAAGTTTACCAAGTGACTTTAACGTCTACGAATCGTAACACAAGTCAGCCACAGTCAATGTGCCCAATCACAGTTCAGATGTACTATGCATGACCTTGCAGGTATAGAAAATGTAAAAATCCGGTAGCTTGGCACGGCTATTGTGCGCAATGCCTTGACAAAGTTGGCACGTGCCACTGACCATGACCACAAAGTTTACCAAGTACCTTAAATGGCTATGAATCATAACATGAGTCAGCCACGGTCAAAGTGTCCAATCACAGTGCAGATGTACTAGAAATTATCTTGCAGGTTCAAACAAGGTAGGATACTGGTGGCTCGATTGACTATTGTGCGCAATGCCTTGACAAAGTTGGCATGTGCCACTGACCATGACCACAAATGTATCCAAGTGACTTCTACTTCTATTGATCATAACACAATTCAGCCACTGTCAGAGTATCCAATCACAGTATAGATATACTGGGCATGAACTTCCAGGTATAAACAAGGTAGAATACTGGTGGCTCGGTGGGGCTATTGTGCGCAATGCCTTGACAAAGTTGGCATGTGCCACAGACCATGACCACAAACGTTTCCAAGTGACTTTTACTTCTATTCATCATAACATGAGTCAGCCACGGTCAGAGTGCCCAATCATAGTGCAGATGTACTAGGCATGATCTTGCAGGTACAAACAAGGTAGAATACTGGTGGCTTGATGTGGCTATTGTGCGCAATGCCTTGACAGAGTTGGCATGTTCCACTGACCAAGACCACAAGTGTATCCAAGTGACATTTACTTCTATTGATCATAACACGAGTCAGCCACGGTCAAAGTGCCCAATCACAGTGCACATCTAATATGCATGACCTTGCATGTATAAACAAGGTAAAAAACCGGTGGCTTTGCACGGCTATTCTGCACAATGCCTTGACAAAGTTGGCATGTGCCACTGAACATGACCACAAATGTATCCAATTGTCTTTTACTTATATTGATCATAACACGAGACAGCCACGGTCAGAGAGTCCAATCACAATGCAGATGTACTAGGCTAGATCCTGCAGGTACAAACAAGGTAGAATACTGGTGGCTCGGTGTGGCTATTGTGCGCAATGCCTAGACAAAGGCGGCATGTCCCACTGACCATGACCACAACGTTTACCAAGTGACTTTAACTTCTACGAACCGTAACACGAGTCAGCCATGGTCAGAGTGTCCAATCACAGTACACATCTAAAATTCATGACCTTGCAGGTATAAACAAGGTAAAAAACCGGTGGCTTGGCACGGCTATTGTGCGCAATGCCTTGACAAAGTTGGCATGTTCCACTGACCATGACCACAAAGTTTACCAAGTACCTTAAACGGCTATGAATCATAACACAAGTCAGCCTCGGTCAGAGTGTCCAATGACTGTGCAGATATACTGGGCATGACCTTGCAAGTATAAACAAGGTAGAATACTGGTGGCTCGGTTTGGCTATTGTGTGCAATGCCTTGACAAAGTTGGCATGTGCCACTGACCATGACCACAAATGTATCCAAGTGACTTTTACTTATATTCATCATAACACGAAAAGCCACGGTCAGAGTGTCCAATCACAGTGCAGATGTACTAGGCATGATCTTGTAGGTGCAAACATGGTAGAATACTGGTGGCTCGGTGTGGCTATTGTGTGCAATGCCAAGGCAAAGTTGGCATGTGCCACTGACCATGACCACAAATGTATCCGAGTGACTTTTATCTCTATTGATCATAACACAAGTAAGCCACGGTCAGAGTGTCCAATCACAGTGCAGATGTACTAGGCATGATCTTGCAGGTTCAAACAAGGTGGAATACTGGTGGCTCGGTGTGGCTATTGTGTGCAATGCCTTGACAAAGCTGGCATGTGCCACTGACCATGACCACAAAGTTCACCAGGTACCTTAAACGGCTATGAATCATAACACAATTCAGCCATGGTCAAGGTGTCCAATCACAGTGCAGATGTAATGGGCATGACATTGCAGGTACAAACAAGGTAGAAAACTGGTGGCTCAGTGTGGCTACTGTGTGCAGTGCCTTGAAAAATTTTGCATGTGCCACTGACCATGACCACAAATGTATCAAAGTGATTTCTACTTCTATTGATCATAACACAAGTCAGCCACGGTCAGAGTGTCCAATCACAGTGCAGATGTACTAGGCATGATATTGCAGGTGCAAACAAGGTCGAATACTGGTGGCTCGATGTGGCTATTGTGTGCAATGCCTTGACAAAGTTGGCATGTGCCACTGACCATGACCACAAA
>SZWC01000103.1:68214-82661 GCA_023375785.1 Penium margaritaceum
CTATTGTGCGCAATGCCTTGACAAAGTTGGCATGCGCCACTGACCATGACCACAAATGTATCCAAGTGACTTTTACATCTACTGATCATAACACAAGTCAGCCACTGTCAGAGTGTCCAATCACAGTGCAGATGTATTAGGCATGATATTACAGGTGCAAACAAGGTAGAATACTGGTGGCTTGGTGTGGCTATTGTGCGCAATGCCTTGACAAAGTTGGCATTTGCCACTGACCACGACCACATAGTTTACCAAGTGACTTTAACTTCTACGAATTGTAACACGAGTCAGCCACGGTCAGAGTGCCCGATGACATTGCACACCTAATATGCATGACCTTGCAGGTATAAACAAGGTAAAAAACCGGTGGCTTGGCACGGCTATTGTATGCCATGCCTTGACAAAAATGGCATGTGCCACTGACCATGACCACAACGTTTATCACGTGACTTTAAGTTCAACGAATCATAACACGAGTCAGCCACGATCAGAGTGCCCATCACAGTGCACATATAATATGCCTGACCTTACCAATATAAACAAGGTAAAAAACCGGTGGCTTGGTACGGCTATTGTACGCAATGCTTTGACAATGTTGGCATGTGCCACTGACCATGACCACAAAGTTTACCAAGTACCTTAAACGGCTATGAATCATAACACGAGTCAGCCACAGTCAGAGTGTCCAATCACAGTGCAGATATACTATGCATGATCTTGCAGATACAAACAAGGTAGAGTACTTGTGGCTCGGCGTGGCTATTGTGCGCAATGCCTTGACAAAGTTGGCATGTGCCATTGACCATGACCACAATGTTTACCAAGTGGCTTTAACATATACGAATCGTAACACGAGTCAGCCATAGTCAGAGTACCCAATCAAAGTTCAGATTTACGAGGCAAGACCTTGCAGGTATAAACAAGTTCAAATACCAGTGGCTTTGCACGGCAAATGTGCACAATGCCTTGACAAAGTTGGCCTGTGCCATTGACCATTACCACAAAGTCTACCAAGTACCTTAAACGGCTATGAATCTTAACACGAGTCAGCCACGGTCAGAGTGTCCAATCACAGTGCAGATATACTGGGCATAACCTTGCAGGTACAAACAAGGTAGAATACAGGTGGCTCAGTGTGACTATTGTGCGCAATGCCTTGACTATGTTGGCATGTGCCACTGACCACGACCACAAATAGATCCAAGTGACTTTTACTTCTACTGATCATAACACAAGTCAGCCACGGTCAGAGTGTCAAATCACAGTGCAGATGTACTAGGCATGATCTTGCAGGTGCAAACAAGGTAGAATACTGGTGGCTCGGTGTGGCTATTGTGCGCAATGCCCTGACAAAGTTGGCATGTGCCACTGACCATGACCACATAGTTTAACATGTGGCTTTAACTTCTACAAATTGTAACACGAGTCAGCCACGTTCAGGGTTCCCAATAACATTGCACATATAATATGCATGACCTTGCAGGTATAAACAAGGTAAAGAACTGGTGGCTTGGCACGGCTATTGTATGCAATGCCTTGACAAAGTTGGCATGTGCCACTGACCATGACCAGAAAGTTTACCAAGTACCTTAAACGGCTATGAATCATAACACGAGTCAGCCACAGTCAGAGTGTCCAATCACAGTGCAGATATACTAAGCATGACCTTGCAGGTATAAACAAGGTAGAATATTGGTGGCTCGGTATGGCTATTGTGCGCAATGCCTTGACAAAGTTGGCATGTGCCACTGACCATGACCACAATGTTTACCAAGTGACTTTAACTTCTACGAATTGTAACACGAGTCAGCTACAGTTGGAGTGCCCAATGACATTGCACATCTAATATGCATGACCTTACAGGTATAAACAAGGTAAAAAATCGGTGGCTTGGCACGGCTATTGTATGCAATGCCTTTTCAAAGTTGGCATGTGTCATTGACCATGACCACACAGTTTACCAAGTACCTTAAACAGCTATGAATCATGACACGAGCCAGCCACGGTCAGAGTGTCCAATCACTGTGCAGATATACAGGGAATGACCTTGCAGGTATAAACAAGGGAGAATACTGCTGGCTTGGGGTGGCTATTGTGCGCAATGCCTTGACAACGTTGGCATGTGCCACTGACCATGACCACAAATGTATCCAATTGACATTTACTTCTATTGATCATAACACGAGTCAGTCACGGTCAGAGTGTCAAATCACAATTCAGATGTACTGGGCAGGGTCTTGAAGGTCCAAATAAGGTATAATACTGGTGGCTTGGTGTGGCTATTGTGCGCAATGCCTTGACAAAGCTGGCATGTGCCACTTACCATAACCACAAAGTTTACCAAGTTACTTAAACTTCTATGAATTGTAACACGAGTCAGCCATGGTCTGAGTGCCCAATCAAAGCGCAATTCCAGTACGTATGACATTGTAGGTCTAAACAAGGTAGAATACTGGTGGCTCGGTGTGGCTATTGTGCTCAATGCCTTGACAAAGGTGGCATGTGCCACTGACCATGACCACAACGTTTACCAAGTACCTTAAACGGCTACGAATCATAACACGAGTCAGCCACGGTCAGAGTGTCCAATCACAGTGCACATATACTGGGCATGACCTTTCAGGTATAAACAAGGTGGAAGACTGGTGGCTCGGTGTGGCTATTGTGCGCAATGCCTTGACAAAGTTGGCATGTGCCACTGACGATGACAACAAAGTTAACCAAGTACCCTAAACGGCTACGAGTCATAACACGAGTCAGCCACAAGCAGAGTGTCCAATCACAGTGCAGATATACTCGGCATGACCATGCAGGTATAAACAAGGTGGAATATTGGTGGCTCGGTTTGGCTATTGTGCGCAAAGCCTTGACAAAGTTGGCATGTGCCACTGACCATGACCACAAAGTCTACCAACTCCCTTAAATGGCTATGAACCTTAACACAAGTCAGCCACGGTCAGAGTCTCCAATCACAGTGCAGATATACTGGGCATGACCTTGGAGGTACAATCAAGGTAGAATACGGGTGGCTCGGTGTGACTATTCTGCGCAATATCTTCACAAAGTTTGCATGTCCACTGACCATGACCATAAATGTATCCAAGTGACTTTTACTTCTACTGATCATTACTCAAGTCAGCCACGGTCAGAGTGTCCAATCACAGTGCAGATGTACTAGGCATGATCTTGCAGGTGCAAACAAGGTATAATACTGGTGGTTCGGTCTGGCTAGTGTGCGCAATGCCTTGACAAAGTTGGCATGTGTCACTGACCATGACCAGAAAGCTTACCAAGTACCTTAAACGGCTATGAATCATAACACGAGTCAGCCATGGTCAGAGTGTCCAATCACAGTGTAGATATACTAGGCATGGCCTTGCAGGTATAAACAAGGTAGAATACTGGTGGCTTGGTGTGGCTATTGTGCGCAATGCCTTGACAAAGTTGGCATGTGCCACTGACCACGCCCACAAATGTATCCAATTCACATTTGCTTCTATCGACCATAACACGAGTCAGCCACGGTCAGAGTGTCCAATCACAGTGCAGATGTACTAGGCATGATCTTGCAGGTGCAAACAAGGTATAATACTGGTGGTTCGGTCTGGCTAGTGTGCGCAATGCCTTGACAAAGTTGGCATGTGCCACTGACCATAACCACAAAGTTTACCAAGTGACTTTAACTTCTATGAATCGTAACACGAGTCAGCCATGGTCTGAGTGCCCAATCACAGCGCACTTCTAATATGCATGACCTTGTAGGTATAAACAAGGTAAAATACTGGTGGCTCGGTGTGGCTATTGTGCGCAATGCCTTGACAAAGGTGGCATGTGCCACTGACCATGACCACAAATTTTACCAAGTACCTTAAACGGCTACGAATCATAACATGAGTCAGCTACGGTCAGAGTGTCCAGTCACACGATTTAGCGCTTCCACCTCGCAGAGGTCCTAGCGAAGCCCAAGCAGCACTACTTTAAGTAGCTTAGATCAATGTACTCTTGCTTCCACTATTCCATCAATCAATCATTTCCTTCCATCACTCTCGCAACTATTATCGTGTCGATCCTCAGTCAACTGCCTGTCTCGCATCGCTCATCTCCACAACTTGTTACTGCCAACCTGCTCAACTCATAACTTGTGCCAAGCAGCGCCACGAGCCTTCCCGTGTCGTATTCTCTCCACCTCAAAACCCTGACAGTACGGGCGCGGAAGTACAAAGGCGCCTTGACGAGGCAATGTGGGTGAGATTGAGTAAAGCAAAGGAGCAACAAAGGGCAAAGCTGGTGAAAGCGAATGAAGGTAACAAGGGATGCAAGTGCCTGAGCTGTGAAGGTGGATGAAGAGATGACACAGTGAGGCCACAGCCGTGATGGCAGGCGTAGCGGAAGATGAGGCAAGCTCAATTGATTTGAGCAGATAGCTGATAAGAGAGGCAAAAAATACAAGGAGGATTGAACTACTTAAGTACCAGTCATAGTCTCTACTATGGGGGGCGATAGCCTAAGTGGTGCCGCAGCCGCTTGGCTGCTTCTGCCATGGAGGCAGGGTGCGGAGCCGCTTCGCGGCTCGGCACGAACAAGAGAGATGCGGGACGTCGTGGAGGCACGTAGTCCTGGAGTGGTGCGCCGGTGTTGTTCAGCTATGCCTGTTTTTGGTACATGGGCAAGAGAGTGCTTCTCCGCCACGTGAGCGCGGAGCGAAGTCCGGAGCGCTGGTTCTGGATGACCGTTATCGCGCAACCGGCCATTCGTGAAGTGTCGGCCAGGGAAACTCCGAACCAGTTCTTGTGTAGAGCCATCGTCGCGGGGATGAGCTGGTCACCGACAGAGGTTTTTGGTGTCCAAGATTCGTATGCCCTTGCTTTGCCGCGGAGGGGCACTTGTGGAGTATGAGTCCCAGTTGGGGCAGATTTGTGATATTGTGAGTGTATTATGACACAAGTACCTTAAACAGCTATGAATCATAACACGAGTCAGCCACGGTCAGAGTGTCCAAACACAATGCAGATATACTGGGCATGACCTTCCAGGTATAAACAAGGTAGAACACTGGTGGCTCGGTGTGGTTATTGTGCGCAATGCCTTGACAAAGCTGGCATGTGCCACTGACCATGACCACAAATGTATCCAAGTGAATTTCAATTCTATTGATCATAACACTAGTCAGCCCAGTCATAGTGTCCAATCACAGTGCAGATGTACTATGCATGATCTTGCTGGTTCAAACAAGGTAGAATTCTAGTGGCTTGGTGTGGCTATTGTGCACAATGCCTTGACAATGTTGGCATGTGCCATTGACCATGACCAAAAAGGTTACCAAGTGACTTCAACTTCTACGATTCATAACACGAGTCCGTCACAGTCAGAGTGTCCGATCAAAGTGCAGATATACTTGGTATGATCTTGCAGATACAAACAAGGTAGAATACTGGTGGCTCGATGTGGCTATTGTGCACAATGCCTTGAAACATTTGGCATGTGCCACTGATCATGACCACAAGTGTATCCAAGTGACTTTTACTTCTATTGATCATAACACGAGTCAGTCATGGTCAGAGTATCCAATCACAGTGCAGAGAAACTAGGAATGATCTTGCAGGTTCAAACAAGGTAGAATACTGGTGGCTCGGTGTGGCTATTATGCGCAATGCCTTCATAAAGTTGGCATGTGCCACTGACCATGGCCACAAAGTTTACCTATTGACTTTAACTTCTATGATTCATAACACGAGTCAGCCATGGTCAGAGTGTCCAATCACAGTGTACATCTAATATGCATGACCTTGCAGGTATAAACAAGGTATTAAACCAGTGGCTTGGCACGGCCATTGTACGCAATGCCTTGACAAAGTTGGCATGTGCCACTGACCATGACCACAAAGTTTACCAAGTACCTTAAGCGGCTATGAATCATAACATGAGTCACCCACGGTCGGAGTGTCCAATCACAGTGCAGATATATTGGGCATGAGCTTACAGGTATAGACAAGGTAGAACACGGGTGGCTCGGTGTGGCTATTGTGCGCAATGCCTTGACAAAGTTAGCATGTGCCACTGACCATGAACAGAAATGTTTCCAAGTGACTTTTACTTCTACGGATGATAAAACGACTCAGCCACGGTCGGAGTGTCCAATCACAGTTCAGATGTATTGGTCATTCCCAATACATCTGCACTGTATTGGACACTCTGACTGTGGCTGACTCGTGTTATGATTCATAGCCGTTTAAGGTACTTGGTAAACTTTGTGGTCATGGTCAGTGGCACATGCCAACTTTGTCAAGGAATTGCGCACAATAGCTACACCGAGCCACCAGCATTCTACCTAGCTTGAACCTACACGATCATGCCTAGTACATCTGCACTGTGATTGGACACTCTGATCAACAGAAGTAAAAGTCACTTGGATACATTTGTGGTCATAGTCAGTTGCACATGCCAATTTTGTCAAGGCACTGCGCACAATAGCCACGCCAAGCCACCAATACTCTACCTTGTTGATACCTACAAGGTCATGCCCAGTATATCTGCACTCTGATTGGACACTCTGACCGTGGCTGACTCGTGTTATGCTTCATAGAAGTTAAAGTCACTTGGTAAACATTGTGCTCATGGTCAGTGGCACATGCCAACTTTGTCAAGGCATTGCGCACAATAGCCACACCGAGCCACCAGTATTATTCCTCGTTTATACCTGCATGATCATGCCCATTATATCTGCACTATGATTAGACACTCTGACCGTGGCTGACTCGTGTTATGATTCATAGCCGTTAAAGGTACTTGGCAAACTTTGTGGTCATGGTCAGTGGCACATGCCAACTTTGTCAAGGCATTGTGCACAATAGCCACACCAAGCCACCAGTATTCTACCTTGTTTGCACTTACACGATCATGCCTAGTACATCTGCACTGTGATTGGACACTCTAACCGTGGCCGACTCGTGTTATGATTCGTAGAAGTTAAAGTCACTTGGTAAACTTTGTGGTCATGGTCAGTGGCACATTCCAACTTTGTCAAGGCATTGCGCACAATAGCCATGTCAAGCCACTGGTTTTTTACCTTGTTCATACCTGCAAGGTAATGCATAGTACTTCCGCACTGTGATTGGGTACTCTGACCAGAGCTGACTCGTGTTACAATTCGTAGAAGTTCAAATCACTTGGTAAACATTCTGGTCATGGTCAGTGGCACATGCCAACTTTGTCAAGGCACTGCGCACAATTGCCACACCGGGCCACCAGTATTCTACCTTGTTTGCACCTACAAGATCATTCCTAGTACATCTGCACTGTGATTGGACACTCTGACCATGGCTGACTCGTGTTATGATTCATAGAAGTTTAAGTCACTTGGTAAATTTTGTGGTTATGGTCAGTGGCACATGCCAAATTTGTCAAGGCATTGCGTGCAATAGTCACAACAAGCCACCAGTATTCTTCTTTGTTTGCACATGCAAGATCATGCCTAGTACATCTGCACTGTGATTGGACACTCTGACCGTGGCTGCTTCTTGTTATGATTCGTAGCAGTTAAAGTCACTTGGTAAACTTTGTGGTCATGGTCAGTGGCACATGCCAACTTTGTCAAGGCATTGCGCGAAATAGCTGTGGCAAGCCACCGGTTTTTTTCCTTGTTTATACCTGCAAGGTCATGCAGACTAGATGTGCACTGTGATTGGGTACTCTGACCGTGGCTGACTCGTGTTATGATTCGTAGACGTTAAAGTCACTTGGTAAACTTTGTGGTCATGGTCAGTGGCACATGCCAACTTTGTCAAGGCATTGCGCGAAATAGCTGTGGCAAGCCACCGGTTTTTTTCCTTGTTTATACCTGCAAGGTCATGCAGACTAGATGTGCACTGTGATTGGGTACTCTGACCGTGGCTGACTCGTGTTATGATTCGTAGAAGTTAAAGTCACTTGGTAAACTTTGTGGTCATGGTCAGTGGCACATGCCAACTTTGTCAGGGCATTACGCACAATGGCCATACCGAGCCACCAGTATTCTACCTTGTTTGCACCTGCAAGATCATGCCTAGTACATCTGCACTGTGATTGGACACTCTGACCGTGGATGACTTGTGTGATGATTTGTAGAAGTTAAAGTCATTTGGTCACCTTTGTGGTCATGATCAGTGGCACATGCCAGCTTTGTCAAGGCATTGCGCACAATAGCCATACCAAGCCACTGGTTTTTTACCTTTTTTATACCTGCAATGTCATGCATATTAGATGTGCACTGTGATTGGGTACTCTGACCGTGGCTGACTCGTGTTATGATTCGTAGAAGTTAAAGTCACTTGGTAAACTTTGTGGTCATGGTCAGTGGCACATGCCAACTTTGTCAAGGCATTGCGCACAATAGCCACACCAAGCCACTAGTATTTTACCTTGTTTGCACCTGCGAGATCATGCCTAGTACATCTGCACTGTGATTGGACACTCTGACCGTGGATGACTTGTGTGATGATTTGTAGAAGTTAAAGTCATTTGGTCACCTTTGTGGTCATGATCAGTGGCACATGCCAGCTTTGTCAGGGCATTGCGCACAATGGCCACACCGAGCCACCAGTATTATACCTTGTTTACACATGCAAGATCATGCCTAGTACATCTGCACTGTGTTTGGATACTATGACCGTGGCTTACTCGTGTTATGATTCGTAGAAGTTAAAATCACTTGGTAAACGTTGTGGTCATGGTCAGTGGCACATGCCAACTTTGTCAAGGCGTCGCGCACAATAGCCATGCCAAGCCACCGGATTTTTACCTTGTGTATACCTGCAAGGTCATTCATATTAGATTTGCACTATGATTGGGTACTCTGACCATGGCTGACTCGTGTTATGAATCGTAGAAGTTAAAGTCACTTGGTAAACTTTGTGGTCATGGTTAGTGGTACATGCCAACTTTGTCAAGGCATTGCGCACAATAGCCACACCAAGCCACTAGTATTTTACCTTGTTTGCACCTGCGAGATCATGCCTAGTACATCTGCACTGTGATTGGACACTCTGATCCTGGCTGACTCGTGTTATGATTCGTAGAAGTTAAAGTTATTTGGTAAACTTTGTGGTCATGGTCAGTGGCACATGCCAACTTTGTGAAGGCATTGCGCACAATAGCCCTGCCAAGCCACCGGATTTTTACCTTGCTTATACCTACAAGGTTATGCATATTAGATGTGCACTGTGATTGGGTACTCTGACCGTGGCTGACTCGTGTTATGATTCGTAGAAGTTGAAGTCAATTGGTAAACTCTGTGGTTATGGTCAGTGGCACATGCCAACTTTGTCAATGCATTGCGCACAATGGCCACACCGAGCCACCAGTATTCTACCTTGTTTGCACCCGCACGATCATGCCTAGTACATCTGCACTGTGATTGGACACTCTGACCGTGGCTGACTCGTGTTATGATTCGTAGAAGTTAAAGTCACTTGGTAAACGCTATGGTCCTGGTCAGTGGCACATAACAACTTTGTCAAGGCATTGCGCACAAAAGCCGTGCCAAGCCACCGGTTTGTTACCTTTTTAATACGTGCAAGGTCATGCATATTAGATGTGCACTGCAATTGGGTACTCTGACCGTGGCTGACTCGTGTTATGATTTGTAGAAGTTAAAGTCACTTGGTAAACTTTGTGGTCATGGTTAGTTGAACATGCCAACTTTGTCAAGGCATTGCGCACAATAGCCACACCGAGCCACCAATATTCTACCTTGTTTGCACCTGCAAGATCATGCCTAGTACATCTGCACTGTGATTGGACACTCCGACCGTGGCTGACTCATAATATGATTCGTAGAAGTTAAAGTCACTTGGTAAACTTTGTGGTCATGGTCAGTGGCACATTCCAACTTTGTCAATGCATTGCGCACAATAGCCATGCCAAGCCACCAGTTTTTTTACCTTTTTTTAAACCTGCAAGGTCAGGCATAGTAGATGTGCACTGTGATTGGGTTCTCTGGCCGTGGCTGACTCGTGTTATGATTTGTAGAAGTTCAAGTCACTTGGTAAACTTTGTTGTCATGGTCTGTGGCACATGCCAACTTTGTCAAGGCATTGTGCACAGTAGCCGTGCCAAGCCACCAGTATTCTACCTTGTTCATACCTGCAAGTTCATGCCTAGTACATGTGCACTGTGATTGGACACTCTGACCGTGGCTGACTCGTGTTATGATCAATAAAAGTAAAATTCACTTGGATATATTCGTGGTCATGGTCAGTGGCACATGCCAACATTGTCAAGGCATTCTGCACAATAGCCACACCGAGCTACCAGTATTCTACCTTGTTTGCACCTGCAAGATCATGCCTAATACATCTGCACTGTGACTGGACACTATGACCGTGGCTGACTCGTGTCATGATCAATAGAAGTAAAAGTCACTTGGATACATTTGTGGTCATGGTCAGTGGCACATGCCAACCTTGCCAAGGCATTGCGCACAATAGCTACACCAAGCCACCCGTATTCTACATTGTTTGTACCTGCAAGGTCATGCCCAGTATATCTGCACTGTGATTGGACACTCTGACCGTGGTTGACTCGTGTTATGATCAATAGAAGTAAAAGTCACTTGGATACATTTGTAGTTATGGTCAGTGGCACATGCCAACTTTGTCAAGGCATTGTGCACAATAGTTAAACCGAAGCACCAGTATTCTACCTTGTTTCTACCTGTAAGGTAATGCCCATTATATCTGCACTGTGATTGGACACTCTGACCGTGGCTGACTTGTGTTATGATTCATAGCCGTTTAAGGTACTTGGTAAACGTTGTGGTCATGGTCAGTGGAACATGCCAACTTTGTCAAGGCATTGCGCACATTAGCCGTGGCAAGCTACCGGTTATTACTTTGTTCATACCTGCAAGGTCATGAATATTAGATTTGCACTGTGATTGTACACTCTGACCGTGGCTGACTCGTGTTATGATTCGTAGAATTTAAAGTCATTTGATAAACTTTGTGGTCATGGTCAGTGGCACACGCCAACTTTGTCAAGGCATTGCGCACAATAGCCACACCGAGCCACTAGTATTCTATCTTGTTTGCACCTGTAAGATCATGCCTATTACATCTGCACTGTGATTGGACATTCTGACCATGGCTGACTCGTGTTATAGTCAATAGAGGTAAACGTCACTTGGATACATTTGTGGTCATGGTCAGTGGCACATTCCAACTTTGTCAAGGCATAGCGCACAATAACCACACCAAGTCACCTGTATTCTACCTTGTTTGTACCTGCAAGATTATGCATAGTACATCTGTACTATGATTGGAAACTCTCACCGTTCCTGACTTGTGTTATGATCAATAGAAGTAAAAGTCACTTGGATACATTTATGGTCACGGTCAGTGGAACATGCCAACTATGTCAAGGCATTGCACACAATAGCCACACCGAGCCACCAGTATTCTACCTTATTTATGCATGCAAGGTCATGCCCAGTATATCTGCACTCTGCTTGGAAACTCTGACCGTGGCTGACTCGTATTATGATTCAAAGCCGTGTAAGGTACGTGGTAAACTTTGTGGTCATGGTCAGTGGCACATGCCAACATTGTCAAGGCATTGCGCACAATAGCTGTGCCAAGCCACCGGTTTACCTTGTTTATACCTGCAAGGTCATGCATATTATATGTGCACTGTGATTGGGCACTCTGACTGTGGCTGACTCGTGTTACGATTCGTAGAGGTAAAAGTCACTTGGTAAACTTTGTGGTCATCGTCAGTGGCACATGCCAACTTTGTCAAGGCATTGTGCACAATAGCCACACCAATCCACCGGTATTCTACCTTTTTTGCACCTACAAGATCATGCCTAATACATCTGCACTGTGAGTGGACACTCTGACCGTGGCTGGCTTGTGTTATGATCAATATAAGTAAAAGTCAATTGGATACATTTGTGGTCATGGTCAGTGGCACATGCCAACTTTGTCAAGGCATTGCGCACAATAGCCACACCAAGCCCGTATTCTACCTTGTTTGTACCTGCAAGATCATGCCTAGTACATCTGCACTGTGATTGGACACTCTGACCGTGGCAAACTCGTGTTATAATCAATAGAAGTAAAAGTCACTTGGATAAATTTGTGGTCATGGTCAGTGGCACACGCCAACTTTGTCAAGGCATTGCGCACAATAGCCACACTGAGCCACCAGTATTCTACCTTGTTTGTACATGCAAGATCATGCCTAGTACATCTGCACTGTCATTGGACACTCTGACCGTGGCTGACTCGTGTTATGATTCATAGCCATTTAAGGTACTTGGTAAACGTTGTGGTCGTGGTCAGTGGAACATGCCAACTTTGTCGAGCCATTGCGCACATTAGCCATGCCAAGCCATCCGTTTTTTATCTTGTTTATACCTGCAAGGTCATGCATACTAGATGTGCACTGTGATTGGGCACTCTGACCGTTGCTGACTCGTGTTACAATTCGTAGAAGTTAAAGTCACTTGGTAAACTTTGTGGTCATGGTCAGAGGCACATGCCAACGTTGTCAAGGCATTGCGCAGAATTGCCACACCGAGCCACCAGTATTCTACCTTATTTGTTCTTGCAAGAACATGCCTAGTACATCTGCACTATGACTGGACACTTTGACCGTGGCTGACTCGTGTTATGATCAATAGAAGTAAAAGTCACTTTGATACATTTGTGGTCATGGTCAGTGGCACATGCCAACTTTGTCAAGGCACTGCATACAATCGCCACACCGAGCCACCAGTATTCTACCTTGTTTTTACCTGCAAGATCATGCCTAGTAAGTCTGCATTGTGATCGGACACTCTGACCGTGGCTGACTCGTGTTATGATTCATAGCCGTTTAAGGTATTTGGTAAACTTTGTGGTCATGGTCAGTGGCACATGCCAACTTTGTCAAGGCATTGTGCATAATAGCCACACCGAGCCACCAGTATTCTACCTTGTTTACGCCTGCAAGGTCATTTTGAGTATATCTGCACTGTGATTGGACACTCTGATCGTGGCTGACTTGTGTTATGATCAACAGATGTAAAAGTCACTTGGATACATTTGTGGTCATGGTCAGTGGCACATGCCAACTTTGTCAAGGCATTGCGCACAATAGCCACAGAAAGCCACCAGTATTCTATAATGTGTGTACCGACAAGGTCATGCCCAGTATATGTGCACTCTGATTGGAGACTCTGACCGTGTCTGACTTTTGTAATGAATCATATCCGTTGAAGGTACTTGGTAAAATTTGTGGTCATGGTCAGTGGCACATGCCGACTTTGTCAACGCATTGCGTACAATAGCCGTGCCAAGCCACCGGTTGTTTACCTTGTCTATGCCTGCAAGGTCATGCCTCGTACATCTGCACTATGATTGCGCACTCTGACTGTGGCTGACACAAGTTACAACTAGTAGACGTAAAAGTCACTTGGATACATTTGTGGTCATGGTTAGTGGCACATGCCAACTTTGTCAAGGCATTGCGCACAATAGCCACACCGAGCCACCAGTATTCTACCCTTTTTATACCTGCAAGGTCATGCCCAGTATATCTGCACTGTGATTGGACACTCTGACCGTGATGGACTCGTGTTATGATTCATAGCCGTTTAAGGTACTTGGTGAACTGTGTGGTCATGGTCAGTGGCACTTGCCAACTTCGTCAAGGCATCGCGCACAATAGCCACACCGAGCCACCAGTATTCTATCCTTTTATACATGTAAGGTCATGCACAGTATATCTGCACTGTGATTAGACATTCTGACCGTGGCTGACTCATGTAGTTTAATAGAAGTAAAAGTCACTTGGATACATTTGTGGTCATGGTCAGTGGCACATGCCAACTTACTGAAGGCATTGCGCACAATAGCCACACCGAGCCACCAGTATTCCACCTTGTTTATACCTGCAAGATTATGCCTGGTACATATGCACTCTGATTGGACAGTCTGTCCGTGGCTGACTCCTGCTATGATCAATAGAAGTAAAAGTCACTTGGATACATTTGTGGTCATGGTCAGTGGCACATGCCAACTTTGTCAAGGCATTGCGCACAATAGCCNCACACCGAGCCACCAGTATTCTACCTTGTTTGCACCTGCAAGATCATGCCTAGCACATCTGCAGTGTGATTGGACACTCTGACCGTGGCTGACTTGTGTTATGATCAATATAAGTAAACGTCACTTGGATACATTTGTGGTCATGGTCAGTGGCACATGCCAACTTTGTCAAGGCATTGCGCACAATAGCCGTGCCAAGCCACCAGCATTCTACCTTGTTTATACCTGCAAGGTCATGTCCAGCATATCTGCACTGTGATTGGACACTCTGAATGTGGCTGACTCGTGTTATGATTCATATCCATTTAAGGTAATTGGTGACCTTTGTGGTCATGGTCAGTGGCACATGCCAACTTTGTCAAGGCATTGCGCACAATAGCC
>SZWC01000103.1:83112-111937 GCA_023375785.1 Penium margaritaceum
TCACTTGGATACATTTGTGGTCATGGTCAGTGGCACATGCCAACTTAGTCAAGGCATTGCGCACAATATCCACACCGAGCAACCAGTATTCTACATTGTTTATACCTGCAAGATAATGCCTAGTACATCTGCACTCTGATTGGACAGTCTGTCCGTGGCTGACTCCTGTTATGATCAATATAAGTAAAAGTCACTTGGATACATTTGTGGTCATGGTCAGTGGCACCTGCCAACTTTGTCAAGGCATTGCGAACAATAGCCACACCGAGCCACCCGTATTCTACATTGTTTATACCTGTAAGATGATACCCAGTATATCTGCACTGTGATTGGACACTCTGACCGTGGCTGACTCGTGTTATGATCAATAGAAGTGACAGTCACTTGGATACATTTCTGGTCATGGTCAGTGGCACATGCCAACTTTGTAAAGGCATTGCGCACAACAGGCACACCGAGCCACCAGTATTCTACCTTGTTTGTACCTGCAAGATCATGCCTAGCACATCTGCAGTGTAATTGGACACTCTGACCGTGGCTGACTCGTGTTATGATCAATATAAGTAAACTTCACTTGGGTACATTTGTGGTCATGGTCAGTGGCACATGCCAACTTTGTCAAGGCATTGCGCACAATAGCTGTGCCAAGCCACCAGTTTTTTGCCTTGTTAATATCTGCAAGGTCATGCATATAAGATGTGCACTATGATTGGGTACTCTGACTGTGGCTGACTCATGTTATGATTCGTAGAAGTTCAAGTCACTTGGTACACTTTGTGGTCATTGTCAGTGATACATGCCAAATTTGTCAAGGCATTGCGCACAATAGCCGTACCAAGACACTGGTGTATTACCTTGTTTATACCTGAAAGGTCATGCATATTAGATGTGCACTGTGATTGGGCACTCTGACCGTGGCTGACGCGTGTTACGATCAATAGAAGCAACAGTCACTTGGATACATTTGTGGTCATGGTCAGAGGCACATGCCAACTTTGGTAAGGCATTGCGCAGAATAGCCACACCGAGCCACCAGCATTCTACCTTGTTTATACCTGCAAGGTCATGCCCAGCATATCTGCAGTGTGATTGGACACTCTGAATGTGGCTGACTCGTGTTATGATTCATAGCCATTTAAGGTAATTGGTAACCTTTGTGGTCATGGCCAGTGGCACATGCCAACTTTGTCAAGGCATGGCGTACAATAGCCGTGCCAAGCCACCAGTTTTTTACCTTGTTTATACCTGCAAGGTCATGCATATTAGATGTGCACTGTGATTGGGCACTCTGACTGTGGCTGACTCGTGTTACGATTTTTAAAAGTTAAGGTCACTTGGTAAGCTTTGTGGTCATGGTCAGTGGCACATGCCAACTTTGTCAAGGCATTGCGCACAAAAGCCGTGCCAAGCTACCAGTTTTTTACCTTGTTTATGCCTGCAAGGTCATGCATATTAGATGTGCACTGTGATTGGGCACTCTGACTGTGGCTGACTTGTGTTACGATTCTTAAAAGTTAAGGTCACTTGGTAAGCTTTGTGGTCATGGTCAGTGGCACATGCCAACTTTGTCAAGGCATTACGCACAATAGCCATACCAAGCCACCACTATTCTACCTTGTTTGTACCTGAAAGATTGTGCATAGTACATCTGCACTGTGATCGGGCAGGTGTTACGATTCGTAGAAGTTAAAGTAACTTGGTAAACTTTGTGGTCATGGTCAGAGGCACGTGCCAACTTTGTCAAGGCATTGCGTACAATAGCCACACTGAGCTACCAGTATTCTACCTTGTTTGCACCTGCAAGATCATGCCTAGTACATCTGTAGTGTGATTGGACACTACGAGGGTGGCTGACTCGTGTTATGATCAATAGAAGTAAACGTCACTTGGATACATTTATGGTCATGGTCAGTGGCACATGCCAACTTTGTCAAGGCATTGCGCACAATAGCTGTGCCAAGCCACCGGTTGTTTGCCTTGTTTATATCTACAAGATCATGCATATAAGATGTGCACTATGATTGGGCACTCTGACTGTGGCTGACTCATGTTTCGATTCGTAGAAGTTGAATTCACTTGGAAAACTTTGTGGTCATGGTCAGTGACACATGCCAAATTTGTCAAGGCATTGCGAACAATAGCCGCACCAAGCCACCGGTGTTTTACCTTGTTTATACCTGAAAGGTCATGCATATTAGATGTGCACTGTGATTGGGCACTCAGACCGTGGCTGACTCGTGTTACGATCAATAGAAGTAAAAGTCACTTGGATACATTTGTGGCCATGGTCAGTGGCACATGCCAACTTTGATAACGCATTGCGCAGAATAGCCACACTGAGCCACCAGTATTCTACCCTGTTTATACCTGCAAGGTCACGCCCAGTATATCTGCACTGTGATTGGACACTCTGACCGTGGCTGACTCGTGTTATGATTCATAGCCCTTTAAGGTACTTGGTAACCTTAGTGGTTATGGTCAGTGGCACATGCCAACTCTGTCAAGGCATTGCGCACAATAGCCTTGCCAAGCCACCGGTTTTTTGCCTTGTTTATATCTGCAAGGTCATGCATATTAGATGTGCACTGTGATTGGGCACTCAGACCGTGGCTGACTCGTGTTATGATTCATAGCCCTTTAAGGTACTTGGTAACCTTAGTGGTTATGGTCAGTGGCACATGCCAACTCTGTCAAGGCATTGCGCACAATAGCCTTGCCAAGCCACCGGTTTTTTGCCTTGTTTATATCTGCAAGGTCATGCATATTAGATGTGCACTGTGATTGGGCACTCAGACCGTGGCTGACTCGTGTTATGATTCATAGCCCTTTAAGGTACTTGGTAACCTTAGTGGTTATGGTCAGTGGCACATGCCAACTCTGTCAAGGCATTGCGCACAATAGCCTTGCCAAGCCACCGGTTTTTTGCCTTGTTTATATCTGCAAGGTCATGCATATTAGATGTGCACTGTGACTGGGCACTCTAACCGTGGCTGACTCATGTTACGATTCGTAGAAGTTAAAGTCACTTGGAAAACGTTGTGGTCATGGTCAGTGGCACATGCCAACATTGTCAAGGCATTGCGCAAAATAATCACACCGGGCCACCAGTATTCTACCTTGTTTGCACGTGCAAGATCATGCCTAGTACATTTGCACTGTGATTGGGCACTCTGACCGTGGCTGACTCCTGTTATGAACAATAGAAGTAAAAGTCACTTGGATACATTTGTGGTCATGGTCAGTGGCACATGCCAACTTTGTCAAGGTATTGCGCACAAACGCTGTGCGAAGCCATCAGTGTTTTACCTTGTTTATGCCTGCAAGGTCATGCACATTAGATGTGCACTGTGATTGGGCACTCTGACGGTGGCTGACTCGTGTTACGAGTCTTAAAAGTTAAGGTCACTTGGTAAGCTTTGTGGTCATGGTCAATGGCACATGCCAACTTTGTCAAGGCATTGCGCACAATAGCCACACCAAGCCACCACTTTTCTACCTTGTTTGTACCTTAAAGATCGTGCATAGTACATCTGCACTATGATTGGGCACTCTGACTGTTGCTGACTCGTGTTACGATTCTTAGTAGTTAAAGTCGCTTGGTAAACATTGTGGTTTTGGTCAGTGGCACTTGCAAACTTTGTCAAGGCATTGAGCACAATAGCCACACCGAGCCACCAGTATTATACCTTGTTTGCACCTGCAAGATCATGCCTAGTACATCTGCACTGTGATTGGACACTCTGACCGTGGCTGACTCGTGTTATGATTCATAGCCGTTTAATGTACTTGGTAAACTTTGTGGGCATGGTCAGTGGCACATGCAAGCTTTGTCAAGGCATTGCGCACAATAGCCGTGCCAAGCCACCAGTTTTTTACCCTATCTATACCTGCAAGGTTATGCATATTAGATGTGCACTGTGATTGGGTACTCTGACCGTGGCTGACTTGTATTATGATTCGTAGAAGTTAAAGTCACTTGGTAAACTTTGTGGTCATGGTCAGAAGCACATGCAAACATTGTCAAGGCATTGCGCACAATAGCCAGACCGAGCCACCAGTATACTACCTTGTTTGTACCTACAAGATCATGCCTAGTTCATATGCACTGTGATTGGACAATCTGACCATGGCTGACTCGTGTTATGATCACTAGAAGTAAAAGTCACTTGGATACATTTGTGGTCATGGTCAGTGGCACATGCCAACTTTGTCAAGGCATTGCACACAATAGCCACACCGAGCCACCAGCATTCTACCTTGTTTGAACCTGCAAGATCATGCCTAGTACATATGCACTGTAATTGGACACTCTGACCGTGGCTGACTCGTGTTATGATCAGTATAAGTAAAAGTCAGTTGGATTCATTTGTGGTCATCGTCAGTGGCACATGCCAACTTTGTCGAAGCATTGCACACAATAGCCACACCGAGCCACCAGTACTCTGCCTTGTTTGTGCCTGCAAGGTCATACCCAGTATATCTGCACTGTGACTGGACACTCTGACCGTGGCTACCACGTGTTATGATTCATAGCCGTTTAAGGTATTTGGTAAACTTTGAGGTCATGGTCAGTGGCACATGCCAACTTTGTCAAGGCATTGCGCATAGTAGCCGTGCCAAGCCACCGGTGTTTTACCTTGTTTATACCTACAAGGTCATGCCCAATACATATGAACTGTGATTGGGCACTCTGACTGTGGCTGAATTGTGTTACGATTCGTGGAAGTTAAAGTCACTTGGTAAACTTTGTGGTCGTGGTCAGTGGCACATGCCAACTTTGTCAAGGCATTTCGCACAATAGCCACACCGAGCCACCAGTATTCTACCTTGTTTGCACCTGCATGATCATGCCTAATTCATCTGCACTGTGATTGGACACTCTGACCGTGGCTGACTTGTGTTATGATCAATAGAAGTAAAATTTACTTTGATACATTTGTGGTCATAGTCAGTGGCACATGCCAACTTTGTCAAGGCATTGCGCACAATAGCCACACCAAGCCACCAGTATTTTACCTTGTCTGTACCTGCAAGATCATGCCTAGTACATTTGCACTATGATTGGATACTCTGACCGTGGCTGACACGTGTTATGATCAATAGAAGTTAAAGTCACTTGGATACATTTGTGGTCATGGTCAGTGGCACACGCCAACTTTGTAAAGGCATTGCGCACAATAGCCACACCGAGCTACCAGTATTCTACCTTGTTTGTACCTGAAAGATCATGCCTAGTACATCTGCACTGTGATTGGACACTCTGACCGTGGCTGACTCGTGTTATGATTCATAGTCATTTAAGGTATTTGGCAAACGTTGTGGTCATGGTCAGTGGCACATGACAACTTTGTCAAGGCATTGCGCACATTAGCCATGCCAAGCCACCGGTTTTTTAAATTGTTTATGTGAGCAAGGTCATGCATATTAGATGTGCACTGTGATTGGGCAGTCTGACCGTGGCTGACTTGTGTTACGATTCGTAGAAGTTAAAGTCACTTAGTAAACTTTGTGGTCATGGTCAGTGGCACATGGCAACTTTGTCAAGGCATTGCGCACAATAGCCACACCAAGCAATAAGTATTCTACCTTGTTTGTACCTGTAAGATCATGCCTAGTACATCTACACTGTGTTTGGACACACAGACCGTGGCTGACTTGTGTAATGATCAATTGAAGTAAAAGTCACTTGGATACATTTGTGGTAGTGGTCAGTGGCACATGCCAACTTTGTCAAGACATTGCGCACAATAGCCACACCGACCCACCAGTATTCTACCTTGTTTGTACCTGTAAGATTATGCCTAGTACATCTGCACTGTGATTGGACACTCTGATCGTGTCTGACTTGTGTTATGGTCAATAAAAGTAAATGTAACTTGGATATATTTGTGGTCGTGGTCAGTGGCACATGCCAACTTTGTCGAGGCACCAGAGCCACCAGAATTCTACTTTGTTTGAACCTGCAAGATCATGCCTAGTACATCTGCTCTGTAATTGGACACTCTGACCGTGGCTGACTCGTGTTATGATCAAAAGAAGTAAAAGTCAGTTGGACAGATTTGTGGTCATGGTCAGTGGCACATGCCAACTTTGTCGAGGCATTGCGCACAATAGCCACACCGAGCCACCAGTATTAAACATTGTTTGTACCTGGAAGGTCATACCCAGTATATCTGCACTGTGATTGGAAACTCTGACCGTGGCTAACTCGTGTTATGGTTCATAGCCGTTTGAGGTACTTGGTAAAGTTTGAGGTCATGATCAGTGGCACATGCCAACTTTGTCAAGGCATGGCGCACAGTAGCCGTGCCAAGCCACCGGTGTTTTACCTTGTTTATACGTACAAGGCCATGCCTAGTACATATGAACTGTGATTGGGCACTCTGACTGTGGCTGAATCGTGTTACGATTCGTAGAAGTTAATGTCACTTGGTAAACGTTGTGGTCGTGGTCAGTGGCACATACCAACTTTGTCAATGCATTGCGCTCAATAGCCACACCGAGCCACCAGTATTCTACCTTGTTTGCACCTACAAGATCATGCCTAATACATCTGCATTGTGATTGGACACTCTGACCATGGCTGACTTGTGTTATGATCAATAGAAGTAAAAGTCCTTTGGATAAATTTGTGGTCATTGTCAGTGGCACATGCCAACTTTGTCAAGGCATTGCGCACAATAGCCACACCGAGCCACCAGTATTCTATCTTGTTTGTACCTGCAAGATCATGCCTAGTACATCTGCATTGTGATTGGACACTTTGACCGTGGCTGACTCGTGTTATGATCAATAGAAGTACAAGTCACTTGGATACATTTGTGGTCATGGTCAGTGGCACATACCAACTTTGTCAATGCATTGCGCTCAATAGCCACACCGAGCCACCAGTATTCTATCTTGTTTGTACCTGCAAGATCATGCCTAGTACATCTGAACTGTGATTGGGCACTCTGACTGTGGCTGAATCGTGTTACGATTCGTAGAAGTTAAAGTCACTTGGCAATCTTTGTGGTCATGGACAGTGACACATGCCAAATTTGTCAAGGCATTGCGCATAATAGCCGTAGCAAGCCACCGGTTTTTTACCTTGTTTATTCCTTAAAGTTCATGCATATAAGATGTGCACTGTGATTGGGCACTCTGACCGTGGCTGACTCGTGTTACGATCAATAGAAGTAAAAGTCACTTGGATACACTTGTGGTCATGGTCAGTGGCACATGCCAACATTTATAAGGCATTGCGCAGAATAGCCACACCAGGCCACCAGTATTGTACCATGTTTGCACCTGCAAGATCATGCCTAGTACATTTGCACTGTGATTGGACACTCTGAACGTGGCTGACTCTTGTTATTATTCATAGAAGTTAAAGTTACTTGGTAAACTTTGTGGTCATGGTCAGTGGCACATGCCATCTTTGTCAAGGCATTGCGCACAATAGCCACACTGAGCCACCAGTATTCTACCTTGTTTGCACCTGAAAGATCATGCCTAGTACATCTGCACAGTGATCGGACACTCTGACTGTGGCTGACTCGTGTTATGATCGATAGAAGTAAAAGTCACCTGGATATATTTGTGGTCATGGTCAGTGGCACATGCCAACTTTGTCAAGGCATTGCACGCAATAGCCACACCGAGCCACCCAAATACTACCTTGTTTGAACCTGCAAGATCATGCCTAGTACATCTGCACTGTGATTGGACACTCTGACCGTGGCTGACTCGTGTTATGATCAATTGAAGAAAAAATCAATTGGATACATCTGTGGTCATGGTCAGTGGCACATGCAAACTTTGTCAAGGCATTGCGTACAATAGCCACACCAAGCCACCAGTATTCTACCTTGTTTGTACCTGCATGGTCATGCCTAGCATATCTGCACTGTGACTGGACACTCTGACCGTGGCTGACTCGTGTTATTATTTATAGCCATTCAAGGTACTTGGTAAACTTTGTGGTCATGGTCAGTGGCACATGCCAACTTTGTCAAGGCATTGCGCACAATAGCCGTGCCAAGCCACCAGTGTTTTACCTTGTTTATACCTACAAGGTCATGCCTAGTACATCTGAACTGTGATTGGGCACTCTTACTGTGGCTGAATCGTGTTACGATTCGTAGAAGTTAAAGTCACTTGGTAAACTTTGTGGTCATGGTCAGTGGCACATGCCAACTTTGTCAAGGCATTGCACACAAAAGCCGTGCCAAGCCACCAGTATTCTACCTTGTTTGCACCTGCAAGGTCATGCCTAGTACATCTTCAAATATGATTGGACAGTGGCACATGCCAACTTTGTCAAGGCATTGCGCACAATAGCCACACCGAGCCACCAGTATTCAACCTTTTTTATACCTGCAAGATCATGCCTAGTATATCTGCACTGTGATTGGACACCCTGACCGTGGCTCACTCATGTTGTGATCAATAGAAGTAAAACTCTTTTGGATACATTTGTGGTCATGGTCAGTGGCACTTGACAACTTTGTCAAGGCATTGCGCACAATAGCCACACCGAGCCACCCGTATTCTAACGTTTTTGTACCTTCAAGGGCAGGCCCATTTCATCTGCACTGTGATTGGACACTCTGACTGTGGCTGACTCGTGTTATGCATCATAGCCGTGTGAGGTACTTGGTATACTTTGTGGTCATGGTCAGTGGCACATGCCAACATTGTCAAGGCATTGCGCACAATAGCCGTGCCAAGCCACTGGGTTTTACCTTGTTTCCACCAGCAAGGTCATGCATATTAGATGTGCACTGTGACTGGGCACTTTAACCATGGCTGACTCATGTTACGATTCGTAGAAGTTAAAGTCACTTGGAAAACTTTGTGGTCATTGTCAGTGGCACATGCCAACATTGTCAAGGCATTGCACACAATAGCCACACCGGGCCACAATTATTCTACCTTGTTTGCACCTGCAAGATCATGCCTAGTACATCTGCACTGTGATTGGACACCCTGACCGTGGCTGACTCGTGTTATGATCAATAGGAGAAAAAATCACGTGGATACACTTGTGGTCATGGTCAGTGGCACATGCCAGCTTTGTCACGACATTGCGCACAATAGCCACACCAAGCCACCTGTATTCTACCTTGTTTAGACTTGCAAGGTCATGCTCAGTGTATCTGCACTGCGATTGGACACTCTGACCATGGCTGACTCGTGTTATGATTCATAGCCGTTTAAGGTACTCAGTAAATTTTGTGGTCATGGTCAGTGGCACATGCCAACTTTGTCAAGGCATCGCACACAATTGCCATGCCAAGCCACCAGTTTTTTTACCTTGCTTATGCCTGCAAGGCCATGCGTATTAGATGTGCACTGTGATTGGGCACTCTAACTGTGGCTGACTTGTGTTACGATTATTAGAAGTTAAAGTCACTTGGTAAGCTTTGTGGTCATGGTCAGTGGTACATGTCAACTTTATCAAGGCATTTCGCACAATAGCCACACCAAGCCACCAGTATTCTACCTTGTTTGCACCTGAAATATTGTGTCAGTACATCTGCAATGTGATTGGGCACTCTGACTGTTGCTAACTCGTTTTACGATTCATAGAAGTTAAAGTCACATGGAAACCTTTGTGGTAATGGTCTGTGGCACATGCCAACTTTGTCAAGGCATTGCGTAAAATAGCCACACCAATCCACCAGTATTATACCTTGTTTGCACCTGCAATATCATGCTTATTACATCTGCACTGAGATTGGAAACTCTGACCGTGGCTGACTCGTGTTATGATTCATAGCCGATTAATGCACTTGGTAAACGTTGTGGTCATGGTCAGTGGCACATGCCAACTTTGTCAAGGCATTGTGCACAATAGCCGTAACAAGCCACCGGTTTTTTACCCTGTTTATACCTGCAAGGTCATGCATATTAGATGTGCACTGTGATTGGGTACTCTGACCGTGGCTGACTCGTGTTACGATTCCTAGATGTTAAAGTCACTTGTAAACTTTGTGGTCATGGTCAGAGGCACATGCAAACTTTGTCAAGGCATTGCGCACAATGGCCACACCGAGCCACCATTATTCTACCTTGTTTGTACCCGCAAGATCATGCCTACTACAGATGCACTGTGATTGGACAATCTCACCATGGCTGACTCGTGTTATGATCAATAGAAGTAAACGTCACTTGGATACACTTGTCGTTATGGTCAGTGGCACATGCCAACTTTGTCAAGGCATTGTGCACAATAGCCACACCGAGCCACCAGTATTCTACCTTGTTTGCACCTGCAAAATCATGCCTAGTACATCGTACTGTGATAGGATGCTCTGACTGTGGCTGACTCGTGTTATGATCAATAGAAATAAAAGTCACTTGGATATAATTGTGGTCATGGTCAGTGGCACATGCCAAATGTTTCAAGGCATTGCACACAATAGCCACACACGCCACCAGCATTCTACCTTGTTTGAACCTGCAAGATCATGCCTAGTACATCTGCACTGTAATTGGACACTCTGATCGTGGCTGACTCGTGTTATGATCAATAGAAGTAAAAGTCAGTTGGATACATTTGTGGTCTTTGTCAGTGGCACATGCCAACTTTGTCCAGGCATTGCGCACAATAGCCACACTGAGCCACCAGAATTATACCCAGTTTGTATCTGCAAGGTCATGCCCAATATATCTGCACTGTGATTGGACACTCTGACCATGGCTGACGCGTGTTATGATTCATAGCCGTTTAAGTAACTTGGTAAATTTTGTGGTCATGGTCAGTGGCACATGCCAACTTTGTCAAGGCATTGCGCACAATAGCTGTGCCAAGCCAGCGGTGTTTTACCTTTTTTCTACCTACAATTTCATGCCTAGTACATATGAACTGTGATTGGGCACTCTGACTGTGGCTGAATCGTGTTACGATTCGTAGAAGTTAAAGGCACTTGGTAAACCTTTTGGTCATGGTCAGTGGCACATGCCAACTTTGTCAAGGCATTGCACATAATAGCCATGCCAAGCCACAAGTATTCTACCTTGTTTGCCCTTGCAAGATCATGCCTAGTACATCTGCACTTTGATTGGACACTCTGACCGTGGCTGACTCGTGTTATGATCAATAGAAGTAAACGTCACTTGGATACATTTGTGGTCATGGTCAGTGGTACATGCTAACTTTGTCAAGGCATTGCGCACAATAGCCACACCGAGCCACTAGTTTTCTACCTTCTTTATACCTGCAAGATCATGCCTAGTACATCTGCACTGTGATTGGATACTCTGACCGTGGTTGACTCGTGTTATGATCAATAGAAGTAAAAGTCACTTGGATACATCCGTGGTCATGGGCAGTGGCACATAACAACTTTGTCAAGGCATTGCGCACAATAGCCACTCCGAGCCACCCGTTGTCTACCTTGTTAGTACTTGCATGGTCATGCCTAGTTCATCTGCACTGTGATCGGACACTCTGACCGTGGCTGACTCGTGTTATGATTCATAGCCGTGTGAGGTACTTGGTATACTTTGTGGTCATGGTAACTGGCACATGCCAACATTGTCAAGGCATTGCGCGCAATAGCCGTGCCAAGCCACCGGTTTTTCACCTTTTTTATACATGTACGGACATGCATGTTAGATGTGCACTGTGACTGGGCACTCTAACCGTGGCTGACTCATGTTACGATTCGTAGAAGTTAAAGTCACCTGGAAAACTTTGTGGTCTTGGTCAGTGGCACATGCCGACATTGTCAAGGCATTGCGCAAAATAGCCACACCGAGCCACCAGTATTCTACCTTGTTTGCACCAGCAAGATCATGCCTAGTAAATCTGCACTGTGATTGGACACTCGAACTGTGGGTGACTCCTGTTTTCATCAATAGAACTAAATGTCACTTGGATACGTTTGTGGGCATGGTCAGTGGCACATGCCAACTTTGGCAAGATATTGCGCACAATAGCCACACCAAGCAACCTGTACTGTACCTTGTTTACACCTCGAAGGTCATGCCCAGTATATGTGCACTGTGATTGGACACTCTGACCGTGGCTGACTCGTGTTATGATTCATAGCCGTTAAAGGTACTTGGTAAATTTTGTGGTCATGGTCAGTGGCACATGCCAACTTTGTCAAGGCATTGCGCACAATAGCCANCGCAGACGGGGCTCCATGGACCACTCTGCATACCGTGTGAAGAGAGTGATGATGCTAGAAGAAGGGTGCAAGCAGAACAGAGGGAGGTGGCGCGGCGTCTGCAGGAACAACGAGAAAGGGAGTCTGGGGAAGGAGAGCGCAGGGTGACTCCACGGAGAAGCCCCAAGGCGCGTAATGAAGGGGTGCGACAGGAGGGCCTCCATCGGGAGTTGGAGGCAGTGCCGTGGACAAGATGGGCGGAGGAGGAGTATCCCTCACCGGACAAGAAAGAAGGGGAGACCGCATCGGAGAAGGAACCGGGACGGTAGGAGTACGGCGGATGATCCAACGGAGGGAGCGGAGCGGGATGAACGAAACCAGGAGAGGAGACATGGATGGACGAGGACGTCCAGCTTGTTTTACGGGAGTAGGGTATAACAGTGTTAATGATGTTTCGTTCATCCACCGGACAACGAGAGAAAGGGGAGCCGGAACCCGGGTTCAAGGAGGAAAATGAAAAAGGGGAGACCGGCGGATCATCCAACGACCGCTCGGGCGAGAGAAAGAGATTATCGAGAGGGCAGTTCAACTCCGGGAAGCGACGAGGCGCAGGGGAGATATTGCGGCGGGCGGTGTGAACCAACCCAAACCTACCGAGAAGGAGAGGAGTGCGGCCCGAGGCTAGTTTGATGGGAGCGGAGCCGCGTCCAAACCTTGAAGATAGGAGCGGCATTCGAAGCGCCTTATCCAAAGGCGTTTTGATGTGCGAGCCGCGAAGTGGGGCTGGAGAGTGAGAGGAGATCAGGGAAGAGGCGCCGTGAGGAGGGGATAAAAAGAGGAAGGATGAGAAAAAGGAGACTGCTGATCAGATAAACTGCTGACGCGAGCCGACGAAAAACTGCTCCTCTGCTAGGACACGGACCAAGGCAGTGCCTTCCGAACCTTCCAGCCCACGACTCCAAGGCCCCGCGGCTCACGAGCGGGTCACGCCACGGGTCGCCCGTCTGACGCGAAGACGGGAGGCTTGTCCTGCGACCATCGCTGAGGCCGAGAGATTGCTGCCCCTCGGTTCGAGCGTACCATCGAGCGGGATCCGCGCTGCGTCGCGGCGGTGCGGGTGTGGGCGTGCGTGCCGACTTCGAATGGGAAGGCCGCTTCCCGAGGAGCACGTCGCGGAGCCGTCATGGCCTGGCCCTGAGTTTCCCCGAGAGCACCAACCACCGCGTTCGAGGCGCTTCCCGTGGGACTCTCCGGTGACCTTCTACGCCATCTGCAGTTGCTGCAATGTCCCGCACCGGCTCGGAGCACGGACGATCCTCGGAGTGATGCAGTGGGCGCACCACCCGGCAGGCGGAGCCCTGGAGCAGTTCTGGCAGCCGTGGCTACAGAGGCTGCCCAGAGACGACGAGCCACACCGCGTGGAGAGTTGGCAGGAGGTCGCGCGGGACGTCGGATTACGCGCAGCAGAGGCGGCCGAAGAGCGAGCAGAGGCTTTCCGAGCCTACCGCCGCTATCAGCGAGAGTTGGCCCGCCTACAGACGGAGGAGCCGATTCGTTTGTTGTCTCCTGCAGGTCGCCGCAGTGCTGGGCCATTGGAGTTGCGTTGCGCCGCTCCAAGGCTGGTCGACGAGGTCGTTGGGCACCGCACGGTGCTCATGCAGGAGCCGTCAACCGCTGACAATCCGGAGACTCGGGAAGCTTACGGTTTGAGGGTGCTGCTTGGTGATGCCTAGGTTGCTTGTCGCTTAGTAGGGAGGTAGATTGCTGGATTATGCTTTCTCTTAGTTAAGCTTGCCTGTTTGTACTTTCTTCTAGTCAAGTGTTCATTCTGCAATCTCTCAGAATCCCGTCTCTTACGTGGTTAGGCAAAGTCTCTTGGTGTCCTGATATACGGTGGATGATTGACCGTCAATGCCTGGTGAGAAAATAGAAGAGCAAATTCCCCGGTTGTCCTGCGCTAATAGTTAAGCTAAAGAACACATCATCCGTTGAATGATTGACCGTACTGGACGAAGTTGAGATGAATTAATTGCTGAAGTGACTACACAGGGACCTTCTTCGGGCACCACAGTGTTGACGGGAGACGAAACACGATCGAGGGAGGTCCGGCGAATAATTCGTCGAAGGGCCGTTGAGGACCCGCTCGGGGAACTATCCGGCGGACCATTCATCGAACGTTGTTTTGCGTAGAGTAGGTTCGGAATAGAGTAAGATTGGAGGAACGAAGTGTGGGAATAGCTCAGAGGGAGCGAATACTTGCGGAGCTGATCCTCGCATACTGTCAGACCCCGATTCCGGCCGAAAGCGAAAAAGGGTATAACACCAAGCCACCGGTTTTTAACCATTTCTATACCTGCAAGGTCATGCCTAGTACATCTGAACTGTGATTTGGGCACTCTGACTGTGGCTGAATTGTGTTACAATTCGTAGAAGTTAACGTCACTTGGTAAACTTTGTGGTCATGGTCAGTGGCACATGCCAACTTTGTCAAGGCATTGCGCACAATAGCCACACTGAGACACCAGTATTCTACCTTGTTTGCACTTGCAATATCATGCCTAGTACATCTGTACTGTGATTGGAAACTCTGACCGTGGCTGACTCATGTTATGATCATTAGAAGTAAAAGTCACTTGGATACATTTGTGGTCATGGTCAGTCGCACATGCCAACTCTGTCAAGGCATTGCGCACAATAGCCACACCGAACCACCAGTATTCTACCTTGTTTATACCTATAACGTCATGCCCAGTATATCTGCACTGTGATTGGACACTCAGACCGTGGCTGACTCATGTTATGATTCATATTTGTTTAAGGTACTTGGTAAAGATTGTGATCATGGTCTGTGGCACATGCCAACATTGTCAAGGCATTGCGCAGAATAGCCGTGCCAAGCCACCGGTTTTTTACCTTGTTTGTACCTGCAAGATCATGCCTAGTACATCTGAACTGTGATTGGGCACTCTGACTGTGGCTGATTCGTGTTAGGATTCGTAGGAGTTAAAGTCACCTGGTAATCTTTGTGGTCATGGTCAGTGGCACATGCCAACTTTGTCAAGGCATTGCACACAATAGCCACACCAAACCACCATTATTCTACCTTGTTTGCACCTGCAAGATCATGCCTAGTACATCTGCACTGTGATTGGGCACTCTGACTGTGACTGACTCGCGTTATGATCAAAAGAAGTAGAAGTCACTTGGATACATTTGTGGTCGTGGTCAGTGGCACATGCCAACTTTGTCAAGGCATTGCGCACAATAGCCACACGGAGTCACCAGAATTCGACCTTGTTTGCCCCTGCAAGATCATGCCTAGTACATATGCATTGTGATTGGACACTCTGACCGTGGCTGACTCGTGTTATGATTCATAGCTGCTTAAGGTACTTGGTAAACCTTGTGGTCATGGTCAGTGGCACATGCCAACTTTGTCAAGGCATTGCACATAATAGCCATGCCAAGCCACAAGTATTCTACCTTGTTTGCACTTGTAAGATCATGCCTAGTACATCTGCACTGTGATTGGATACTCTGACCGTGGCTGACTCGTGTTATGATCAATAGAAGTAAAAGTCACTTGGATACATCCGTGGTCATGGGCAATGGCACATAACAACTTTGTCAAGGCATTGCGCACAATAGCCACTCCGAGCCACCCGTTTTCTACCTTGTTTGTACTTGCATGGTCAAACCTAGTTCATCTGCACTGTGATCGGACACTCTGACTGTGGCTGACTCGTGTTATGATTCATAGCCGTGTGAGGTACTTGGTATACTTTGTGGTCATGGTAACTGGCACATGCCAACATTGTCAAGGCATTGCGCGCAATAGCCGTGCCAAGCCACCGGTTTTTCACCTTTTTTATACCTGCAAGGTCATGCATGTTAGATGTGCACTGTGACTGGGTACTCTAACCGTGGCTGACCCATGTTACGATTCGTAGAAGTTAAAGTCACCTGGAAAACTTTGTGGTCTTGGTCAGTGGAACATGCCGACATTGTCAAGGCATTGCGCAAAATAGCCACACCGAGCCACCAGTATTCTACCTTGTTTGCACCTGCAAGATCATGCCTAGTAAATCTGCACTGTGATTGGACACTCGAACCGTGGGTGACTCCTGTTTTCAGCAATAGAAGTAAATGTCACTTGGATACGTTTGTGGGCATGGTCAGTGGCACATGCCAACTTTGGCAAGACATTGCGCACAATAGCCACACCAAGCAACCTGTATTCCACCTTGTTTACACCTCGAAGGTCATGCCCAGTATATGTGCACTGTGGTTGGACACTCTGACCGTGGCTGACTCGTGTTATGATTCATAGCCGTTAAAGGTACTTGGTAAATTTTGTGGTCATGGTCAGTGGCACATGCCAACATTGTCAAGGCATTGCGCACAATAGCCATGCCATGCCACCGGTTTCTTACCTTATTTATGCCTGCAAGGTCGTGCATATTATATGTGCACTGTGATTGGGCACTCTGACTGTGGCTGACTCGTGTTATGATTATTGGAAGTTAAAGTCACTTGGTAAGCTTTGTGGTCATGGTCAGTGGCACATGCCAACTTTGTCAAGGCATTACGCACAATAGCCACACCAAGCCACCAGTATTCTACCTTGTTTGCACCTGAAAGATCGAGCCTAGTACATCTGCACTGTGAGTGGGCACTCTGACTATGGCTGACTTGTGTTACGATTCGTAGAAGTAAAAGTCACTTTGTAAGCTTTGTGGTCATGGTCAGTGGCACATTCCAACTTTGTCAAGGCATTGCACACAATAGCCACACCAAGCCATCAGTATTCTACCTTGTTTGAACTTGCAAGATCATGCCTAGTACATCTGCACTGTGGTCCGACACTCTGACCGTGGCTGACTCGTGTTATGATCAATAGAAGTACAAGTCACTTCGATACATTTGTGGTCATGATCAGTGGAACATGCCAACTTTGTCAAGGCATTGCGCACAATAGCCACACCGAGCCACCCGTATTCTACCTTGTTTGTACCTGCAAGGTTAAGCCCAGTATATCTGCACTATGATTGGACACTCTGACCGTGGCTGACTCGTGTTACTTTTTATAGCCGTTTAAGGTACTTGGTAAACTTTGTGGACATGGTCAGTGGCACATGCCAGTTTGTTCAAGGCATTGTGCACAATAGCCATGCCAAGCCACCGGTTTTTAACCTTTTTTATACCTGCAAGGTCATGCCTAGTACATCTGAACTGTGATTGGGGCACTATGACTGTGGCTGAATTGTGTTACGATTCGTAAAAGTTAAACTCACTTGGTAAACTTTGTGGTCATGGTCAGTGGCACATGCCAACTTTGTCAAGGCATTGCTCACAATAGCCACACTAAGACACCAGTATTCTACCTTGTTTGCACTTGCAATATCATGCCTAGTACATCTGTACTGTGATTGGAAACTCTGACCGTGGCTGACTCATGTTATGATCATTAGAAGTAAAAGTCACTTGGATACATTTGTGGTCATGGTCAGTCGCACATGCCAACTTTGTCAAGGCATTGCGCACAATAGCCACACCGAACCACCAGTACTCTACCTTGTTTATACCTATGACGTCATGCCCAGTATATCTGCACTGTGATTGGACACTCAGACCGTGGCTGACTCATGTTATGATTCATATTCATTTAAGGTACTTGGTAAACGTTGTGGTCATGGTCAGTGGCACATGCCAACATTGTCAAGGCATTGCGCACAATAGCCACACCAAGCCACCAGTATTCTACCTTGTTTGCACCTGCAAGGTCATGCCCAATACATCTGCAATGTGAGTGGACACTCTGACCGTGGCCAATTCGTGTTATGATTCATAGCCGTTTAAGGTACTTGGTAAACTTTGTGGTCATGGTCAGTGGCCCATGCCAACTTTGTCAAGGCATTGCGCACAATAGCCACACCGAACCACCAGTACTCTACCTTGTTTATACCTATGACGTCATGCCCAGTATATCTGCACTGTGATTGGACACTCAGACCGTGGCTGACTCATGTTATGATTCATATTCATTTAAGGTACTTGGTAAACGTTGTGGTCATGGTCAGTGGCACATGCCAACTTTGTCAATGCATTGCGCACAATAGCCACACTGAGCCACCAGTATTCTACCTTGTTTATGCCTACAAGGTCATGCCTAGTATATCTGCACAGTGATTGGACACTCTGACCGTGACTGACTCGTGTTATGATCAATATAAGTAAAAGTCACTTGGATACATTTGTGGTCATGGTCAGTGGCACATGCCAACCTTGTCAAGGCATTGCGCACAATAGCCACACCAAGCCACCAGTATTCTACCTTGTTTGCACCTGCAAGGTCATGCCCAATACATCTGCAATGTGAGTGGACACTCTGACCGTGGCCAATTCGTGTTATGATTCATAGCCGTTTAAGGTACTTGGTAAACTTTGTGGTCATGGTCAGTGGCCCATGCCAACTTTGTCAAGGCATTGCGCACAATAGCCGTGCCAAGACACCGGTTTTTTACCCTCTTTATACCTGCAAGGTCATCCCTAGTACATCTGAGTTGTGATTGGGCACTCTGACTGTGGCTGACTCGTGTTACAATTCGGAGAAGTTAAAGTCACATGGTAAACTTTGTGGTCATGGTCAGTGGCACGTGCCAACTTTGTCAAGGCATTGCACACAATAGCCGTGCCAAGACACCGGAAATTTACCCTGTCTATACCTGCAAGGTCATGCATATTAGATGTACACTGTGATTGGACACTCCGACTGTGTCTGTCACGTGTTACAATTCAAAGAAGTTAAAGTCACTTGGTAAACTTTGTGGTCATGGTCAGTGGCACATACCAACCTTGTCAAGGCACTGTGCACAATAGCCACACCGAGCCACCAGTATTCTACCTTATTTATACCTGCAAGATCATGCACAGTACATGTGCACTGTGATTGGACACTCTGACCGTGGCTGACTCGTGTTATGATTCATATCCGTTTAAGGTACTTGGTAAACTTTGTGGTCATGGTGAGTGCCACATGCCAACTTTGTCAAGGCATTGCGCAGAATAGCCGTGCCACACCACAGGTTTTTCACCTTGTTTCTAACTGCAATGTCATGTGTAGTACATCTAAAGTATGATTGGACGCTCTGACCGTGGCTGACTCGTGTTACGATTCGTAGAAGTTAAAGTCACTTGGTAAACTTTGTGGTCATGGTCTGTGGCACATGCCAACTTTGTCAGGGCATTGCGCACAATAGCCACACCGAGCCACCAGTATTGTACCTTGTTTATACCTGAAAGGTCATGCCCTGTATATCTACACTGTGATTGCACACTCTGACCGTGGCTGACTCGTATTATGATCAATAGAAGTAAATGTCACTTGGATACATTTGTGGTCATGGTCAGTGGCACATGCCAACTTTGTCAAGGCAATGCGCGCAATAGCCATGCCAAGCCACTGGGTTGTTACCTTGTTTGTAAATGCAAGGTCATGCATATTAGATGTGCACTGTGATTAGGCACTCTGACTGTGGCTGACTCGTGTTACGATCCATATGTGTTAAAGTCACTTGGTAAACTTTGTGGTCATGGTCAGTGGCACATGCCAACGTTTTCAAGGCATTTCGCACAATAGCCACACCCAGCTACCAGTATTCTACCTTGTTTGAACCTGTAAGATCATTCCTAGTACTTTTGCATTGTGATTGGACACTCTGACTGCGGCTGACTCGTGTTATGATTCAAAGCCGTTTAATGTACTTGGTAAACTTTGTGGTCATTGTCAGTGGCACATGCCAACTTTGTCAAGGCATTGCTCACAATAGCCACACCGAGTCACCAGTATTCTACCTTGTTTGCATGTGCTAGATCATGCCTAGTACATCTGCACTGTGATTGGACACTCTGACCATGGCGGACTCGTGTTATGATCAATAGAAGTAAAAGCCACTATGATGTATTTGTGGTCATGGTCAGTGGCACATGCCAACGTTTTCAATGCATTCCACGCAATAGCCACACCGAGCCACCAGTATTCTATCTTGTTTGCACTTGCAAGATCATGCCTAGTACATCAGCACTGTGATTGGACACTCTGACCGTGGTTGACTCGTGTTATGATTCATAGCCGTTTAAGGTACTTGGTAAACTTTGTGGTCATGGTCAGTGCCACATGCCAACTTTGTCAAGGCGTTGCGCACAATAACCGTGCCAAGCCACACCTTTTTTACCTTGTTTATACATGCAAGGTCATGCCTAGTACATCTAAACTGTGATTGGGCACTCTGACCGTGGCTGACTCGTGTTACGATTCGTAGAAGTTAAAGTCACTTGGTAAACTTTGTGGTCATGGTCAGTGGCACATGCCAACTTTGTCAAGGCATTGCGCACAATACCCACACCGAGCCACCAGTATTCTATCTCGTTTGGACCTGCAAGATAATGCCTAGTACATCTGCATTGTGATTGGACACTCTGACCGTGGGTGACTCGTGTTATGATCAATAGAAGTAAAAGTCACTTGGATACATTTGTGGTCATGGTCTGTGACACGTGCCAACTTTGTCAAGGCATTGCACACAATAGCCACACCGAGCCACCAGTATTCTACCTTTTTTATACCTGTAAGGACATGCCCAGTATATCTGCACTGTGATTGGACACTCTGACTGTGGCTCACTCGTGTTATGATTCATAGCCGTTTAAGGTACTTGGTAAACTTTGTGGTCATGGTCAGTGGCATGTGCCAACTTTGTCAAGGCATTGTGCACAATAGTTGTGCCAAGACACCGGTTTTTTACCATGTTTATACCTGCAACGTCATGCATATTAGATGTGCACTGTGATTGGGCACTCCGACTCTGGCTGACATGTGTTACGATTCAAAGACGTTTAACTCACTTGGTAAACCTTGTGGTCATGGTCAGTGGCACATGCCAACTTTGTCAAGGCATTGCTCACAATAGCCACACTGATCCACCAGTATTCTACCTTGTTTATACCTACAAGGTCATGCCTAGTATATATGCACTGTGATTGGACACTCTGACCGTGACTGACTCGTGTTATGATCAATAGAAGTAAAAGTCACTTGGATACATTTGTGGTCATGGTCAGTGGCACATGCCAACCTTGTCAAGGCATTGCGCACAATAGCCACACCGAGCCACCAGTGTTCTACCTTGTTTGTACCTGCAAGGTCATGCCTAGTACAGCTGCACTGTGATTGGACACTCTGACCGTGGTTGACTCGTGTTATGATTCATAGCCGCTTAAGGTACTTGGTGAACTTTGTGGTCATGGTCAGTGGCACATGCCAACCTTGTCAAGGCATTGCGCACAATAGCCACACCGAGCCACCAGTGTTCTACCTTGTTTGTACCTGCAAGGTCATGCCTAGTACAGCTGCACTGTGATTGGACACTCTGACCGTGGCTGACTCGTGTTATGATTCATAGCCGCTTAAGGTACTTGGTGAACTTTGTGGTCATGGTCAGTGGCCCATGCCAACTTTGTCATGGCATTGCGCTTAATAGCCATCCGAAGCCACCAGTATTCTACCTTGTTTGCACCTCCAAGATCATGCCTAGTAGATCTGCACTGTGATTGGACACTCTGACCGTGGCTGCCTCGTCTTATGATCAATAGAAGTAAAAGGCACTTGGATACATTTGTGGTCATGGTCAGTGGCACATGCCAGCTTTGTCAAGGCATTGCGCACAATAGCCACACCGAGCCACCAGTATTATACCTTGTTTGCACCTGCAAGGTCATGCCCAGTTTATCTGCAATGTGAGTGGACACTCTGACCGTGGCCAACTCGTGTTATGATTCATAGCCGTTTAAGGTACTTGGTAAACTTTGTGGTCAAGGTCAGTGGCCCATGCCAACTTTGTCAAGTCATTGCGCACAATAGCCATGCCAAGACACGGGTTTTTTACCCTGTTTATATCTGCAAGGTCATCCCTAGTACATCTGATTCGTGATTGGGCACTCTTACTACGGCTGACTCGTGTTACAATTCGTAGAAGTTAAAGTCACATGGTAAACTTTGTGGTCATGGTAAGTGGCACGTGCCAACTTTGTCAAGGCATTGGGCACAATAGCCGTGCCAAGATACCGGTAATTTACCCAGTTTATACCTGCAAGGTCATGCATATTAGATGTACACTGTGATCGGGCACTCCGACCGTGGCCGACACGTGTTGCAATTCAAAGAAGTTAAAGTCACTTGATAAACTCTGTGGTCATGGTCAGTGGCACATGCCAACTTTGTCAAGACACTGCGCACAATAGCCACACCGAGCCACCAGTATTCTACATTATTTATACCTGTAATATCATGCACAGTACATATGCACAGTGATTGGACACTCTGACCGTGGCTGACTCGTGTTATGATTCATAGCCGTTTAATGTACTTGGTAAACTTTGTGGGCATAGTGAGTGCCACATGCCAACTTTGTCAAGTCATTGCGAAGAATAGCCGTGCCACGCCACATGTTTCTTTCCTTGTTTTTACCTGCAAGGTCATGTCCAGTACATCTGAACGGTGATTGGACGCGTTGACCGTGGCTGACTCGTGTTAGGATTCGTAGAAGTTAAAGTCACTTGGTAAACTTTGTGGTCATGGTCAGTGGCACATGCCAACTTTGTCAAGGCATTGCGCACAATAGCCACAATGGGCCACCAATATTCTACCTTGTTTATACCTGCAAGGGCATGCCCAATACATCTGCACTGTGATTGGGCACTCTAACTGTAGCTGACTCGTGTTAAGATTCGTAGAAGTTAAACTCACTTCGTAAACTTTGTGGTCATGGTCAGTGGCACATGCCGGCTTTGTCAAGGCATTGCGCACAATAGCCACACCGAGCCACCAGTATTCTACCTTGTTTGAACATGCAAGATTATGCCTAGTACATCTGCACTGTGATTGGACACTCTGACCGTGGCTGACTTGTGTTATGATCAATAGAAGTAAAGGTCACTTGGATACATTTGTGGTCATGATTAGTGACACGTGCCAACTTTATCAAGGCATTGCGCACAAAAGCCACACCGAGCCACCACTATTCTACCTTGTTTATACCTGTAAGGTCCTGCCCGGTATACCTGCAATGTGATTGGACACTCTTACCGTGGCTCACTCGTGTTATTATTCATAGCCGTTTAAGGTACTTGGTAAACTTTGCGGTCATGGTCAGTGGCACATGCCAAGTTTGTCAAAGCATTGGGCACAATAGCCGTGCCAAGACACCAGCTTTTTTCCTTGTTTATACGTGCAAGGTCATGCATATTAGATGTTCGCTGTGATTGGGCACTCTGACCGTGGCTGACTCGTGTTACGATTCGTAGAAGTTAAAGTCACTTGGTAAACTTTGTGGTCATGGTCAGTGGCACATGCCAACTTTGTCAGGGTATTGCACACAATAGCCACACCGAGCCACCAGTATTGTACCTTGTTTACACTTGCAAGGTCATGCCCTGTATATCTACAATGTGATTGCACACTCTGACCGTGGCTGACTCGTATTATGATCAATAGAAGTAAATGTCACTTGGATACATTTGTGGTCATGGTCAGTGGCACATGCCAACTAAGTCAATGCAATGCGCGCAATAGCCATGCCAAGCCACTGGTTTTTTACCTTGTTTGTAAATGCAAGGTCATGCATATTAGATGTTCACTGTGATTAGGCACTCTGACTGTGGCTGACTCGTGTTGCGATTCATAGATGTTAAAGTCACTTGGTAAACTTTGTGGTCATGGTCAGTGGCACATAACTTTTTCAAGGCATTGCGCACAATAGCCACACCCAGCTACCAGAATTCTACCTTGTTTGAACCTGTAAGATCATTACTAGTAATTTTACATTGTGATTGGACACTCTGACTGTGGCTGACTCCTGTTATGATCAATAGAAGTAAACATAACTTGGATACATTTGTGGTCATGGTCTGTGGCACATGCCAACTTTGTCAAGGTATTGCACACAATAGCCACACCGAGCCACCCGTATTATACCTTGTTTATACCTGTAACGTCATGCCCAGTATATCTTCACTGTGATTGGACACTCTGACCGTGGCTGACTCGTGTTATGATTCATAGCCGTTTAATGTAATTGGTAAACTTTGTGGTCATGGTCAGTGGCACATGCCGACTTTGTCAAGGCATTGCGCACAATAACCGTGCCAAGCCACACGTTTTTTACCTTGTTTATACCTGCAAGGTCATGCCTAGTACATCTAAACTGTGATTGGGCACTCTGACCGTGGCTGACTCGTGTTACGATTCGTAGAAGTTAAAGTCACTTGGTACACTTTGTGGTCATGGTCAGTGGCACATGCCAACTTTGTCAAGGCATTGCGCACAATAACCGTGCCAAGCCACACGTTTTTTACCTTGTTTATACCTGCAAGGTCATGCCTAGTACATCTAAACTGTGATTGGGCACTCTGACCGTGGCTGACTCGTGTTACGATTCGTAGAAGTTAAAGTCACTTGGTACACTTTGTGGTCATGGTCAGTGGCACATGCCAACTTTGTCAAGGCATTGCGCACAATAGCCTTACCGAGCCACCAGTATTATACCTAGTTTGGACCTGCAAGATCATGCCTAGTTAATCTGCATTGTGATAGGACACTCTGACCGTGGGTGACCCGTGTTATGATCAATAGAAGTAAAAGTCACTTGGATACATTTGTGGTCATGTTCAGTGACACGTGCCAACTTTGTCAAGGCATTGCGCACAATAGCCACACTGAACCACCAGTATTCTACCTTGTTTATACCTGTAAGGTCATGCCCAGTATATCTGCACTGTCATTGGACACTCTGACCGTGGCTGACTCGTGTTATGATTCATAGCCGTTTAAGGTACTTGGTAAACTTTGTGGTCATGGTCAGTGGCACGTGCCAACTTTGTCAAGGCATTGTGCACAATAGCCGTGCGAAGACACCGGTTTTTTACCCTGTTTATACCTGCAAGTTCATGCATATTAGATGTGCACTGTGATTGGGCACTCCGACTCTGGCTGACATGTGTTACGAGTCAAAGACGTTTAACTCACTTGGTAATCCTTGTGGTCATGGTCAGTGGCACATGCCAACGTTGTCAAGGCATTGCGCACAATAGCCACACTGAGCCACCAGTATTCTACCTTGTTCATACCTACAGGGTCATGCCTAGTATATCTGCACTGTGATTGGACACTCTGACCGTGACTGACTCGTGTTATGATCAATAGAAGTAAAAGTCACTAGGATATATTTGTGGTCATGGTCAGTGGCACATGCCAACGTTGTCAAGGCATTGCGCACAATAGCCACACCGAGCCAACAGTGTTCTACCTTGTTTGTACCTGCAAGGTCCTGCCTAGTACAGCTGCACTGTGATTGGACACTCTGACCGTGGCTGACTCGTGTTATGATTCATAGCCGTTTAAGGTACTTGGTAAACTTTGTGGTCATGGTCAGTGGCACATGCCAACTTTGTCAAGGCATTGCGCACAATAACCGTGCCAAGCCACACGTTTTTTACCTTGTTTATACCTGCAAGGTCATGCCTAGTATATCTGCACTGTGATTGGACACTCTGACCATGGCGGACTCGTGTTATGATCAATAGAAGTAAAAGTCACTAGGATATATTTGTGGTCATGGTCAGTGGCACATGCCAACGTTGTCAAGGCATTGCGCACAATAGCCACACCGAGCCAACAGTGTTCTACCTTGTTTGTACCTGCAAGGTCCTGCCTAGTACAGCTGCACTGTGATTGGACACTCTGACCGTGGCTGACTCGTGTTATGATTCATAGCCGCTTAAGGTACTTGGTAAACTTGGTGGTCATGACCAGTGGCCCATGCCAACTTTGTCATGGCATTGAGCACAATACCCACCCGAAGCCACCAGTATTCTACCTTGTTTGCACCTCCAAGATCATACCTAGTACATCTGCAATGTGATTGGACACACTGACCGTGGCTGCCTCGTGTTATGATGAATAGAAGTGAAAGTCACTTGCATACATTTGTGGTCATGGTCAGTGGCACATGCCAAATTTGTCAAGGCATTGCGCACAATAGCCACACCGAGCCACCAGGATTCTACCTTGTTTGCACCTGCAAGGTCATGCCCAGTATATCTGCAATGTGAGTGGACACTCTCACCGTGGTCAACTCGTGTTATGAGTCATAGCCGTTTAAGGTACTTGGTAAACTTTGTGGTCATGGTCAGTGGCCCATGCCAACGTTGTCAAGTCATTGCGCACAATAGCCGTGTCAAGACACCAATTTTTTACCCTGTTTATATCTGCAAGGTCATCCCTAGTACATCTGATTTGTGATTGGGCACTCTGACTGTGGCTGACTCGTGTTACAATTTGTAGAAGTTAAAGTCACATGGTAAACTTTGTGGTCATGGTCAGTGGCACGTGCCAGCTTTGTCAAGGCATTGCGCACAATAGCCGTGCCAAGATACCGGAAATTTACCCAGTTTATACCTGCAAGGTCATGCATATAAGATGTACACTGTGATTGGGCACTTCGACTGTGGCTGACACGTGTTACAATCGAAAGAAGTTAAAGTCACTTGGTAAACTCTGTGGTCATGGTCAGTGGCACATGCCAAATTTGTCAAGACACTGCGCACAATAGCCACACCAAGCCACCAGTATTCTACCTTAGTTATACCTGTAAGATCATGCATAGTACATATGCACTGTGATTGGACACTCTGACCGTGGCTGCCTTGTGTAATGATTCATAGCCGTTTAATGTACTTGGTAAACTTTGTGGGCATGGTGAGTGCCACATGCCAACTTTGTCAAGGCATTGCGCAGAATAGCCGTGCCACGCCACGTGTTTTTTACCTTGTGTATACCTGCAAGGTCATGTCCAGTACATCTGAACTGTGATTGGACGCTTTGACCGTGGCTGACTCGTGTTAGGATTCGTAGAAGTTAAAGTCATTTGGTAAACTTTGTGGTCATGGTCAGTGGCACATGCCAAATTTGTCAAGGCATTGCGCACAATAGCCACACCGAGCCACCAATATTCTACCTTGTTTATACCTGCAAGGTTATGCCCAATACATCTGCACTGTGATTGGGCACTCTAACTGTGGCTGACGCGTGTTCAGATTCGTAGAAGTTAAACTCACTTCGTAAACTTTGTGGTCATGGTCAGTGGCACACGCCGACTTTGTCAAGGCATCGCGCACAATAGCCACACCGAGCCACCAGTATTATACCTTGCTTGAACCTGCAAGACCATGCCTAGTACATCTGCACTGTGATTGGACACTCTGACCGTGGCTGACTTGTGTTATGATCAAAAGAAGTAAAATTCACTTGGATACATTTGAAGTCATGGTTAGTGACACGTACCAACTTTATCAAGGCATTGCGCACAATAGCCACACCGAACCACCAGTATTCTACCTTGTTTAGACCTGTAAGGTCCTTCCCGGTATACCTGCACTGTGATTGGACACTCTTACCGTGGCTGACTCGTGCTATAATTCATAGCCGTTTAAGGTACTTGGTAAACTTTGTGGTCATGGTCAGTGGCACATGCCAAGTTTGTCTAGGCATTGGGCACAATAGCCGTGCCAAGACACCAGTTTTTTTCCTTGTTTATACGTGCAAGGTCATGCATATTAGATGTTCGCTGTGATTGGGCACTCTGACCGTGGCTGACTCGTGTTACGATTCGTATAAGTAAAAGTCACTTGGATACATTTGTGGTCATGGTCAGTGGCACATGTCAACCTTGTCAAGGCATTGCGCACAATAGCCGTGCCAAACCACCGGTTTTTTTATCTTGTTTATACATGCAAGGTCATGCATACTAGATGTGCACTATGATTGGGCACTCTGACTGTGGCTGACTCATGTTACGATTCGTAGAAGTTAAAGTCACTTGGTAAACTTTGTGGTCATGGTCAGTGGCACATGCCAACTTTGTCAAGGCATTACGCACAATAGCCACACCAAGCCAACAGTGTTCTACCTTGTTTGTACCTGCAAGGTCATGCCTAGTACAGCTGCACTGTGATTGGACACTCTGACTGTGGCTGACTCGTGTTATGATTCATAGCCGCTTAAGGTACTTGGTAAACTTGGTGGTCATGACCAGTGGCCCATGCCAACTTTGTCATGGCATTGCGCACAATAGCCACCCGAAGCCACCAGTATTCTACCTTGTTTGCACCTCCAAGATCATGCCTACTACATCTGCACTGTGATTGGACACACTGACCGTGGCTGCCTCGTGTTATGATGAATAGAAGTAAAAGTCACTTGGATACATTTGTGGTCATGGTCAGTGGCACATGCCAAATTTGTCAATGCATTGCGCACAATAGCCACACCGAGCCACCTGCATTCTACCTTGTTTGCACGTGCAAGGTCATGCCCAGTATATCTGCAATGTGAGTGGACACTCTGACCGTGGTCAGCTCGTGTTATGATTCATAGCCGTTTAAGGTACTTGGTAAACTTTGTGGTCATGGTCAGTGGCCCATGCCAACTTTGTCAAGTCATTGCGCACAATAGCCGTGCCAAGACACCAAATTTTTACCCTGTTTATATCTGCAAGGTCATCCCTAGTACATCTGATTTGTGATTGGGCACTCTGACTGTGGCTGACTTGTGTTACAATTTGTAGAAGTTAAAGTCACATGGTAAACTTTGTGGTCATGGTCAGTGGCAC
>SZWC01000103.1:113150-148503 GCA_023375785.1 Penium margaritaceum
CAACTTTGTCAAGGCATTGCGCACAATAGCCACACCGAGCCACCAGTATTGTACCTTGTTTATACTTGTAAGGTCATGCCCTGTATGTCTACACTGTGATTGCACACTCTGACCGTGGCTGACTCGTATTATGATCAATAGAAGTAAATGTCACTTGGATACATTTGTGGTCATGGTCAGTGGCACATGCCAAATTTGTCAATGCATTGCGCACAATAGCCACACCGAGCCACCTGCATTCTACCTTGTTTGCACGTGCAAGGTCATGCCCAGTATATCTGCAATGTGAGTGGACACTCTGACCGTGGTCAGCTTGTGTTATGATTCATAGCCGTTCAAGGTACTTGGTAAACTTTGTGGTCATGGTCAGTGGCCCATGCCAACTTTGTCAAGTCATTGCGCACAATAGCCGTGCCAAGACACCAAATTTTTACCCTGTTTATATCTGCAAGGTCATCCCTAGTACATCTGATTTGTGATTGGGCACTCTGACTGTGGCTGACTCGTGTTACAATTTGTAGAAGTTAAAGTCACATGGTAAACTTTGTGGTCATGGTCAGTGGCACACGCCAACTTTGTCAAGGCATCGCGCACAATAGCCACACCGAGCCACCAATATTCTACCTTGTTTATACCTGCAAGGTTATGCCCAATACATCTGCACTGTGATTGGGCACTCTGACTGTGGCTGACTCGTGTTACAATTTGTAGAAGTTAAAGTCACATGGTAAACTTTGTGGTCATGGTCAGTGGCACACGCCAACTTTGTCAAGGCATCGCGCACAATAGCCACACCGAGCCACCAATATTCTACCTTGTTTATACCTGCAAGGTTATGCCCAATACATCTGCACTGTGATTGGGCACTCTGACTGTGGCTGACTCGTGTTACAATTTGTAGAAGTTAAAGTCACATGGTAAACTTTGTGGTCATGGTCAGTGGCACACGCCAACTTTGTCAAGGCATCGCGCACAATAGCCACACCGAGCCACCAATATTCTACCTTGTTTATACCTGCAAGGTTATGCCCAATACATCTGCACTGTGATTGGGCACTCTGACTGTGGCTGACTCGTGTTACAATTTGTAGAAGTTAAAGTCACATGGTAAACTTTGTGGTCATGGTCAGTGGCACACGCCAACTTTGTCAAGGCATCGCGCACAATAGCCACACCGAGCCACCAATATTCTACCTTGTTTATACCTGCAAGGTTATGCCCAATACATCTGCACTGTGATTGGGCACTCTGACTGTGGCTGACTCGTGTTACAATTTGTAGAAGTTAAAGTCACATGGTAAACTTTGTGGTCATGGTCAGTGGCACACGCCAACTTTGTCAAGGCATCGCGCACAATAGCCACACCGAGCCACCAATATTCTACCTTGTTTATACCTGCAAGGTTATGCCCAATACATCTGCACTGTGATTGGGCACTCTGACTGTGGCTGACTCGTGTTACAATTTGTAGAAGTTAAAGTCACATGGTAAACTTTGTGGTCATGGTCAGTGGCACACGCCAACTTTGTCAAGGCATCGCGCACAATAGCCACACCGAGCCACCAATATTCTACCTTGTTTATACCTGCAAGGTTATGCCCAATACATCTGCACTGTGATTGGGCACTCTGACTGTGGCTGACTCGTGTTACAATTTGTAGAAGTTAAAGTCACATGGTAAACTTTGTGGTCATGGTCAGTGGCACACGCCAACTTTGTCAAGGCATCGCGCACAATAGCCACACCGAGCCACCAATATTCTACCTTGTTTATACCTGCAAGGTTATGCCCAATACATCTGCACTGTGATTGGGCACTCTGACTGTGGCTGACTCGTGTTACAATTTGTAGAAGTTAAAGTCACATGGTAAACTTTGTGGTCATGGTCAGTGGCACACGCCAACTTTGTCAAGGCATCGCGCACAATAGCCACACCGAGCCACCAGTATTGTACCTTGTTTATACTTGTAAGGTCATGCCCTGTATGTCTACACTGTGATTGCACACTCTGACCGTGGCTGACTCGTATTATGATCAATAGAAGTAAATGTCACTTGGATACATTTGTGGTCATGGTCAGTGGCACATGCCAACTAAGTCAAGGCAATGCGCGCAATAGCCATGCCAAGCCACTGGTTTTTTACCTTGTTTGTAAATGCAAGGCCATGCATATCAGATGTTCACTGTGATTAGGCACTCTGACTGTGGCTGACTCGTGTTACGATTCATAGATGTTAAAGTCACTTGGTAAACTTTGTGGTCATGGTCAGTGGCACATGACAACTTTTTCAAGGCATTGCGCACAATAGCCACACTCAGCTACCAGAATTCTACCTTGTTTGAACCTGTAAGAACATTCCTAGTACTTTTACATTGTGATTTGACACTCTGACTGTGGCTGACTCCTGTTATGATGAATAGAAGTAAACGTAACTTGGATACATCTGTGGTCATGGTCTGTGGCACATGCCAACCTTGTCAAGGTACTGCACACAATAGCCACACCGAGCCACCCGTATTATACCTTGTTTATACCTGTAAGGTCATGCCCAGTATATCTTCACTGTGATTGGACACTCTGACCGTGGCTGACTCGTGTTATGATTCATAGCCGTTTAATGTAATTGGTAAACTTTGTGGTCATGGTCAGTGGCACATGCCAACCTCTTTGTCAAGGCATTGCACATAATAGCCACACCGAGTCACCAGTATTCTACCTTGTTTGCACGTGCAAGATCATGCCTAGTACATCTGCACTGTGATTGGACACTCTGACCGTGGCGGACTCGTGTTATGATCAATAGAAGTAAAAGTCACTGGGATATATTTGTGGTCATGGCCAGTGGCACATGCCAACGTTTTGAAGGCATTCCACACAATAGCCACACCGAGCCACCAGTATTCTAACTTGTTTGCACTTGCAAGATCATGCCTAGTACATCAGCACTGTGGTTGGACACTCTGACCGTGGTTGACTCGTGTTATGATTCATAGCCGTTTAAGGTACTTGGTAAACTCTGTGGTCATGGTCAGTGCCACATGCCAACTTTGTCAAGGCATTGCGCACAATAACCGTGCCAAGCCACACGTTTTTTACCTTGTTTATACCTGCAAGGTCATGCCTAGTGCATCTAAACTGTGATTGGGCATTCTGACCGTGGCTGACTCGTGTTACGCTTCGTAGAAGTTAAAGTCACTTGGTACACTTTGTGGTCATGGTCAGTGGCACATGCCAACTTTGTCAAGGCATTGCGCACAATAGCCTCACCGAGCCACCAGTATTATACCTTGTTTGGACTTGCAAGATCATGCTTAGTTAATCTGCATTGTGATTGGACACTCTGACCGTGGGTGACCCGTGTTATGATCAATAGAAGGAAAAGTCACTTTGATACATTTGTGGTCATGTTCAGTGACACGTGCCAACTTTGTCAAGGCATTGCGCACAATAGCCACACTGAACCACCAGTATTCTACCTTGTTTATACCTGTAAGGCCATGCCCAGTATATCTGCACTGTCATTGGACACTCTGACCGTGGCTGACTCGTGTTATGATTCATAGCCGTTTAATGTACTTGGTAAACTTTGTGGTCATGGTCAGTGGCACGTGCCAGCTTTGTCAAGGCATTGTGCACAATAGCCGTGCCAAGACACCGGTTTTTTACCCTGTTTATACCTGCAAGGTCATGCATATTAGATGTGCACTGTGATTGGGTACTCCGACTCTGGCTGACATGTGTTACGATTCAAAGACGTTTAACTCACTTGGTAATCCTTGTGGTCATGGTCAGTGGCACATGCCAACTTTGTCAAGGCATTGCGCACAATAGCCACACTGAGCCACCAGTATTCTACCTTGTTCATACCTACAGGGTCATGCCTAGTATATCTGCACTGTGATTGGACACTCTGACCGTGACTGACTCGTGTTATGATCAATAGAAGTAAAAGTCACTTGGATACATTTGTGGTCATGGTCAGTGGCACATGTCAACCTTGTCAAGGCATTGCGCACAATAGCCGTGCCAAACCACCGGTTTTTTATCTTGTTTATACATGCAAGGTCATGCATATTAGATGTGAACTATGATTGGGCACTCTGACTGTGGCTGACTCATGTTACGATTCGTAGAAGTTAAAGTCACTTGGTAAACTTTGTGGTCATGGTCAGTGGCACATGCCAACTTTGTCAGGGCATTGCGCACAATAGCCACACCGAGCCAACAGTGTTCTACCTTGTTTGTACCTGCAAGGTCATGCCTAGTACAGCTGCACTGTGATTGGACACTCTGACCGTGGCTGACTCGTGTTATGATTCATAGCCGCTTAAGGAACTTGGTAAACTTGGTGGTCATGACCAGTGGCCCATGCCAACTTTGTCATGGCATTGCGCACAATAGCCACCCGAAGCCACCAGTAATCTACCTTGTTTGCACCTCCAAGATCATGCCTAGTACATCTGCACTGTGATTGGACACACTGACCGTGGCTGCCTCGTGTTATGATGAATAGAAGTAAAAGTCACTTGGATACATTTTTGGTCATGGTCAGTGGCACATGCCAACTTTGTCAAGGCATTGCGCACAATAGCCACACCGAGCCACCAGTATTCTACCTTGTTTGTACCTGCAAGGTCATGCCCAGTACATCTGCAATGTGAGTGGACACTCTGACCGTGGTCAACTCGTGTTATGATTCATAGCCGTTTAAGGTACTTGGTAAACTTTGTGGTCATGGTCAGTGGCCCATGCCAACTTTGTCAAGTCATTGCGCACAATAGCCGTGCCAAGACAACGGTTTTTTACCCTGTTTATATCTGCAAGGTCATCCCTAGTACATCTGATTTTTGATTGGGCACTCTGACTGTGGCTGACTCGTGTTACAATTTGTAGAAGTTAAAGCCACATGGTAAACTTTGTGGTCATGGTCAGTGGCACGTGCCAACTTTGTCAAGGCAGTGTGCACAATAGCCGTGCCAAGATACCAGAAATTTACCCAGTTCATACCTGCAAGGTCATGCATATTTGATGTACACTGTGATTGGGCACTCCGACTGTGGCTGACACGTGTTACAGTTGAAAGAAGTTAAAGTCACTTGGTAAACTCTGTGGTCATGGTCAGTGGCACATGCCAACTTTGTCAAGACAGTGCGCACAATAGCCACACCGAGCCGCCAGTATTCTACCTTATTTATACCTGTAAGATCATGCACAGTACATATGCACTGTGATCGGACACTCTGACCGTGGCTGCCTTGTGTTATGATTCATAGCCGTTTAATGTACTTGGTACACTTTGTGGGCATGGTGAGTGCCACATGCCAACTTTGTCAAGGCATTGCGCAGAATAGCCGTGCCACGCCACAGGTTTTTTACCTTGTCTAAACCTGCAAGGTCATGTCCAGTACATCTGAACTGTGATTGGACGCTTTGACCGTGGCTGACTCGTGTTAGGATTCGTAGAAGTTAAAGTCACTTGGTAAACTTTGTGGTCATGGTCAGTGGCACATGCCAACTTTGTCAAGGCATTGCGCACAATAGCCACACCGAGCCACCAATATTCTACATTGTTTATACCTGCAATGTTATGCCCAATACATCTGCACTGTGATTGGGCACTCTAACTGTGGCTGACGCGTGTTAAGATTCGTAGAAGTTAAACTCACTTCGTAAACTTTGTGGTCATGGTCAGTGGCACACGCGGACTTTGTCAAGGCATCGCGCACAATAGCCACACCGAGCCACCAGTATTCTACCTTGCTTGAACCTGCAAGACCATGCCTAGTACATCTGGACTGTGATTGGACACTCTGACCGTGGCTGACTTGTGTTATGATCAATAGAAGTAAAAGTCAGTTGGATACATTTGAAGTCATGGTTAGTGACACGTACCAACTTTATCAAGGCATTGCGCACAATAGCCACACCGAGCCACCAGTATTCTACCTTGTTTAGACCTGTAAGGTCCTGCCCGGTATACCTGCACTGTGATTGGACACTCTAACCGTGGCTGACTCGTGTTGTGATTCATAGCCGTTTAAGGGACTTGGTAAACTTTGTGGTCATGGTCAGTGGCACATGCCAACTTTGTCAAGGCATTGCGCACAATAGTCGTGCCAATACACCAATTTTTTTCCTTGTTTATACCTGCAAGGTCATGCATATTAGATGTGCGCTGTAATTGGGCACTCTGACCGTGGCTGACTCGTGTTACGATTCATAGAAGTTTAATTCACTTGGTAAACGTTGTGGTCATGGTCAGTGGAACATGCCAACTTTTTCAAGGCATTGCGTACAATAGCCACACCGAGCTACCAGTATTCTACCTTGTTTGAATGTGCAAGATCATTCCTAATACTTTTGCAATGTGATTGGACACTCTGACTGTGGCTGACTCGTGTTATGATCAGTAGAAGTAAACGTCACTTAGATACATTTGAGGTCATGGTCTGTGGTACATGCCAACTTTGTCAAGGTATTGCACACAAGCCACACCGAGCCACCCGTATTATACCTTGTTTATACCTGTAAGGTCATGCCCAGTATATCTGCACTGTGATTGGACACTCTGACAGTGGCTGACTCGTGTTATGATTCTTAGCTGTTTAATGAACTTGGTAAACTTTGTGGTCATGGTCAGTGGCACATGCCAACTTTGTCAAGGCATTGCACACCATAGCCACACCGAGTCACCAGTATTCTACCTTTTTTGCACGTGCGAGATCATGCCTAGTATATCTGCACTGTGATTGGACACTCTGACCGTGACGGACTCGTGTTATGATCAATAGAAGTAAACGTCACTAGGATATATTTGTGGTCATGGTCAGTGGCACATGCCAACGGTTTCAAGGCATTCCACACAATAGCCACATCAAACCACCAGTTTTCTACCTTGTTTGCACCTGCAAGATCATTCCTAGTACATCTGCACTGTGATTGGACACTTTGACCGTGGTTTACTTGTGTTATGATTCATAGTCGTTTAAGGTACTTGGTAAACTTTGTGGTCATGGTCAGTGCCACATGCCAACTTTGTCAAGGCATTGTGCACAATAACCGTTCCAAGACACAGGTTTTTTACCTTATTCATACCTGCAAGGTCATGCATATACATGTAAATTGTGATTGGGCACTCTGACCGTGGCTGACTCGTGTTACGATTCGTAGACGTTAAAGTCACTTGGTAAGCTTTGTGGTCATGGTCAGTGGCACATGCCAACTTTGTCAAGGCATTGCGCACAATAGCCACTCCGAGCCACCAGTGTTGAATCTTGTTTGTACCTGTAAGATCATGCCTAGTACATCTGCACTGTGATTGGACACTCTGACTGTGGCTGACTCGTGTTGTGATTCATAGCCGTTTAAGGTACTTGGTAAACTTTGTGATCATGGTCAGTGGCACATGTCGACTTTGTTAAGGCATTGCGCACAATAGCCACAACGAGCCACCAGTATTCTACCTTGTTTGAACCTGTAAGATCATGCCTAGTACATCTGCATTGTGATTGGACACTCTGACCGTGGATGACTCGTGTTATGATCAATAGAAGTAAAAGCCACTATGATACATTTGTCGTCATGGTCAGTGACACGTGCCAACTTTGTCAAGGCACTGTGCACAATAGCCACACGAAGCCACCATTATTCTACCTTGTTTGCACCTACAAGATCATGCCTTGTACATCTGCACTGTGATTTGACACTCTGACCATGGCTGACTTGTGTTATGATTCATAGCCCTTTAAGGTACTTGGTAAACTTTGTGGTCATGGTCACTGGCACATGCCAACTTTGTCAAGGTATTGCGCACAAGAGCCGTGCAAAGCCACCGGTGTTTTACCTTGTGTATACCTGCAAGGTCATGCATATTAGATATGCACTGTGATTGGGTACTCTGACCGTGGCTGACTCATGCTATGATTCGTAGAAGTTAAAGATGTGTGGTAAACTTTGTGGTCATGGTCAGTGACACATGCCAACTTTGTCAAGGCATTGCACACGATAGCCACATCAAGCCACCACTATTCTACCTTGTTTGAACCTGCAAGATCATGCCTAGTACATCTGCACTGTGATTGGACACTCTGACCGTGGCTGACTCATGTTATTATCAATAGAATTTAAAGTCACTTGGATACATTTGTGGTCATGGTCAGTGGCACATGCCAACTTTGTCAAGGCATTGCGCACAATAGCCACACCAAGCCACCAGTATTCTACCTTGTTTGCACCAGTAAGATCATGCCTAGTAAATCTGCACTGTGATTGGAAACTCAGACCGTGGCTGACTCGTGTTATGATCAATAGCAGTAAAGGTCACTTGGATACATGTGTGGTCATGGTCAGTGGCACATGCTAACTTTGTCCAGGCATTACGCACAATAGCTACACCAAGCCACCAGTGTTCTACCTTGTTTATACCTAGAAGGTCATACCCAGTATATCTGCACTGTGATTGGACACTCTGACCGTGGCTGACTCGTGTTATGATTCATAGCCCTTTAAGGTACTTGGTAAACTTTGTGGTCATGGTCAGTGGTACATGCCAACTTTGTCAAGGCATTGCGCACAATAGCAGTGCCAAGCCACCAGTATTCTACCATGTTTATACCTGCAGGATCATGCCTAGTACATCTGCACTGTGATTGGACATGCTGATCGTGGCTGACTCGTGTTATGATTCATAGAAATAAAAGTCACTTGGATACATTTGTGGTCATGGTCAGTGGTTCATGCCAACTTTGTCAAGGCATTGCGCACGATAGCCACACCGAGCCACCAGTATTGTACCTTGTTTATACTTGTAAGGACATGCCCAGTATATCTGCATTGTGATTGGACACTCTGACTGTGGCTGACTCGTACTATGATTCATAGCCGTTTAAGGTATTTGGTAATCTTCGTGGTCATGATCAGTGGTACATGCCAACTTTGTGAAGGCATTGCGTACAATAGAAAGGAACAAGCCACCGGTTTTTTTCCTTGTGTATACCTGCAAGGTCCTGTATATTAGATGTGCGCTGTGATTGGGCACTCTGACCGTGGCTGACCCGTGTTACGATTCGTAGAACTTAAACTCACTTGGTAAAACTTTGTGGTCTTGATCTTTGGCACATGCCAACTTTGTCAAGGCATTGCGCACAATAGCCACACCGAGCCACTAGTATTCAACCTTGTTTATACCTGCAAGATTATACCTAGTAGATATGCACTGTGATTGGACACTCTAACCATTGCTGCCTCGTATTATGATCAATAGAAGTAAACGTCACTTGGATTCATTTGTGGTCATTGTCAGTGACACATGCCAACTTTGTCAAGGCATTGTGTACAATAGCCACAGCGATCCACCAGTTTTCTACCTTGTTTGTACCTCCAAGATCATGCCCAGTACATCTGCACTGTGATTGGACACTCTGACAGTGGCTGACTCGTGTTACGATCAATAGACGTAAAAGTCACTTGGATACATTTGTGGTCATGGTCAGTGGCACATGCCAACTTTGTCAAGGCATTGCGTACAATAGCCACACCGAGCCATCGGTATTCTATATTGTTTATACCTGCAAGGTCATGCACAGTATATTTGCACTGTGATTGGACACTCTGACCGTGGCTGACTCGTGTTATGACTCATAGCTGTTTAAGGTACTTGGTTAATTGTGTGGTCATGGTCAGTGGCACATGCCAACTTTGTCAAGGCATTGCGCACAATAATCGTGCCAAGACACCGGTTTTTTTCCCTGTTTAGACCTGCAAGGTCATGCATATTAGATGTGCACTGTGATTGGGCACGCTGACCGTGGCTGACTCGTGTTACAATTCGTAGAAGTTAAAGTCACTTGGTAAACTTCTGTGGTCATGGTCAGTTGCACATGCCAACTTTGTCAAGGTATTGCGCACAATAGCCACATCGATCCACCAGCTACCTTGGAGCTTCAGTGTCTCGCGTCCTTTCACAAACCTGCGCCTAACTCCTAGGGCCCGCACTCACCGCTCTACTTCTGTCACTCCACGACATCAATTCTGCCTGCTTTGTTGCTTCTGCTCACTTCTGCTCCTGCCGTCCTCTCTCGTTGCATTATTCTGACATGGTATCAGAGCATCAGGAGACATCGCCTGGTGCCTCGTGACGGAGTCATCGCTCTACCACCACCATTGTATCCCTTCTCGGATGTGCACCCCTGCGCCGCCGTCACCGCCACTTCGCGCCTCTCCGCTTCATCAGCAGCTGACATCATTAGTACCACTTGAAGTGTTCCTCGCGCAGAAGAAATGGCTCGTCATCCTAAGGAAGTCCTGTGCCCATTCCGTGCCCGTGGCCAATAATCGGTGACTCGGCGTGTACAACAGCCGCAAGCAGCTCCTGAGCCGCCACCCGCCGTCAACTTCCAAAAAACTTCCTAACGTCTACAATCTGGTACCTCCCATCATCTCACCCGCCACAAGCACCTCCGTCCTTCGCCTTTTCCCTTCATCGGCCTCATCTACGCCATCTGCCCCATCAACATCAGCCTCTTCTCACTTGTTGTACCGCGCTGCATCATCGCACCGCCTTCTTGCATCGTCAGTAGCAGTAGTGCAACGCCCGCCGTCAGGACATCGGACACTACCAGTCTTCCTGCTCCCATTAAGAGCCAATTGGGGAACAAGCCGTCACTCTCCTGACATCATTTGACTGGAATCTCTGCTCGCCGCATGACTCCCTTTGCTGCAATCAGTCTCCTCCAGCCAACAGGATATCAGACACCACCAGTCTTCATGTCCGTCGGTCTCGGGCCAACTGGGGAACAAGCCATTACTCTCCTGAAAAGCAGAGCACTTGGTTGCTTCATCTCGCCGCCATTCTCTCTTTGCCGTTATTTCCATCTTCTGCCTCCATCACGCTTGCATCATCTTCAACAATCTTTCCTTCTTTTCATCTTCAAGTCGTCATTACCTTCATCTCCTGTCCCCAGCCCTTCTCATCTGTCTTCTTTGAGCCGCCCCCTGTCCTCTTCCTCATCTCAGCTTCATTGGACCTCCTCCAACGGCTCATCATCAGCATCGCCATCCTCGCCAATCATCCCCATCATCTCCACATCAGTTCTCCTCATCAGTCTCCGCAGCGCACATGATTCTGCCCCTGCATGACCTTTCATGTATAGAGTAGGTAAAAAACCATTGTCTTGGCACGACTATTATGCACAATGCCTTGACAAAGTTGGCACGTGCCACTGACCATGACCACAAAGTTTACCAAGTACCTTAAACGGCTATGAATCCTTACACGATTCAGCCACGGTCAGAGTGTCCAATCGCAGTGGAAAAATACTAGGCATGACCTTCCAGGTATAAACAAGGTGGAACACTGGGGGCTCGGTGTGGCTATTGTGTGAAATGCATTAACAAAGTGGGCATGTGCCACTGACCATGACAACAAATGTATCCAAGTGACGTTTACCTATATTGATCATAACACAAGTCAGTTACGGTCAGAGTGTCCAATCACAGTGCAGATGTACTAGGCATGATCTTGCAGGTACAAACAAGGTAGAATACTGGTAGCTCGGTGTGGCTATTATGCGTAATGCATTGACAGAGTTGGCATGTGCCACTCACCATGACCACAAAGTTTACCAAGTGACTTTAACTTCTACGAATCGCAACACGCGTCAGCCACGGTCAGAGTGCCCAATCACAGTTCAGATGCACTAGGCATGACCTTGCAGGTATATACAAGGTAAAAAACCGGTAGCTTGCCACGACGATTGTGCACAATGCCTTGACAAAGTTCGCATGTGCCACTGACCATGACCACAAAGCTTACCAAGTACCTTAAATGGTTATGAATCGTAACACGAGTCAGCCACGGTCAGAATGCCCAATCAAAGCGTACATCTCATTTGCATGATCTTGTAGGTATAAACAGGGTCGAAAACTGGTGTCTTGGCACGACTATTGTACGCAATGCCTTGACAAAGTTGGCATGTGTCACTGACCATGACCACAAAGTCTACCAAGTACCTTAAACGGCTAGGAATCATAACACGAGTCAGCCACGGTCAGATTGTCCAATCACCGTGCAGATACACTGGGCATGACATTACAGGTATAAACAAGGTGGAATGCTGGTGGCTCGGTGTGGCTATTGTGCGCAATGCCTTGACAAAGCTGGCATTGGCCACTGATCATGACCACAAATCCATCCAAGTGACTTACTTCTACTAATCATAACACGAGTCAGCCACGGTCAGAGTGTCCAATCATAGTACAGATGTACTAGGCATGATCTTGGAGTGAAAACGTTGTAGAATACTGGTGGCTCGTTGTGGCTATTGTGCGCAACGCCTTGACAAAGTTGGCACGTGCCACTGAACATGACCACAACGTCTACCAAGTGACTTTAACATCTACAGATCGTAACAAGAGTCAGCCACGGTCAGAGTGTCCAATCACAGTGCAGATATACTGGGCATGACCTTGCAGGTACAAAGAATGTAGAATCCTGGTAGATCGGTGTGGCTATTGTGCACAATGCCTTGACAAAGTTGGTATGTGCCACTGACCACAACCACAAATGTATCCAAGTGACTTTGACTTCTATTGATCATAACACGATTCAACCACGGTTCGAGTGTCCAATCACAGTGCAGGGATACTAGGCATGACCTTGCAGGTAAAAACAAGGTAGAATACTGGTGGCTTGGTGTGGCTATTGTGCGCAATGCCTTGACAAAGTTGGCATGTGCCACTGCCCATGACCACAAAGTCTACCAAGTGAACTTCTACGAATCGTAACACGAGTCGGAGACGGTTAGAGTGTCCAATCACAGTGCAGGGATACTAGGCATGACCTTGCAGGTAAAAACAAGGTAGAATACTGGTGGCTTGGTGTGGCTATTGTGCGCAATGCCTTGACAAAGTTGGCATGTGCCACTGCCCATGACCACAAAGTCTACCAAGTGAACTTCTACGAATCGTAACACGAGTCGGAGACGGTTAGAGTGTCCAATCACAGTGCAGATGTAATAGGCATGATCTTGTAGGTATAAAGAAGATAGAATACTGGTGGCTCAAGGTGGCTATTGTGCGCAATGCGTTGAAAACGTTGGCATGTGCCAATGACCATGACCACAAATTTTACCAAGTGACTTTAACTTCTACGCATCGTAACACGAGTCATCCACCGTCAGAGTGCCCAATCACAGCGCACATATAATATGCATGATTTTGCAGGTATAAAAGAGGTAAAAAACCAGTGGCTTGGCATGGCTATTGTGCGCAATGCCTTGACAAAAAGGGCATGTGCCACTGACCATGACCACAAAGCTTACCAAGTACCTTAAACGGCTATGAATCATAACACGAGTCAGCCATGGTCAGAGTGTCCAATCACAGTGCAGATGTGTTGGAAATATAGTAAGAGCCAGATTCACTCCTCCCACCTCTCGGTAAATCCGAGCCTCGAGAAGGTTCAAGTATCATCAGAACCACCTTGACTCAACGGCTCTCCGATCTTCCGACCGTTTGAACCGACACGTCAAGTGATCCCCTAATAAAGTGATAAATCTGTCACCCACGTCCGGCTAGCGGAAAGAAGCTGTTTATCCCTATTCTGTTGTATATAACGAGGACGTTCATTCCCTCACAAAAGCTAACCAGAACAAATCCATCCATCCTGTTCCCTTTGGTTTCGCGGCTTTGCCACCGTGCTCTTGCTCTCCTCGCCTCTGTCGTCTTTTGCTCACCACTCTCTCCTCACAGCTCTTCGCTTCGTCACTATCAATCCTTCACTCAACCTCATCGCATCACTCGCCTCGATCTTCTGTTCTCTGTTCTGCCTCGGAGCCCTGCCGCCTCGCCCTACTCAAGGCTTAGCGACTAACGCCTTGGATCTGCACGCACCAATCTGCTTCCGTCGCTGCGCTACCCAGCTCCTGCATGCTCGACTACTTCTCCTTGCTTCTATTCTTCTCGCTCCCATTCATTCCATTTGTCTGACAAGATGTACTAGGCAAGATTTTGCAGGATAAAACAAGGTGGAATACTGGTGGCTTGCTGTGGCTAATGTGCACAATGCCTTGACAAAGTTGGCATGTGCCACTAGTCATGAACACAAAGTTTACCAAGTGGCTTTAACTACTACGAATAATAACACGGGTCAGCCACGGTAAGAGTGTCCAATAAAAGTACAGATGTACCAGGCATGATCTTGCAGGTGCAAACAATATAGAATACTGGTGGCTCGGTGTGGCTATTTTGCGCAATGTCTTGGCAAAGTTGGCATGTGCCACTAACCATGACCGCAAATGTATCCAAGTGACTTCTACTTCTATTGATCATAACACGAGTCAGCCACGGTCAGAGTGTCCAATCACATTACAGATGCACCAGGCATGACCTTGCACGTAAAAACAAGGTAGAATACTTGTGGCTCGGTTTGGCTATTGTGTGCAATGCCTTGACAAAGTTGGCATGTGCCACTGACCATAACCACAAATGTATCCAAGTGACTTTTTCTTCTATTGATCATAACACGAGTCAGCCACGGTCAGAGTGTCCAATCACTGTGCAGATGTACTAGGCATGATCTTGCAGGTGCAAACAAGGTAGAGGACTGGTGGCTCGGTGTAGCTATTGTGCACAATGCCTTAACAAAGTTGGCATGTGCCACTGCCCATGACCACAATGTTTTCCAAGTGACTTGAACTTCTACGAATCGTAACACGAGTCCGAGACGGTCACAGTGTCAAATCATAGTGCAGATGTACTAGGCATGATCTTGCAGGTCTAAACAATGTAGAATACTGGTGTCTCGGTTTGGCTATTGTGCGCAATGCCTTGACAAAGTTGCCATGTGCCACTGACCATGACCACAATGTTTACCAAGTGGCTTTAACTTCTACGCATCGTAACACGAGTCATTCACGGTCAGAGTACCAAATCACATCGCACATCTAATATGCATGACCTTGCATTTATAGAAGGGGTAAAAAACCGGTGATTTGGCACGGCTATTGTGCGCAATGCCTTGACAACGTTGGCATGTGTCACTGACCATGACCACAAAGTTTACCAAGTACCTTAAATGGCTCTGAATCATAACACGAGTCAGTCACGGTCAGAGTGTCCAATCAAAGTGCAGATGTACTAGGCATGATTTTGCAGGATCAAACAAGGTAGAACACTGGTGGCTCGATGTGACTATTGTGTGCAATGCCTTGACAACTTTGGCATGTGCCATTGACCATGACCACAAAGTGTACCGAGTGGCTTTAACGTATACGTATCGTAACACGAGTTGGAGATGGTCAGAGTGTCCAATCACAGTGCAGATGTACTAGGCATGATGTGGAGGTGTAAACAAGGTAGAATACTGTCAGAAGAATGCAAGCACAAGATCAGCAGCGACACAAGCAGGGTGAAGCATCAGAACACGCAAGCATACGTCAGCGGAGTGACGTAGGCAAGGGCGGTCCAAGGAGTTATTCACGGAAGCTGATAGAAGCTGAGAGGCGAGATAGTTGAGGTAGACGACTGATGTGAGAAAGAGTGTTGGCGAGATGAGTGATGGTTGATGGAGTATGAGAGCTGAGCAAAGGAGCGAGAGTGACGGAGCGAAGCGTTGAGAGGGATTGGCAAAGACAAGGAATGCGAGGAGCGAGCAGAGCGAAGACACGGCGGCGAAGCCGCGGAACCAAAGGGGAACATGATGAGTAGATTTGTTCTCGTTAAACTAGGGGGGGAATGAATATCCTCCGTATATATAGCAGAACAGGACAAAGCAAGTATTAACGGCTTGTTTCCGCTAGTTTGACGCGTGGCGACGTGGTCGTTGATTAGGGGCGGCTCGACTCTGGTGGAATGGTCATGACCGACCAGCCGTTGCCGAGGGATGTTTGCTATGAGACCTGAACCAGGATCGAGAGCTCGGACTATCCGAGGGGTGAAGAGCACCTTGTTGGAGTCACATTTCTAACAGCCCCCCTGAGTCCGACAAGGGAAGAAGGTCTCAGTGCCTACAGGGCCTCAGCGTCCAAGTGTCGTTGTCTGACGGGGGGATGAACCACTCGACGGAGAGAGAGGATGATAACGTTGCAGAGATTGGGATTCCACGCTGCTGCCACAAGAGTGTGCCACATTGCAGTAACAGGTGACACCTCATCAATGATTATGTGGTAAACAGTATGGGTGGTATCTCGTAGGCACCTTTTCATGTCCTGTAGGGTAGTTGTGTATGCCCTTGGAGGACATCCGGGATTGTCATACACTCCTTCCAAAAAGAGGGAGAGCTGATATCCACGGAGAAAGGAGTGTTTTGTCTTGACTTCTATGCCACCATACANAGGGCCTCAACGTCCAAGTGTCGTTGTCTGACGGGGGGATGAACCACTCGACGGAGAGAGAGGATGATAACGTTGCAGAGATTGGGATTCCACGCTGCTGCCACAAGAGTGTGCCACATTGCAGTAACAGGTGACACCTCATCAATGATTATGTGGTAAACAGTATGGGTGGTATCTCGTAGGCACCTTTTCATGTCCTGTAGGGTAGTTGTGTATGCCCTTGGAGGACATCCGGGATTGTCATACACTCCTTCCAAAAAGAGGGAGAGCTGATATCCACGGAGAAAGGAGTGTTTTGTCTTGACTTCTATGCCACCATACCAGTCGTGGATGTTTTCTCCCAACTGATCAATAACAGGAATGTGTGTCCAGTCGAGGTCTTGTACTGCCATGATGGTTGGTTGTTGAGAGTGTGGCAGCTGCTGGTGTCTGTTTACCAGCAGGATTTGAGCAGGCTCGACCGTTGTCCAGGTGCACTCGATTAATGAGAAGTTATCGACGCAGGTCATAGCAACGCTGGCGATCCAACTGGGTAGATCTGTGTGCTGAGCTCATGACGGAAATCGATGGATGGCTGCAAGAGCCTGGGGGTATGGGCGAAACCACGTGCGCGACGGATGTTTTGTTCGGCGTGGGTGCAGGTCGTCGCATAACACGCGATGCGACCGGGCGGGTCCTTGTGCCGAGCGGAGCGGAAGTAGATGATGACGGAGGAACAATGGATGAAGGAGTGGGCGCAGGGGTGAGACCTCGTGTGCAATTTGCAATAGAGGAGAAGGGTGCGGCAAGGGGAAGGCAGGTGCCAATGCACCGCGAGAAATCTGCTGCCGGCGTGGGTGTAGGCTACTGCAAAGCGGGCAGCTAGCTCGAGCAGATCCTAGTGCCGTTCACAGATGCTAATGATGATTGCTAATGATCGAGGCTTGATGATGATGGCTAAGTGGGCGCAGGGGCGAACCGTGTGCGCTGCAGGAAGTTTCGGCATGGGCGCAGGTTGTCGCGGAAAATGCACTACGACCGGGCGGATCCTTGTGCCGAGGTGAGAATGATGCAAAGCGGAGGAAGCGATTGATGGATGAGTGGGCATAGGGGCGAGACCACATGCGCTGCGGAAGTTTTCAGCATGGGTGCAGGTCGTCGCAAAAAGGGGGATGCGACTGGGAGGATCCTGTGCCGAGCTGAAGACGATTTGCGGAAGCGGAGGAATCGATTGATTGGATGAGTGAGGGTAGGGGCGGAACCACGTGTGCGATAAAGGGATGCTGAAGCGGATGATGAACGGAAAGGTGGCACGGATGATGATGACGATGAGAAGGCAGAGATGAGGCCGGAACGGACGGTTAATGAAGCTGACGAGACTGAAGTGAGGAGGAAGAGGAGGCCTGATGTTAGCAGATGAAGTTGGCGTGAGGAAGGAAGAAGAATGATTATGATGCTGAAGAGGAGGAGTGATAGAGGCAGGGAGCGATGCAGGCTGAGGAAGATGCGACGCGTTGTAGCAGGGAGATGGAGAGACACAACTGCTTCTTCTGCTTTCAGGAGAGTGACGGCTTGTTCTCCAGTTGGCTCGGAAATAGGAGCATGAAGACTGGTGGTGTCCGATGTCCTGTCAGCTGAAGAAGTTGGTTGCGGCAAAGAGAGTCAAGTAGCGGGCAGGTCCACCGAACCGCTGATATCAGGAGAGTGACGGCTTGTTCCCCAGTTGGCTCAAAAATGAGAGCAGGAAGACTGGTGGTGTCCGATATCTTGACGTAGGCAGTTTTGGCTACAGCTGTTGACGAGACGAGGCGGTGATGCGAGAGGGCGGCTCGAGATGATGGACGCGGACGGCGAGGAGTGAGCGGATGAGGTTGATGAGGCAGTGTGGAAGAGGAGGAGATGCTTGCGGAGGCAGATGTGATGAGGGGCAGTGGGCGGCAGGCGGGAGGAAGCTTCTTGGTAGTTGACGGCAGGCGGCGGCTCGAGAGTTACTTGCGGCTGATGTCAGCGACACGTCACCAATTGCTAGCCACGGGCGCAAAAAAGGTGCAGGGCCTTCTTTAGGATGACGAAGCGTTTCTTCACCATAGAGAACTCCTCAGGCAAAGCTGCTATTGATAGCTGCTGGCGAAGCGGTGAGGCGCGAGACAGGGGTAACGGTGGCAGGAGAATGTGAGTTGAAGCAGTGAAGTGAGGATGGCGGCAGAGCGATGACGCGGTCACAAGACTCCAGGCGATGTTGCTTGAAGCTCTGATACCATGTCAGAAGAATGCAAGCACAAGATCAGAAGTGACAGAAGCAAGCAGAAGCGTCAGAACACGCAAGCCTATGTCAGCGGAGTGACGTAGGCAAGGGCGGTCCGGGGAGTTAGGTGCGGAAGCTGATAGAAGTTGAGAGGCAAGATAGTTGAGGTATACGACTGATGTGAGAAAGAGTGTTTGCGATATGAGTGATGGTTGGCGAAGTATGAGAGCTGAGCGAAGGAGCGAGAGTGACGGAGCGAAGCGTTGAGAGGGATTGGCGAAGACAAGGAATGCAAGGAGCGAGCAGAGCAAAGACACAGCGGCAAAGCCGCAAACTAAAGGGGGACAGGATGAGTAGATCTGATCTGGTTAAACTAGGGAGGGAATGAACATCCTCCGTATATACAGCAGAACAGGACAAAGCAAGTATTATCGGCTTGTTTCCGCTAGCCGGACGCGTGGCAACGTGGTTGCTTATTAGGGGCGGCTCGACTCTGGTGGAACGGTTATGACCCACCAGCCGTTGCCGGTGAGGTTCGCTATGAGACCTGAACCAGGATCGAGAGCTCGGATAATCCGAGGGGTGAAGAGCACCTTGTCTGAGTCACATTTCTCACAAATACTGGTGGCTTGGCGTGGCTATTGTGGGCGATGCCTTTACAAAGTTGGCATGTGCCACTGACCATGACCACAGAGTTTACCAAGTGACTTTAACTTCTACGCATCGTAACACGAGTCATTCACGGTCAGAGTACCCAATCACAGCGCACGTCTAATATGCATGACCTTGCTGGTATAAAAGAGGTAAAAAACCGATGGCTTGGCACGGCTACTGTGCGTAATACCTTGACAAAGTTGGCATGTGCCACTGAACATGACCACAATGTTTACCAAGTACCTTAAACAACTATGAATCATAACACGAGTCAGCCACGGTCACAGTGTCCAATCACAGTGCAGATGTACTAGGCATGATCTTGCAGGTGCGAACAAGGTAGCATACTGGTGGCTCGGTGTGGCTATTGCGCGCAATGCCTTGACAATGTTGGCATGTGCCACTGACCATGACCACAAATGTATCCAAGTGACTTTTACTTCTATTGATCATAACATGAGTCGGCCACGGTCAGAGTGTTTAATCACAGTGCACATGCACTAGGCATGATCTTGCAGGTACAAACAAGGTAGAATGCCAGTGGCTCGGTGTGGCTATAGTGCGCAATGCCATGACAAAGTTGGCATGTGCCACTGACCATGACCACAAGTGTTTCCAAGTGACTTTTACTTCTATTGATCATAACACGAGTCAGCCACGATCAGAGTGTCCAATCACAGTGCACGTATATTGGGCATGACCTTACAGGTATAAACAAGGTAGAATATTGGTGGCTCCGTGTGGCAATTCTGTGCAATGCCTTGACAAAGTTGGCATGTGCCACCGACCATGACAACAAATGTATCCAAGTGACGTTTACTTCTATTGATCATAACACGAGCCAGCCACGGTCAGTGTGTCCAATCACAGTGCAGATTTACTAGGCATGACCTTGCAGGTACAAACAGTACAAAAAAGGTAGAATACTGGTGGCTCGGTGTGGCTATTATGTGCAATGCCTTGACAAAGTTGGCATGTGCCATTGACCATGACCACAAATGTATCCAAGTGACTTCTACTTCTATTGATCATAACACAAGTCAGTCACGATCAGAGTGTCCAATCAGAGTGCAGATGTACTAGGCATGATCTTGCAGGTACAAAGAAGGTAGAATACTGGTGGCTCGTTGTGTCTATTGTGCGTAATGCCTTGACAAAGGTGGCATGTGCCACTGACCATGACCACAAAGTTTACCAAGTACCTTAAACGGCTTTGAATCATAACACGAGTCAGCCACGGTCAGAGTGTCCAATCAAAGTGCAGATATACTGGGCATGATCTTGCAGGTACAAACAAGGTAGAATTCTGGTGGGTCGGTGTGGCTATTGTGCGTAATGCCTTGACAGAGTTGGCACGTACCACTGAAAATGACCACAAATGTATCCAAGTGACTTTTACTTCTATTGGTCATAACACGATTCAACCACGGTCAGAGTGTCCAATCACAGTGCAGATATACTAGGCATGATCTTACAAATACAAACAAGGTAGAATACTGGTGGCTTGGTGTGGCTATTGTGCGCAATGTCTGAACAAAGTTGGCATGTGCCACTGCCCATGACCACAAAGTTTACGAAGTGACTTTAACTTCTACGAATCGTAACACGAGTCAGAGACGGTCAGAGTGTCCAATCACAGTGCAGATGTACTAGGCATGATCTTGCAGGTATAAACAAGGTAAAATACTGATGGCTCGGTGCGGCTATTGTGCGCAATGTATTGACAAAGTTGGCATGTGCCACTGACCATGACCACAAAGTTTACCAAGTGACCTTACCTTCTACGCATTGTAACACAATTCATTCACGGTCAGAGTACCCAATCACATTGCACATCCAATATGCATGACCTTGCATGTATAGAAGAGGAAAAAAACCAGTGGCTTGGCACGGTTATTGTGCGCAATGCCTTGACAAAGTTGGCATGTGCCACTGACCATGACCACAAAGTTTAGCAAGTACCTTAAACGGCTGTGAATCATAACACGAGTCAGCCACGGTCAGAGAGTCCAATCACAGTGCAGATATACTACGCTAGATTTTGCAGGTTCAAACAAGGTTGAATACTGGTGGCTCGATGTGGCTATTGTGCGTAATGCCTTGACAAAGTTTGCATGTGCCACTGACCATGACCACAAAGTGTACCAAGTGGCTTTAACTTCTACGAACTGTAACACGAGTCGGAGATGGTCAGAGTGTTAAATCACAGTGCAGATGTACTAGGCATGATGTTGCTGGTGTAAACAAGGTAGAATATTGGTGGCTCGGTGTGGCTATTGTGGGGAATGCCTTGACAAAGTTGGCATGTGCCACTGACCATGACCACAGAGTTTACCAAGTGACTTTAACTTCTATGCATCGTAACACGAGTCATTCACGGTCAGAGTACCCAATCACATCACACATCTAATATGCATGACCTTGCAGGTATGAAAGAGGTAAAAACCCGGTGGCTTGGCACGGCAATTGTGCGTAATACCTTGACAAAGTTGGCATGTGCCACTGAACATGACCACAAAGTCTACCAAGTACCTTAAACGGCTATGAATCATAACACGAGTCAGCCAGGGTCACAGTGTCCAATCACAGTGCAGATGTACTAGGCATGATCTTGCAGGTGCAAACAAGGTAGAATACTGGTGGCTTGGTGTGGCTATTGCGCGCAATGCCTTGACAAAGTTGGCATGTGCCACTGACCATGACCACAAGTGTTACCAAGTGATGTTTACTTCTATTGATCATAACACGAGTCAGCCACGGTCAGGGTGTCCAATCACAGTGCAGATATATTGGGCATGACCTTACAGGTATAAACAAGGTAGAATAGTGGTGGCTCGGTGTGGCAATTGTGTGCAATGCCTTGACAAAGTTGGTAGGTGCCACCAACCATGACCTCATATGTATCCAAGTGACGTTTACTTCTATTGATCATAACATGAGTCAGCCACGGTCAGAGTGTCCAATCACAGTGCAGATGTACGAGGCATGATCTTGCAGGTACAAAAAAGGTAGAATACTGGTGGCTCGTTGTGTCTATTGTGCGTAATGCCTTGACAACGTTGGCATGTGCCACTGACCATGACCACAAAGTTTACCAAGTACCTTAAAAAGGCTTTGAATCATAACACGAGTCAGCCACGGTCAGAGTGTCCAATCAAAGTGAACATATACTTGGCATGATCTTGCAAGTACAGACAAGGTAGAATTCTGGTGGGTCGGTGTGGCTATTGTGCGTAATGCCTTGACAGAGTTGGCACGTACCACGGACAATGACAACAAATGTATCCAAGTGACTTTTACTTCTATTGGTCATAACACGATTCAACCACGGTCCGAGTGTCCAATCACAGTGCAGATATACTAGGCATGACCTTACAAATACAAACAAGGTAGAATACTGGAGGCTCGGTGTGGCTATTGTGCGCAATGCATGAACAAAGTTGGCATGTGCCACTAACCATGACCACAAAGTTTACCAAGTGACTCTAACTTCTACGAATCGTAACACGAGTCCGAGACGGTCAGAGTGTCCAATCACAGTGCAGATGTACTAGGCATGATCTTGCATGTATAAACAAGGTAAAATACTGGTGGCTCGGTGCAGCTATTTTGTGCAATGTATTGACAAAGTTGGCATGTGCCATTGACCATGACCACACAGTTTACCAAGTGACCTTACCTTCTACGCATTGTAACACGAGTCATTCACGGTCAGAGTACCCAATCACAGTGCACATCTAATATGCATGACCTTGCATGTATAGAAGAGGAAAAAAACTGGTGGCTTGGCACGGCTATTGTGCACAATGCCTTGACAAGGTTGGCATGCGCCACTGACCATGACCACAAAGTTTACCAAGTACCTTAAACGGCTATGAATCATAACACGCGTCAGCCACGGCCAGAGTGTCCAATCACAGTGCAGATGTACTAGGCATGATTATGCAGGTTCAAACAAGGTTGAATACTGGTGGCTCGATGTGGCTATTGTGCGCAATGCCTTGACAATTTTGGCATGTGCCACTGACCATGACCACAAAGTGTACCAAGTGGCTTTAACTTCTACGAATCGTAACACGAGTCGGATATGGTCAGAGTGTCCAACCACAGTGCAGATGTACTAGGCATGATGTTGCTGGTGTAAACAAGGTAGAATACTGGGGGCTCGGTGTGGCTATTGTGGGCAATGCCTTGACAAAGTTGGCATGTGCCACTGACCATGACCACAGAGTTTGCCAAGTGACTTTAACTTCTACGCATCGGAACACGAGTCATTCACGTTCAGAGTACCCAATCACAACGCACATCTAATATGCATGACCTTGCAGGTATAAAAGAGGTAAAAAACCGGTGGCTTGGCACGGCTATTGTGCGTAATACCTTGACAAAGTTGGCATGTACCACTGAATATGACCACAAAGTTTATCAAGTACCTTAAACGGCTATGAATCATAACACGAGTCAGCCACGGTCACAGTGTCCAATCACAGTGCAGCTGTACTTTGCATGATCTTGCAGGTGCAAACAAGGTAGAATACTGGTGGCTCGGTGTGGCTATTGCGCGCAATGCCTTGACAAAGTTGGCATGTGCCACTGACCATGACCACAAATGTATCCAAGTGACTTTATCTTCTATCGATCATAACATGAGTCAGCCACGGTCAGAGTGTTTAGTCACAGTGCAAATGCACTAGGCATGATCGTGCAGGTATAAACAAGGTAGAATACTGGTGGCTCGGTGTGGCTATAGTGCGCAATACCATGACAAAGTTGGCATGTGCCACTGACCATGATTACAAGTGTTTCCAAGTGACCTTTACTTCTATTGATCATAACATGAGTCAGCCACGGTCAGTCTCCAATCACAGTGCAGATATATTGGACATGACCTCACTGGTAGAAACAAGGTAGAATATTGGTGGCTTGGTGTGGCAATTGTGTGCAGTGCCTTGACAAAGTTAGCATGTGCCACGGACCATGACCACAAATGCATCCAAGTGACGTTTACTTCTATTGATCATAACACGAGTCAGCCACGGTCAGAGTGTCCGATCACAGTGCAGATGTACTAGGCATGACCTTGCATGTACAAACAAGGTAGAATACTGGTGGCTAATTGTGTCTATTGTGCGTAATGCCTTGACAAAGTTGGCATGGGCAACTGATCATGACCACACCGTTTACCAAGTACCTTAAAAGGCTTTGAATCATAACACGAGTCAGCCACGGTGAGAGTGTCCAATCAAAGTGCAGATATACTGGGCATGATCTTGCAGGTACAAAAAAGGTAGAATACTGGTGGGTCAGTGTGGCCATTGTGCGTAATGCCTTGACAGAGTTGGCACGTACCACTGACAATGACCACAAATGTCTCCAAGTGACTTTTACTTCTATTAGTCATAACACGATTCAACCACGGTCAGAGTGTCCAATCACAGTGCAGATATACTAGGCATGACCATACAAATACAAACAAGGTATAATACTGGTGGCTCGGTGTGGCTATTGTGCGCGATGCCTGGACAAAGTTTGCATGTGCCACTGCGTATGACCACAAAGTTTACCAAGTGAATTTAACTTCTACGAATCGTAGCACGAGTCGGAGACGGTCAGAGTGTCCAATCACAGTGCAGATGTACTAGGCATGATCTTGCAGGTATCAACAAGGTAAAATACTGGTGGCTCTTTGCGGCTATTTTGCGCAATGTATTGACAAAGTTGGCACATGCCACTGACCATGACCACAAAGTTTACCAAGTGACCTTACCTTCTACGCATTGTGACACGAGTCATTCACGGTCAGAGTACCCAATCACAGTGCAAATCTAATATGCATGACCTTGCATGTATTAAAGAGGAAACAAACCGGTGGCTTGGCACGGCTATGGTGCGCAATGCCTTGACAAAGTTGGCATGTGCCACTAACCATGACCACAAAGTTTACCAAGTACCTTAAACAGCTATGAATCATCACACGAGTCAGCCACGGTCAGAGTGTCCAATCACAGTGCAGATGTACTAGGCATGATGTTGCAAGTGTAAACAAGGTAGAATACTGGTGGCTCGGTGTGGCTAATGTGGGCAATGCCTTGACAAATTTGGCAAGTGCCATTAAACATGACCACAGAGTTTACCAAGTGACTTTAACTTCTACGCATCGTAACAGGAGTCATTCACGGTCAGAGTACCAAATCATAGCGCACATCTAATATGCATGACCTTGCAGGTTTAAAGGAGGTAAAAACCCAGTGGCTTGGTACGGCTACTGTGCGCAATGCCTTGACAAAGTTGGCATGTGCCACTGACCATGACCACAAAGTGTACCAAGTACCTTAAACGGCTATGAATCATAACACGAGTCAGCCATGGTCACAGTGTCCAATCACAGTGCACATGTACTAGACATGATCTTGCAAGTGCAAACAAGGTAGAATACTGATGGCTCGGTGTGGCTATTGTGCGCAATGCCTTGACAATGTTGGCACGTGCCACCGACCATGACCACAAATGCATCCAAGTGACTTTTACTCCTATTCATCATGACATGAGTCAGACACAGTCAGAGTGTTTAATCACATTTTAGATGTACTAGGCATGATCTTGCAGGTATAAACAAGGTAGAATACTGGTGGCTCGGTGTGGCTATAGTGAGCAATGCCATGACAAAGTTCGCATGTGCAACTGACCATGACCACAAACATATCAAAGTGACTTTTACTTCTATTGATCATAACACGAGTCAGCCACGGTCTGAGTGTCCAATCACAGTGCAGATGTATTGGGCATGACCTTACAGGTATAAACAGGGTATAATACTGGTGGCTCGGTGTGGTAATTGTGTGCACTGCGTTGACAAACTTGGCATGTGCCACCGACCATGACCACAAATGTATCCAAGTGACTTTTACGTCTATTGATCATAACACGAGTCAGCCTCGGTCAGAGTGTCCAATCACAGTGCAAATGTTCTAGGCATGATCTTACAGGTGTAAACAAGTTAGAATACTGGTGGATTGGTGTGGCTATTGTGCACAATGCCTTGACAAAGGTGGCATGTGCCACTGACCATGACGACAAAGTTTACCAAGTGACTGTAACTTCTACGAATCGTAACACGAGTCAGCCACGGTCAGAGTGTCCAATCACAGTGCAGATATACTGGACATGACCTTGCAGGTACAAACAAGGTAGGATACTGGTGGCTTTATGTGGCTATTGTGCGCAATGCCATGACAAACTTGGCATGTGCCATTGACCATGACCACAAAGTTTACCAAGTGACTTTAACTTCTACGAACTGTAACACGAGTCAGCCACGGTCAGAGTGCCCAATCACAGCGCACATCTAATATGCATGACCTTACAGGTGTGAACAGGTAAATAACCGGTGGCTTGGCACGGCTATTGTGCGCAATGCCCTCACAAAGTTGGCATGTGCCACTGACCATGACCACAAAATCTACCAAATACAGTAAACGGCTATGAATCATAACAAGAGTCTGCCACGGTCAAAGTGTCCAATCATAGTGCAGATATACTGGGCATGGCCTTACATGTATAAACAAGGTAGAATACTGGTGGCTCGGTGTGGCTATTGTGCGCAATGCCTTGACAAAGTTTGCATGTGCCACAGACCATGACCACAGTTGTATCCAAGTGAATTTTACTTCTATTGATCATAACACGAGTCAGCCACGGTCAGCGTGTCCAAGCATAGTGCAGATGTACGAGGCATGACCTTGTAGGTACAAACAAGGTAGAATACTGGTGGCTCGGTGTGGCTATTGTGTGCAATGCCTTGACAAAGTTGGCATGTGCCACTGACCATGACCACAAATGTATCCAAGGGACTTTTACTTCTATTGGCCATGACACGAGTCAGCCACGGTCAGAGTGTCCAATCACAGTGCAGATATACTAGGCATGGTCTTGCAGGTGCAAACAAGGTAGAATACTGGTGGCTCGGTGTGGCTATTGTGCGCAATGTTGAAGATTTGCCCCTCTACATGCCCAAGTGCAGCGCCGGGAGGCACCGTCGAGCCGCCAGAGAGAGGAAATTCCACGCCGACGGCTCTAGCGACTCGAGGAGTGCTCGGATCCTAGAATGGAGGATTGCCCCTAAAATTGGACGAGCCTCTGAATCCGGTGGAAGTTGTTTCACCGGAATCGGACAAGTAACGAGGGAGACATGGGCTTCAAAAGTTGGGGTGTGCGCGGCGGCTATGGGAGTCGGCCGCGGTTCGACCGGAGGTGGATAATCCACCTGACCAAGTAACAAAAGTCCATCTGGAGATTTTGCTCCGGAAGGCCTGCCGAGGCATCCGGCGAATGATCCGCCGGATGCCAGTATTGCACTTTGTTACTGAGGGACAGCCAAATCTCTGGCTCGGCGTCCGGAACTCAGTAGTACATTTTCTTACTCGGAGATTTTGATACATTTTGTTCTGATTCTCGTTCTCCTTGAATGGGTTGCGCCTTGCCCAAAAGATTTTTGGGCAAGGCGCAGCCCGTTGAAGGAGAACAAGAATCGGAACAAAATATAACAAACTTTTCGAGTAACAAAATGTTCTTCTGAGTTCTGGACGCCGACCAGAGATTTGGCTAAGTCCCTCAGTAACAAACTGCACTATTGGCATCCGGCGGATCATGCGCCGGTAGCCTCGGCAGCCCTTCCGGAGCAAAATCTCCAGATGGACTTTTGTTACTTGGTCAGGTCGATTATCCACCTCCGGTCGAACCGCGGCCGACTCCCAGAGCCGCCGCGCACACCCCAACTTTAGAAGCCCATATCTCCCTCGTTACTTGTCCGATTCCGGTGAAACAACTTCCACCGGATTCCGCGACTCGTCAAATTTCAGTGGCTTTGCTCCATTGTAGGATCGGAGCGATCCTTGAGTCGCCAGATCCGTCGACAAGGAATTTCCTCTCTCTGGCGGCTCGTCGGTGCTCCCGGCGCCGCACTTGGGCATGCATAGGGGCACATCTTCATCAGTGCGCACAATAGCCGTGCCGGGCCACCGGTTTTTTACCTTGTTTATACCTGCAAGATCATGCCTAGTACATCTTTACTGTGATTGGACACTCTGACCGTGGCTGACTTGTGCTATGATTCGCATAAGTTAAAGTCACTTGGTAAACTTTGTGGTCATGGTCTGTGGCACATGCCACCTTTTTCAAGGCATTGCGTACAATAGCCGTGCAAAGACAAAGGGTTTTACCCTGTTTATACCTTCAAGGTCATGCATATTAGATGTGCAATGTGATTGGACACTCTGACCGTGGCTGACTCGTGTTACGATTCGTAGAAGATAAAGTCACTTGGTAAACTTTGTGGTCATGGTCAGTGGCACATGCCAACTTTCTCAGAGCATTGTGCACAATAGCCACAACGAGCCACCAGAATTCTACCTTGTTCATACCTGCAAGGTCATGCCTAGTACATCTGAACTGTGATTGAACACTCAAACCTTGGCTGACTCGTGTTACGATCCGTAGAAGTTAAAGTCACTTGGTAAACGTTGTGGTCATGGTCAGTGGCACATTCCAACTTTGTCAAGGCATTGTGCACAATGGCCCAACCGATCTACCAGTATTCTATCCTTTTTGTACTTGCAAGTGTCAGAACCTGAATCCGACAGCAATACTTCCTCAGATTGAACTTCGAAAAATGCATCAAGACGTCCAGTGCAATTCCACGAGTTCTACTCTGCACCCAACGGCCATATGCGAAACGTACAAGAGCAAGCGAAGAACCAAGGCCGTTAGAACAACATGCGAACATACTCGCGACGCGTCCGGCTAGCGTTAAGAAGCCGTTCTCACTACTGATTTGCCCTGTTCTGAACTGTATATACAGAGGATGTTCATTCCCTCTCAAATCAGCCAGAACAGTTCTGCTCATCCTGTTCCCCCTTTGGTTTCGCGGCTTCGCCGCCGTGTCTTCGCTCTGCCTATCCTTCGCACTTTCTGTCTTCGCCAACTCTCAACGCTTCGCTCCGTCACTCTCGCTCCTTCGCTCAGCTCTCACTCTTCGTCAGCACTCTCTCTCACATCAACCTGTCTACTTGTGCTACCTCGCATCTCAGCCCTCATCAGCTCCCGCGACTAACTCCTCGAACCGCACTCGCTCACGTCACTCTGCTGACGTACATCTGCATGTTCCGCTGCTCCTGCTTGCTTCTGCTACCGTCGTTCTCATACTTGCATTCTTCTGACATGGTATCAGAGCATCAGGCAACATCACCTGGAGTTCTGCGACCGCGTCATCGCTCTGCCATCATCTCTGCACTGTCGCCTCTACCTATATTCTCCTGCCGCTGCTACCGCTGTCTCGCGCCTCGCCGCTTCATCCGCAGCTGACATCAGGAGCTCTGCCTGACGAGTCTTCCACGCTGAGGAAACGCCCTGTCATCCTGAGAAGGCCCTGCATCCATTTCCGCGCCCGTGGCTAACTACTGGTGACGAATCGCTGACATCAGTTGCAAGCAACTCTCGAGCCGCCGCCTGCTGTCAACTACCAAGAAGCTTCCTGTCGCCTCCCATCTGCCATCAGCGCATCGCATCTGCCTCCGCTGGCATCACCTCGTGATCACTCCGCCTCATCAGCCTCATCTGCTCCTTCCTCACTGTGATCCTCTGTCCGCTCGCGTCCATCGTCCCGAGTCGCCCTCTCGCATCGCCCTCCTCGCCTCGTGGAGCAGCTGCAGCCAAAACTGCGGCTGTCAGGATATCGGACACCACCAGTCTTCCTGCTCCCATTTCCGAGCCAACTGGGGAACAAGCCGTCACTCTCCTGGCATCCGCAGCTTAATGTCACTGCCCGCTGCCTGATTTCCTCTATCGCAACCAATCCTCTCAGTTGATAAGATATCGGACACCACCAGTCTTCCTACTCCCACTTCCGAGCCAACTGGGGAACAAGCCGTCACTCTCCTGAACGCTGAAAAGAATCCGTTGCGTTGCTTTGCTTCTTCACCGCATCAGCTCCAACTGCCGCGCCGCGCCTCATCTCCGCTCTTTCCGCTCGCGTCGCCCTCTGTCTCCCGTCTTCTCCATCATCATCAGCCCTCGATCTCCGTTGTCTGTCATCTCCATCACTCCTCCTCCTCCTCGCTCAAAGTTCTCTCAACTTCATCAGCCGCTCGTTCCTGCCTCATCTCCACCTCTCCGCCATCAGCTTTATCCGTGTCGCCTCGCATCGCCTCCTCCTCATCATCAGCATCCTCCGCGTCGCCATCCATCCTCAGCATCTGCATCATCATCATCGCTTTATCGCGCACGTGGTTCCGCCCCTGCGCCCACTCATCAATCAATCGTTTTTCCTCCTCCGCTTCCGCTATCGCCTCCATCTTGGCACAAGGATCCGCCCGGTCGCATCGTCCTTTTTCCGCGACGACCTGCGCCCACGCCATAACTTCGCAGCACACGTGGTTTTGCCCCTGCGCCCAGTCACTCATCAATCGCTTTTGCAGCTTCAGTTCTCAGCTTGGCACAAGGATCCTCCCGGCCGTATCGCCTTCTTCCGCAACGGCCTGCGCCCACGCCAAAACGTCCTTCAGCGCACGTGGTTTCATCCCTGCGCCCACTCATCCATCAATCACTGCCTCCGCTCTCATAAAATCATTCTCAGCTCGGCACAAGGATCCGCTCGGTCGCATCGCTCGAGTCGCGACGACCCGCACCCATGCCGGAACTTCCATCAGCGCACGCGGCTCGCCCCTGTGCCCATTCATCACATCAATCGCTCTCTCCGACCTTTGCCGCAAAATCACGTTCATCATTCATCACTCCTGCGCCATCATCCTCATTTATCATTCACTCGGCACCCGGATCCGCCCGGTTGCATCACCCATCCACGACGACCTGTGCCTTTGCCAAAACCCCTCACCACACACCCAATTTGTCCCCACATTCACTCCATCATCAATCATTCCTCCATCATCCAGGACATTCTTCGCTCAACACAAGATCTGCCCTTTCTGGACCAGCAAGCCATACAACAAACAGCTTGTCCTTGTCCACAGCCTCCTCACCTACACCAGCTCAAAGAAACTCATCAAGGACATCAATGAGAAATCCTTGGGCATACTGCCCAGTCTTGGCTGAAGATGGCCAAAACATTCTTCTGTGGACACGAAGCATATGGTCCACATGAAAACTCATCTCAATTCGAGGACATGGCTTCTGCGACCTCTTCTAAGGAAGATTCGAACATCTTCGGACCGCACACACATCCCCCTCAGCTCTTAATGTAGCAACCACCTCAGCCTGGGATCAACTGAAAACCATCATGCACCCATCCTACCATACCGTGGTGGAGGAAGCAAGCAGCGCACCTGACCTCTGGTACAGGTTGCTGCAAACAGCATGGGAAAGGCAACACATCTCCTCAACAACTCTCCTTGTGACGGCTCTCCCTCCAATCCACTTGGACAAGCTGTACTACAGACCCACTGACCATGATCCCACACAACCTACAAGAGAGTCGACCAACCTGGGAACCTGGCAACGTGCAGCCTACTCACAACTGAAGCCTTATCTACTTCATGGATTCGCCATCACCAATGGACTGCTAGACGAACAAAAAGATCTTGGGAAAGTCTGCAGCACTGGTGAATTCACAAGAAAGCAAGAGGCTTTCAACAGATATATGCGGGAAGGACTGAAGGAACTCATTGAACCTGACCTGCACCCTCTGTTGACAAGGGAACCCGACAGCCTTGCTGGGATGTGGAGGCAACTGATCTACCACTGTGGAGGCTACGTGTCACCTTGCCAGAACTACATCTATCAACAGCGAGCAACAATGATAGCCCCACGTATCAGGCGCGGTGCCATCCGATCAGCTCCCATTGAACAAGGCATCACTAAGTCGGATTCACGGGGGGTGTCAGAACCTGAATCCGACAACAATACTTCCTCGGACTGAACTTCGGAAAATGCACCAAGAGTTTAGGTGCAATTCCACGAGTTCTACTCCGCACCCAACGGCCATATGCGAAACGTACAACAGCAAGCGAAGAACCAAGGCCGTTAGAACAACATGCGCACATACTCGCGACGCGTCCGGCTAACGTTAAGAAGCCGTTCTCACTACTGATTTGTCCTGTTCTGAACTGTATATACAGAGGATGTTCATTCCCTCTCAAATCAACCAGAACAGTTCTGCTCATCCTGTTCCCCCTTTGGTTCCGCGGCTTCGCCGCCGTGTCTTCGCTCTGCCTGTCCTTTGCACTTTCTGTCTTCGCCAACTCTCAACGCTTCGCTCCGTCACTCTTGCTCCTTCACTCAGCTCTCACTCTCCGTCAGCACTCTCTCTCACATCAACCTGTCTACCTGTGCTACCTCGCATCTCAGCCCTCATCAGCTCCCGCGACTAACTCCTCGAACCGCTCTCCCTCACGTCACTCTGCTGACGTACATCTGCATGTTCCGCTGCTTCTGCTTGCTTCTGCTACCGTCGTTCTCATGCTTGCATTCTTCTGACAGCAAGATCATGCCTAGTACACCTGCACTGTGATTGGACACTCTGACCATGACTGACTCGTGTTATGGTAAATTTGTGGTCATGGTAAGTGGCGTGTGCCAACTTTGTCAAGGCATTGCGCACAATAGCCACACCAAGACACCTGTATTATACCTTGTTTGTACCTGCAAGGTCATGCCTAGTACATCTACAATATGATTGGACACTCTGACCGTGGCTGACTCGTGTTATGATCAATACAAGTAAAAGTCACTTGGATACGTTTGTGGTCATGGTCAGTGGCACATGCCAACTTTGTCAAGGCATTGCGCACAATAGCCACACCGAGCCACCAGTATTTTACCTTGTTTGCACCTGCAAGGTCATGCCTAGTACATCTGCACTGTGATTGGACACTCTGACCGTGGCTGACGCGTGTTATGATTCATATCCGTTTAAGGTACTTGGTAAACTTTGTGGTCATGGTCACTGGCACGTGCCAACTTTGTCAAGGCATTGCGCACAATAGCCGTCCCAAGCCACCGGTTTCTACCCTGTTTATACCTGCAAGGTCATGCATATTAGATGTGCACTGTGCTTGGGTACTCTGACCGTGGCTGACTCGTGTTATGACTCGTAGAAGTTAAAGTCACTTGGTAAACTTTGTGGTCATGGTCAGTGGCACATGCCAGCTTTGTCAAGGCATTGCGCACAATAGCCACACCAAGCCACCAGTATTCTACCTTGTTTGCACATCTAAGATCATGCCTAGTACATCTGCACTGTGATTGGACACTCTGACCATGGCTGGCTCATGTTATGATCAATAGAAGTAAAATTCACCTAGATACATTTGTGGTCATGGTCAGTGGCACATGTCAACTTTGTCAAGGCATTGCACACAATAGCCACACCGAGCTACCAGTATTCTACCTTGTTTATACCTGTAAGGTCGTGCCCAGTATATCTGCACTGTGACTAGACACTCTGACCGTGGCTGACTCGTGTTATGATTCATATCCGTTTAAGATACTTGGTGAACTTTGTGGTCATGGTCAGTGGCAAATGCCAACTTTGTCAGGGCATTACGCACAATAGTCGTGCGAAGCCACCGGTTTTTTACCTTTTTTATACCTGCAAGGTCATGCATATTACATGTGCACTGTGACTCGACACTCAGACTGTGGCTCACTCGTGTTTTAATTAACAGAAGTAAAAGTCACTTGGATACATTTGTGGTCATGGTCAGTGGCACATGCCAACGTTGTCAAGGCATTGTGCATAACAAACACAACGAGCCACCAGTATTCTACGTTGTTTGTACCTGCAAGGTCATGCCCTGTATATCTGCACTGTGATTGGACACTCTGACCGTGGCTGACTCGTGTCATGATCAATAGAAGTAGAAATCACTTGGATACAATTGTGGTCATGACCAATGGCACATGGCAACTTTGTGAAGGCATTGCGCACAATAGCCACACCGAGCCACCAGTATTGTACCTTGTTTGTACCTGTAAGATCATGCCTAGTACATCTACACTATGATAGGACACTCTGACCGTGGCTGACTCGTGTTATGATTAATATCCGTTTAAGGTACTGGGTGAACTTTGTGGTCATGGTCAGTGTCACATGCCAATCCTCCATTTTAGGATCTGAGCAATCCTCGAGTCGCCAGATCCGTCGACGAGGAATCCCCTCTCTGGCGGCTCGTTGGCGCCTCCCGGCGCCGCACTTGGGCATGCGAAGGGGCAAATCTTCAACATTGCGCACAATAGCCTTGCCAAGCCACCGGTTTTTTACCTCGTTTATACCTGCAAGATCATGCCTAGTACATCTTTACTGTGATTGGACACTCTGACCGTGGCTGACTCGTGCTATGATTCGTATAAGTTAATGTCATATGGTAAACGTCTTGGTCATGGTCAGTGACACATGCCAACTTTTTCAAGGCATTGCGCACAGTAGCCGTGCCAATACAAAGGTTTTTACCTTGTTTATACCTGGAAGGTAATGTATATTAGATGTGCACTGTGATTGGACACTATGACCGTGGCTGAGTTGTGTTACGATTCGTAGAAGATAAAGTCACTTGGTAAAATTTGTGGTCATAGTCAGTGGCACATGCCAATGTTGTCACGGCATTGCACACAATGGCCACAACGAGCCACCAGAATTCTACCTTGTTCATACATGCAAGGTCATGCCTAGTACATGTGAACTGTGATTGAACACTCTGACCGTGGCTGACTCGTGTTACGATCTATATAAGTTAGTCACTTGGTAAACTTTGTGGTCATGGTCAGTGGCACATTCCAACTTTGTCAAGGCATTGTGCACAATAGCCACACCGATGTACCAGTATTCTATCCTTTTTGTACCTGCAAGATCATGCCTAGTACATCTGCGCTGTGATTGGACACTCTGACCGTGGCTGACTCGTGTTGTGATCAATAAAAGTAAAAGTCACTTGGATACATTTATGGTTATGGTCAGTGGCGTATGCCAACTTTGTCAAGGCATTGCGCACAATAGCCACACCGAGCCACCAGTATTTTACATTGTTTGCACCTGCAAGATCATGCCTAGTACATCTGCACTGTGATTGGACACTCTGACCGTGGCTGACTCGTGTTATGATCAATAGAAGTAAAAGTCACTTGGATACATTTATG
>SZWC01000103.1:176402-201562 GCA_023375785.1 Penium margaritaceum
GGGAGGACTTCCTCCTTTTTCCCACTTGTCTGCTCCAAGCTCATCGGCGCTGGATTGACAAGGGGGGGGGGATGTTGGAAAAAGGACAGCCGTTGGATTACCTCGATCCAATGATGTGCAAAACTGCCTCTGCCCGCCGCATGACGGCCTTTGCTGCAACCACCTCCCTTCAGTAACCAGGATATTGGACACCACCAGTCTTCCTGCCCGTCTATCTCGGGTCAACTTGGGAACAAGCCGTCACTCTCCTGGAAGCAGAGGAGTTGGTTATGACTTTCAACCTGTCCTACCGCACCGCCAGTTTTTGCCTGCTGCCATCCCTACCATCCGCTTCCGCTACATGCTCCTCCTCTTCATCAGTCTTCGCCTTCTTCATCTCCGCATCAGCGTCATTCTCATCTTCATCCACTGCCTTCCGTCCTCCTCATCGCTTCCACTTCAGCTTCCAGCCTCAGCACGGCCTCCAGCATCATCTGTCTTTCTCGAGACACCCGTCATCATCATCATCCGTGCTGCCTCCGCACCAATCTGCATCACCAACATCTGCAAAATACGTGGTTCCGCCCCTGCGCCCACTCAGCCATCAGCCACCTCCGCCTCCTCCCGCTTCATTTCCACATCATCCGCTTGGCACAAGGATCCGCCCGGTCGCATCGCCCTTTTCACAACAACCTGCGCCCACGCTGAAAACGTTCGCAGCGGACGTGGTTCCGCCCCTGCGCCCACTCCTATTTCATCAGCTTTCGCTTGATCATCATTCGCATCTGTGGCCAACACAGGGACCGGTATGTGCTCGCTGCCCGCTTCGCAGCAGCCTGCACCCACGCCGGTAGCAGATTTCTCGCGGCGTGTTGGCACCCGCCCTCCCCTTGCCACATTCTACCATGTCTACTAGAGCAGCGCATGTGTTTTTGCCCCTGTACCCAATCAGTTGTTCAGCATTCCTCCTCCACCATCAGCCCTCCTCATTGCTTGGCACGCGGATTTGCCCGGTCGCATCGCTTGCAGCGCGATGATCTGCACCCACGCTGAAACTTCCTGCAGCGCACGTGGTTCCGTCCCTACACCCACTCCGTCGTACATGCGTTCCTCCTTCAGCATCCGCCTTCATCCTTCACTCAGCACAAGGATCCGCCCGGTCGCATCGCCCACTTCGTGACGACTTGCACCCATGCCGAAACGTCCTCAGCGCAAGTGGTTTCGCCCCTGCGCCCACTTTGTCAACTCCTCTGTTCAGCGCCTCTGCCATCATCATCACCCTCCACGCTCTGCTCCATACGCAAGTCATGGAACCGTACTCCACCATCCCGCTTCCTCCTGTTATCCCTCGTCTTCTACAAGCACCTGCTTCATACCTGTATCCACCCAGTTGTGACATCCTTGCACTCTTCTTCTATGCACCCCATCTCTCTAACTGTGACCCACTACAATCCTCCCGACAACTTTCAAAGATGGGTTCAGAGACTCTGGCAGCCTGATATTGATCCCCGTGTGGTTCCTTTGATCGACCGCATTCCAATGCTCGAGTTTGTGGATGAAGATGACAATAACTTCATTGAATGGGAAGAAGCATTAATGCATGTCACTCGACGAGTAACAGTCCGTGGGTTTCGCCTCAAACGACTGTCCATAGACTCAGTATGGTGGTCCTCCTGCCAACCTCGGGTCTACAGAGAAAACTACTACTAGGCTCTCTGTCAGGCCCGAACACTGCTCCTAACAGCCACAGACCAGCCCTTCCATGACATCATCCTCAGAGGAGGTCTGAACATTCCTTCTATTGTGGACAACATTGAAGAGTTGTGCGCACAATGAGAACCTGTCGACAAAACAGAATACCAGAGAAGAGTACACAGAGGATATACTCCTTGAAGACTCAATCCATATCGGCTCCATACACCTCCACCAATGCCACGAACTCCCTCTCTGACACCAGAACCCTCAGACGATCTTGCTCCCTCACAAGACTGCTCGGAGGACAACACGTCACACCATCGGAGAGGTGTCCACTTATAACCTTAATGGTGTGCCCGAGGGTGCCAGTAAAGCACACCAATAAGATATCTCAATAACGGTTCAGGTCCTGGACCGAACCAACTTGAGCAACAGTTCTCTGGTCACTCGACCGTTCGGAACCTACTGTCAAGTAAGCCCCTAATAAAGGGACACCTGTCACACCGCGTCCGGCTAGCGGAAAGAAGCCGTTGCTATGCATGTTTGTCCTGTTCTGTCTTTTTATACCGAGGATATTCATTCCCTCGTGTTAACCAGAACAGTTTCGCACATCCTGTTCCCTTTTTTGGTTCCACGGTGCTGCCACCGTGTTCTCGCTCTGCTCGCCTCCTGCCTTTGCTCCCTTTGCTTACCATCTATTTCTTCGCATTGTCACTCGTAACCTTTTGCTCACGACTGGAGCTCCACTCACTTTGTTCCCGTGCTCACTCCCCGCCCTCTGTCTGCCTTGGAGCTCCTGTGCCTCGCCTCTTCCGAGGCTCTGCGACTAACTCCTTGGGACTGCCTTTGCCCTTCCGCTTTCGCCATTCTGCTAACTCACTCTTGCCTGCTTCAGTGCTTCTGCTTGCTTCTTCTGTGATCATCCTCGCTCATTGCAATCTTCTGACAGAATACTGGTTGCTCGGTGTGGCTATTGTGCACAATGCCTTGTGAAAGTTTGCATGTGCCACTGACCATGACCACAAAGTTTACCAAGTGACTATAACTTCTACGAATTGTAACACGAGTCAGCCACCGTCAGCGTGCCCAATCACAGTGCACATCTAATGTGCATGACGTTGCAGGTATAAACAAGGTAAGAAACCGGTGGCTTGGCACGGCTATTGTGCGCAATGCCTTGACAAAGTTGGCATGTGCCACTGACCATGACCACAAAGTTTACCAAGTACCTTAAACGGCTATGAATCATAACATGAGTCAACAACGGTCAGAGTGTCCAATCAAAGTGCAGATATACTGGACATGACCTTGCAGGTACAAACAAGGTAACTGGTGGCTCGGTGTGGCTATTGTACGCAATGCCTTGACAAAGTTGGCATGTGCCTCTGACCATGCCCACAAATGTATCCAAGTGACTTTAACTTCTATTGATCATAACATGAGTCAGCCACGGTCAGAGTGTCCAATCATAGTGCAGATGTACTTGGCATGACCTTGCAGGTACAAACAAGGTAGAATACTGGTGGCTCGATGTGGTTATTGTGTGCAATGTCTTGACAAAGTTGGCATGTGCCACTGACCATGACCACAAATGTATCCAAGTGACTTTTCCGTCTTTTGATCATAACACGAGTCAGCAACGGTCAGAGTGTCCAATCACAGTGGAGATGTACTAGGCCAGATCTTGCAGGTGCAAACAATGTAGACTACTGGTGGCGTGCTGTGGCTATTGTACGCAATGCCTTGACAAAGTTGCCATGTGCCACTGGCCATGACCACAAAGTTTACCAAGTGACTTTAACTTCTACAAATCGTAACACAAGTCAGCCACGGTCAGAGTGTCCAATCACAGCGCACATCTAATATGCATGACCTTGCACGTATAAACAAGGTAAAAGACCGGTGGCTTGGCACGGCTATTGTGCGCAATGCCTTGACAAAGTTGGCATGTGGCACTGACCATGACCACAAATTTTACCAAGTACCTTATACGGCTATGAATTATAGCACGAGTCAGCCATAGTCAGAGTGTCCAATTACAGTGCAGATATACCAAGTAACTTTAACTTCTACGAATCATGACACGATTCAGCCACGGTCAGAGTGTCCAATCACAGTGCAGATGTACTATGCATGATTGTGCAAGTGCAAAAAAGGTAAATTTCTGGTGGCTCGGTGTGGCTATTGTGCGCAATGCCTTGACAAAGTTGGCATGTGCCACTGACCATGACCACAAATGTATCCAAGTGTCTTTTATTTCTATTGATCATTACACAAGTCAGCCACAGTCAGAGTTTCCAATCACAGAGCAGATGTGTTGGGTATGATCTTGCAGGTACAAACAAGGTAGAATACTGGTGGCTTGGTGTGGCTATTGTGCGCAATGCCTTGACAAAGTTGGCATGTGCCACTGACCATGACCACAAAGTTTACCAAGTGACTTTAACTTCTACCAATCATAACACGAGTCAGCCACAGTCTGAGTGCCCAATCACAGTGCACATCTAATGTGCATGACCTTGCAGGTATGAACAATGTAAAAAACTGGTGGCTTGGCACGGCTATTGTGCGCAATGCCTTGACAAAGTTGGCATGTGCCACTGACCATGACCACAAAGTTTACCAAGTACCTTAAACGGCTATGAATCATAACATGCATCAGCCACGGTCAGAGTGTCCAATCATAGTGCAGATGTACTGGGCATGATCTTGCAGGTACAAACAAGGTGATTGGTGGCTCGGTGTGGCTATTGTGGGCAATGCCTTGACAAAGTTGGCATGTGCCACTAACCATGATAACAAATGTATCCAAGTGACTTTTACTTCTATTGATCTTAGCACGATTCAGCCACGGTCAGAGTGTCCAATCACAGTACAGATGTACTAGACATGACCTTGCAGGTACAAACAAGATAGAATATTGGTGGCTTGGTGTGGCTATTGTGTGCAATGCCTTGACAAAGTTGGCATGTGCCACTGACCATAACCACAAATGTATTCAAGTGACTTTTACTTCTTTCAATCATAACACGAGTCAGCCACGGTCTAAGTGTCCAATCATAGTGCAGATGTACTAGGCATGATCTCGCAGGTGCAAACAAGGTAGAATACTGGTGGCTCGGTGTGGCTATTTTGTGCAATGCCTTGAAAAATTTGGCATGTACTACTGACCATGACCACAAAGTTTACCAAGTGACTTTAACTTGTTCGAATTGTAACACGAGTCAGCCACGGTCAGAGTTCCCAATCACAGCGCACATCTAGTATGCATGACCTTGCAGGTATAAACAATGTAAAAAACCGGTGGCTTGGCACGGCTATTGTGCGCAATGCCTTGACAAAGTTGGCATGTGCCACTGACCATGACCACAAAGTTTACCAAGTACCTTAAACGGCTATGTTTTATAACACGAGTGAGCCACGGTCTGAGTGTCCAATTATAGTGCAGATATGCTGGGCATGACCTTTCAGGTTTAAACAAGGTGGAATACAGGTGGCTTGGTGTGCCTATTGTGCAAAATTCCTTGACAAAGTTGGCATGTGCCACTGACCATGACCACAAATGTATCAAAGTCACTTGTACTTCTATTGATCATAACACGAGTCAGACACGATCAGAGTGTCCAATCACAGTGCAGATGTACTAGGCATGATCTTGCAGGTGCAAACAAGGTAGAATACGGGTGGCTCAGTGTGGCTATTGTGCGCAATGCCTTGACAAAGTTGGCATGTGCCACTGACCATGACCACAAAGTTTACCAAGTACCTTAAACGGTTATGAATCATAACACGGGTCATCCTCGGTTAGAGTGTCCAATCACAGTGAAGATGTACTAGGTATGATCTTACAGGTGCAAACAATGTAGAATACTGGTGGCTCGGTGTGGCTATTGTGCGCAACGCCTTTACAAAGTTGGCATGTGCCACTTGTCAGAAGAATGCAATAAGAGAGGACGGCAGGAGCAGAAGCGAGCAAAAGCAATGAAGCAGGCAGAAGTGACGTCTTGGAGTGACGGAAGTAGAGCGGTGAGTGCAGGCCTTAGTAGTTAGGTGCAGATTCGTAAAAGGACGCGACACAGTGAAGCTCCAAGGTAAACAGAGTGCAGGTGACAGAACGTGAGGATGAAGCGAGGAAGGCGTCCGAAGCGAAAGGTTGAGGGTGGCGAAGCGAAGGGCCTTGAGGAGACAGTGGTGGGCAAAGGCAATGGAAACGAGAAGCGAGCAGAGCAAGAACACGGCGGCAAAGCCGCGGAACCAAAGGGAACAGGATGAACAGAACTGTTCTGGTTAAGATTGCGAGGGAATGAACATCCTCGTTATATACAACAGAACAGGGGTAATCGGCTGCTTTCTGCTAGCCGGACGTGGGTGACAACTTTATCACTTTGTAAGGGGATCACTTGATGTGTCGGTTCAAACGGTCGGGAGACCGAAGAGCCGTTGAGTCAAGGTGGTTCCAATGATACCTGATTGGGGCTTGAACGAAGGGAGAATCTTGTCGTGGGTATTCTCGCTCATCGCTCACGAGGGAGAGGTAGGAGAATCCTTGTACCATGATGGTGGAAATCATTGATTGCATGGCATCATGCCAGGTGCTGAAGTTTGAGGTGTCATCATCATAGAAGTAGAGGAGTGGGAGTCGCTCCGCAAGAACCATAGTGGGCCACCAGGCAGCATGATTTGGAGCTTCTGGTGGCCATCATATTGTCGTCCAGACTGGGACCCCAAGGAGGTCAAGGACGCTGAGAGGAGGCGGAAGGGTGAAGGAGGAGGACAGCTGATGCAGCTGAGGGATGAGGAAGAGGAGGAGAGAGATTTATGATGCTGCTGATGACATGATGAAAGGAGGACAACGATGATGATGCTGGATGATGAGAACGAGATGATGGGTGGACGCAAAGGCGAGGCCACATGCGCTGCTGCAGTTGTTGACGTGGGTGCAGGTCATCACAAAACGGGCTATACGACCGGGTGGATCCTTGTGCCGAGCGGAAGCAGAAGCGGAGGAAGCGATGATGGCAGAAATGACGAATGGCTGATTGGGCACAGGGGCGGATTCATCTGCGATGAGGAAGGGTCGGCGTGGGCGCAGGTCGTTGCAGATAGGGCGATTTGACCGGGCGGGTCTGTGTGCCGAGAGAAGCGTAAGAGGATAATGACGGAGGAATGATGGGTGATGGAGTGGGCGCAGGGGCGAAACAACGTGCGCTTCTGAAATAGAGGTGGTAGAATGCGGCAAGGGGAAGGCAGGTGCCAATGCGCCGCAAGAAATCTGCTGCCGGTGAGGGTGCAGGCTACTGCGAAGCGGGCAGCGAGCTCGTGCAGATCCTTGTGCTAGCCACAGATGCGGATGATGATCAAGCGGGAGCTTGATGAAAGAGGAGTGGGTGCAGGGGCAAAACCACGTGCGCTGCGAAAGTTTTCGGCGTGACACACAATAGCCACAACGAGCCACCAGTATTCTACACTATTTATACCTGCAAGGTCATGCCCAATACATCTGCATTATGACTGGACACTCTGACCGTGGCTGACTCGTGTTATGATCAATAGAAGTAAAAGTCACTTGGATACATTTGTGGTCATGGTCAGTGGCACATGCCAACTTTGTCAAGGCATTGCGCATAATAGCCACACCGAGCCACCAGTATTCTACCTTGCTTCTACATGCAAGGTCATGCACAGTATACCTGCATTGTGATTAGACACTCTAACCGTAGCTGACACGTGTTACGTGTCGTAGAAGTTAAAGTCACTTGGTAAACTTTGTGGTCATGGTCAGTGGCACATGCCAACTTTGTCAAGGCATTGTGTACAATAGCCACACCGAGCCACCAGTATTATACCTTGTTTATACCAGCAAGGTCATGCCAAGTATATCTGCACTGTGATTGGACACTTTGACCGTGGCTGACTCGTGTTAGGACTCATAGCTGTTTAAGGTACTTGGTAAACTTTGTGGTCATGATCAGTGACACATGCCAACTTTGTCAAGGCATTGCATACAATAGCCGTGCCAAGCCACCAGCTTTTTACCTTGTTTATACCTGCAAGGTCATGCATATTAGATCTGCAATGTCATTGTGCACTCTGACCGTGGCTGACTCGTATTACAATTCGGAGAAGATAAAGTCACTTCGTAAACTATGTGGTCATGGTCAGTGGCACATGCCAACTTTGTCAAGGCATTACGCACAATAGCCATACCGAGCCACCAATATTCTACCTTGTTGGCACCTTCAAGATCATGCCTAGTACATCTGCACTGTGATTGGACACTCTGACAGTGGCTGACTTGTGCTATGATCAGTAGAAGTAAAAGTCACTTGGATAAATGTGTGGTCATGGTCAGTGGCACATGCCCTTTTTGTCAAGGCATTGCGCACAATAGTCACACCGAGCCACCAGTATTCTACCTTGTTTGTATCTGCAAGGTCATGCCCGGTATAACTGCACTCTGATTGGACACTCTGACCGTGGCTGACTCGTGTTAAGATTCATATCCGTTTAAGGTACTTGGTAAACTTTGTGGTCATGGTCAGTGGCACATGTCAACTTTGCCAAGGCATTGCGCACAGTAGCCGTGCCAAGCCACCGGTATTTGACCTTGTTTATACCTGCAAGGTCATGCCTAGTACATCTAAACTGTGATTGGCCCCTCTGACTGTGGCTGACTCGTGTTTTCATTCGTATAAGTTAAAGTTACTTGGTAAACTTTGTGGTCATGGTCAGTGGCATATGCCAACATTGTCAATGCATTGCGCAAAATAGCCGTGCCAAGCCACCAATTTTTTACCTTGTTTATACATGTAAGGTCAGGCATATTATATGTGCATTGTGATTGGGCACTCGGACCGTGGCTGACTTGTGTTACGATTCGTAGAAGTTAAAGTCACGTGGTAAACCTTGTGGTCATGGTCAGTGGCACATGCCAACTTTGTCAAGGCATTGCACACAATAGCCATACCAAGCCACCATTATTCTACCTTGGGTGCACCTGCAAGGTCATGCCTAGTACATCTGCAGTGTGATTGGACACTCTGACCATGGCTGACTTGTGTTATGATCGATAGAAGTAAAAGTCAATTGGATACATTTGTGGTCATGGTCAGTGGCACATGCCCACTTTTTCAAGCCACTACGCACAATAGCCACACCGAGGTACCAGTATTATACCTTGTTTGTACCTACAAGGTCATGCCCATTATATCTGCACTGTGATCATACACTCTGACCGTGGCTGAATCGTGTTATGATTCATAGCCGTTTAAGGTACTTGGTAAACTTTGTGGTCATGGTTAGTGGCACATGCCAACTTTGTCAAGGCATTGCGCACAATAGCCACACCGAGCCACCAGTATTCTACCTTGTTTGAACCTGCAAGATCATGCCTAGTACATCTGCACTGTGATTGGAAACTCTGACTGTGGCTTTTCGTGTTATGCTCAATAGAAGTAAAAGTCACTCGGATACATTTTTTATCATTGTTAGTGGCACATGCCAACTTTGTCAAGGAATTGCACACAATAGCCAAACCAATCCACCAGTAGTTTACCTTGTTTATATTTGCAAGGGCATCCCCAGTATACCTGCAATGTGATTGGACACTCTGACCGTGGCTGACTCGTGTTATGATTCATAGCCGTTTAAGGTACTTCGTAAACTTTGTGGTCGTGGTCAGTGGCACATGCCAACTTTGTCAAGGCATTGCGCACAATAGCCGTGCCAAGCCACCGGTTTTTTACTTTGTTTATACCTGCAAGGTCATGCATATTAGATGTGTACTGTGATTGGGAACTCTGACCATGGCTGACTCATCCGATTCGTAGAAGTTGAAGTCACTTGGTAAACGTTGTGGTCATGTTCAGTGGCACATGCCGCCCTTGTCTAGGCATTGCGCAGAATAGCCACACCAAGCCACCAGTATTCTACCTTGTTTGTACCCACAATATAATGCCTAGTAAATCTGCACTGTGATTGGACACTCTGACCGTGGCTGACTCGTGTTATGATCAGTAGAAGCAAAAGTCAAATGGATACAACTGTGGTCATGGTCAGTGGCACATGCCAACTTTGTCAAGGCATTGCGCACAATAGCCGTGCCAAGCCACCAGTTTTTTACCTTGTTTATACATGCAAGGTCATGCATATTAGATGTGCACTGTGATTGGGCACTCTAACCGCGGCTGACTTGTGTTATGATCAATAGAAGTAAATGTCACTTGGAGAGTTGAGATGATTGGTGCCCGGCCAGGGTCACTGGGGTGGCCGTCTCTCATAGGACGAAACAGCCATGTCAAGGATTCCACTGACGTCTTGGGTATCGGTCCCATTGGGATCTGCGGTCGAATATCCGTTGAAGCAGCTTGTGCTCGTTCAGGACATGACTGCTTTGGCATAGGCGGGTGATTCATAGTCTCCTCCTCCTCGGCTTGTGGANCCTCCAAGGGAAAAGGGGTGGCCAAAGTTCGTAGGTATTGACGTCCTTGGTCCCACAATCAGGGCCGCACAGGTGGTGTATCCTGATGACGTCAACTGCATGACCCCGTCCGCGTAGAACAGGCCCGCTTCCCGGGGAATGAGATAGTCTGTTCCCAACAGGACATCGTAGGTACAGGCCACCGTGACATGCACCCAGACAACTTCATGGATGAGGCCCACCTACAAGGGAAGCTCATCTACAACACCATGTCTTGCATCCATGCCACCGGATGCATTTGTGAACACCTTGGTTGTTGGTCGAATCTTGTGTTGCCAGCCGACCGCCTGCAGACCTTGAAGTGTCATCGTAGTGTGGGTTGTGCCAAGGTCAATGATTGCCAGGAACCTCTTGCCGCATATCCACACAAAGCCGCTGGTCACTTCATGGTGGGGAGCCTGCATCCCTCGTGGTGCAAGGGGCATGGGCCGCCACCCCCATGTATCAGGTTTGGCTCGAATGGCCACCCTGCTGAGTCGATCGTGTGGGGCCTGAGTACAGGTAAGGCGAATGCCGGCTGATCGAAGCTTCTCTGCATACTCCCGCAGAACCGCCACAAAATCCGGGAGACAAGTGTGGTTTTGCTGCAAGTATTCCCCCAAGGATATCTCCTGAAAGGGACGGTGGAAGGAGGTCATGGCATTTGCAATGGGCTCATTGTGTGCCGAAGGTACAAAGGTCACCCTCTGGCGACGCGGTGGCGTGGGACCCCTCGGAGGGCGTGTGCGTGGTTCGGGTGGGGGCTGCAGGGGCATCGCCGAAATTTTACCTGGTAAGGAAGTGGAGCGCGCTTCGACACACGTTTGCAGGTCTGCCTCGCCCGTTCCTGTTGCTCTTTGTATCGACGCATGTACTCGTATATCTACGCAACCGACCATCCTTCTACACCTTGTGCTTGAACCACCGTGACTAGTTCCTGTTCTGTAGCCGTCGGGGGAGTCTCCGTGGTCTATTCTTCAGAGCGGGAAAGACCGAGTTTCACTTTCCGTGCAGGCGTATCAGAAGTGGATGGCTGAGCAGCAGCTGGTATCTCACCCTTCTCCCTCTGCTGCGCACATGCCTTCCATTCCGCCGGCCCATTACCCGCTGGGCAAGAGGGACGTGCGGCGATGTTGGGACCAACAGCTTGTCGGGCAGCGGCAGGTCCTAGTCCAGCTGGTCCGCGTCCTTGGTGTTGCGCTCCCCTGGCTGGCACACTGGGTATCAGGGTAGAATTGGGACATTCCCAGCGCCGATGGGTGAACTCTCCGCATCCATAGCAACTCCCACGTGGATAGTTATGGGGGTTCATCGGGTTGGGCACTGAAGCTCTTGTTGGCATGCAAATAGTGGGCGCCACGTGTTCCTTCAGGGCGGACTGTTCTCGAGCCGCTTGTCGTTTGATCTCCCTTTTCTGATATTCCTCTTCCTCCATCGGAGCCTCCAGTGTGCTGAACTATCGTAGATCTAATGTGTTGGCTATTGCTGGGACAAGAGAATCCCGGTAATACTCCTTGATCATGCGCAAGGGTATGTCGACACATCGCACCGAGATCTTGGTAAACTTATCGTTGTGCAGTTTGATGCTCTCTCTAGCCTTCATGCGGATAGTACGAATCTGGAGCTCTGCCTCTTCCAGGCTCATGAGGTTGAAGCGCTTGGTCATTCTGTTCGCCGGGTCATCAAAGTCAGCAAGAGGGCGTTCATTATGCTCTACAGTAAACCACTCCAAAGCGTTCCCTTGCAACGCGAGGTATACCGCTGGGACAATGAAATCAGGGGATAGCAGTCCATAATCGAGACAAGTGCCCAACTTGGATAGCCACATGGCCGGGTCCTCCTTTGGTTCACCCTTGAGGACGTTGAGCTTTGGGAGAGTGTAAGAAGCCTTCGCCGCTGGGTTCAAAGTCAGTTCCTACGGAGGCACCTGTGCCCTTGGCGGGGCTCCCAGGTTGGATCGACGTGTCTGGGCCAGGCCAACTGCCTCAGTACCAGCCGACAAAACAACTGCTACTCCCCTTGGTCGAGCACGTCCTGCATTGGTCCCTCCCAATCCAGAACTTCCCATGTACTGTCTTGCTGAACTCGCTTGTACTCGTACGGCATACAGCTTGCTTCCATGAGCCACTAATCCTTGCCCAGGTCCGGCCATATCACCTATCACTCGGGGTTGTTGTTGGGGTCTTCCTGCCACAGGTGTGGCCGACGTCCTGCCTGCTTCATAATAAGATGACTGCAACTTTGACTGCACAGGTAGTACGGTATATTTAGTTGATGGAGCCCCCGTTGGGATGTGCGCTTCCCCCATGGCTCGTACTTATTTCATGGGTCTGGCCGTGGATGAAGCATTGACTCTCCCTTGAGCTGTAGCTTCTCGGCGGTGCGACGTACCCAAAGCGGAGGATGCCCAGCTCGTGTGCTACTGATGTTGGGGTTGTTGTCCGGGATTGAGGCGACGCAAAGTCACGATGGACTGATCTTCCCGTCTGGTCTCCCTTGGCCGTTGTCCCACTGCCTCCAGGTTCCTCTCTGCTCCTGGTGGGGACACACCGCTGTCCGAGGCCGGCCGACGAGGGTGGATGGTTGGACAAGAGGGGAACACCCGGGGACAAAAGGTAATGGGTTGATGCAGGGCGTGCAATGCCTGCACCGAAGGATGATTCAACGATACATCGTCCTCCTCTGCTTGGTCCTCATGAGCATCGTCCAAGTCTGCACAATCCTTGTCATGGGTGACGGAGGGTGCAGGTGAGACGCTCTTGGGGTAGAGAACTCGAGGCGCCGTGGTGCATCCCTGTGTTGGTGTCATGTCCACTGCCTTGTAAACGGTCCTTCCATCTGGTGTCGTGGCTTCATGGAGCAAGACGGGCCCATCGTCCGCCTCAAGCTCCTCCTTTTGGTCATGGTCAGAAGCACATGCCAACTTTTTCAGGGCATTGCACACAATTGCCACACCGAGCGACCAGTTTTCTACATTTCTAATACCTGTAGGGTCATGCCCAGTTTATATGCACTATGATTGGACACTCTGACCGTGGCAGACTCGTGTTATGATTCGTAGCCATTTAAGGAACTTGGTAAACTTTGTGGTTATGGTCAGTGGCACATGCCAACTTTGTCAAGGCATTGCGCACAAAAGCCGTGCCAAGCCACCAGTTTTTTACCTTGTTTATACCTGCAAGGTCATGCCTAGTACATCTGAACTGTGATTGGGCACTCTGACCGTGGCTGACTCGTGTTATGATTCATAGCCGTTAAATGTACTTGGTAAACTTTGTGGTCATGGTCAGTGGCACATGCCAACTTTGTCAAGGCATTGCGCACAAAAGCCGTGCCAAGCCACCAGTTTTTTACCTTGTTTATACCTGCAAGGTCATGCCTAGTACATCTGAACTGTGATTGGGCACTCTGACCGTGGCTGACTCGTGTTATGTTTTGTGGAAGCTAAAGTCACTTGGTAAGCTTTGTGGTCATGGTCAGTGGCACATGCCAACTTTGTCAAGGCATGGCGCACAATAACCACACCGAGCCACCAGTATTCTACCTTGTTTGTACCTGCAAAATCTTGCCTAGTACATTTGCACTGTGATTGGACATTTGACCGTGGCTGACTCGTGTTATGATCAATATAAGTAAATGTCACTTGGATATATTCGTGGTCATGTTCAGTGGCACGTGCCAACTTTGTCAAGGCATTGCGCAAAATAGCCAACCGAGCCACCAGTATTCTGCCTTGTTTATACCTGCAAGGTCATGCCCAGTATATCTGCACTTTGATTTGACACTCTGACCGTGGCTGACTCGTGTTATGATTCATAGCCGTTAAATGTACTTGGTAAACTTTGTGGTCATGGTCAGTGGCACATGCCAACATTGTCAAGGCATTGCGCACAATAGCCGTGCCAAGCTACCAGTTATTTGCCTTGTTTATATCTGTAAGGTCATGCATATTAGATGTGCACTGTGATTGGGCACTCTGACTGTGGCTGACTCGTGTTACAATTCGTATAAGTTAAAGTCACTTGGTAAACTATGTGGTCATGGTCAGTGGCACATGCCAACTTTGTCAAGGCATTGCACACACCGAGACACCAGTATTCTACCTTGTTTGCACCTGCAATATCATGCCTAGTACATCTTCACTTTGATTGGACACTCTGAAAGTGGCTGACTCGTGTTATGATCAATAGAAGAAAAAGTCACTTGGATACATTTGTGGTCATGGTCAGTGGCACATGCCAACTTTGTCAAGGCATTGCGCACAATAGCCACACAGAGCCACCAGTATTCTACCTTGTTTGTACTTGCAAGGTCATGCCCAGTATATCTGCACTGTGACTGGACACTCTGACCGTGGCTGACTCGTGTTATGATTTCTAGCCGTTTAAGGTATTTGGTATACTTCGTGGTCATGGTCAGTGGCACAAGTGCGTGTAAGTGCGTGTTAGTTTGTGTAAGTGCGTGTAAGTGCGTGTAAGTGCGTGTAAGTACGTGTAAGTGCGTATAAGTATGTGTAAGTACATGTAAGTGCATGTAAGTACGTGTAAGTGCGTGTAAATGTGTATTAGTGCGTGTATGTTCGTTTAAGTGTGTGTAAGTGCTTGTAAGTGCGTATAAGTGTGTGTAAGTTTGTGTAAGTGTGTGTAAGTGCGTGTAAGTGCATATAAGCGCGTGTAAGTGTCACTAACCGGCCCCTGGGTGGAGGCAGTTTTAACGTGGCCTGACTGCCCTTCTACGTTCAAGGCTACTTTTGTGCAGGTTCTGAGTCGAAGCGTGAGCTTTCTGGTCGCCTCACGCTATGTTTCTGGGAGTGGAAGGGAGCTGTGAGGCAGTCACTTTTGGGAAGGGAATAAGGAAATTTTGCATTAGTTTTTGGACATGGACATAATCTGAACATTTGTAGGGCTAGTCATGAGCTCTCCAACGCACCAAACCGTGCCGATTTGGATAACCGTAGCTCTCGCTACGTTAGTTGAAGCGCAGCACCCCAAACCAGCCGCTCAGTCGGCGGCGCGCACCACGTTGCCCGCCAAAGCGCCCTCACACATCAAGGACCCATCAGAATGCCATTCTGGAGGCGCAGATGGCCCTACACGTAGTGGCGTTACCCCTTGCGCCTTTGGGGTCCGTTGGGATGAGTTAATCATCGAGTTTGGTGATGGGGATTGATGTGGGTCGAAACCTGTTCGCGGACCTAGAGTCAGAATTTTGGCTGTCCCTCAGTAACAAAACTGCACTACTAGCATGCGGTGGATCATTCACCGGACGCCTCGGCAGCCCTTCCGGAGCAAAATCTCCAGGTGGACTTTTGTTACTCGGTCAGGTGGATTATCCACCTCCGGTCGAACCGCGGCCGACTCCCAGAGCCGCCGCGCACACCCCAACTTTGGAAGCACATATCTCCCTCGTTACTTGTCCAATTCAGGTGAAACAACTTCCACCGGATTCCGCAACTCGTCAACTTTCAGGGGCAATCCTCCATTTTAGGATTTGAGCAATCCTGGAGTCACCAGATCCGTCGACGAGGAATTTCCTCCTCTGGCAGCTCATCGGCGCCTCCCGGCGCCGCACTTGGGCATGCAGAGGAGCAAATCTTCAACATTCTCCCCCTTGCACTTGCCATGCCCACGGGTCCTGCCTGCTCTCACTCATCTTCCGCTGCATCCTCCAGCCCATCATAGCTGGTCATCCCAAGTCCGGCCACGCTCAATGCGTGCCGGTCGACGGGTTGCGCTTTGGTCAAGCAATCCGCAAGCATGTTGTGCCTGCCACAGTGCTGCAGCACCACCTGCCCCTTTTCAACCATGTCCCGTGCGTAGTGATAACGCACGTCAATGTGCTTTGTCCTCCTGTGCTGTGTCGGGTTGTTGGTTAGCAAGATTGAGCCGGTGTTGTCCTCTTGCACCGCCGTGGGCTCGTGCTGCGGCACGCCCAGCTCCCCCAGCAACCTGCGGAGCCACACCGCCTCCTTGACCGCCTCGGCCAGCGCGATGTACTCTGCTTCCACTCTGGAGGTGGCGACGCAGTCTTGCTTTGTGCTGCACCATGAGAACGCTGCACCAGCGAGGAAGAGCACGTAGCCGGATGTGGACTTCCACTTGTCCACATCGCCAGCATAGTCTGCGTCCGTGTAGCAGACCAGACGCAAGGGGTCCGCCCGCCCCTTGCCGTCGAACCTCGAGCACGCGTGCCACGTCGCTTGCAGGTAGCGGAGGATGCGCTTGACCGCCTGCCAGTGTAGTGGCCTGGATTGGCCACGTACCTGCTCACTTGGCCCACCCCATAGGCCAAGTCTGGTTGAGTCACCACCATGGCATACATGAGGCTGCCCACCGCCGATTGGTAGGGCACCCCTGCCATATCCCCGCTCTTCGTTTGTCTGGGGCGCCATTGCCGCACTCAATTCACAGGTCGTGGAGACCGGACTGCCAACTGATTTGCAGTCCTCCATGCCGTAGCGCTTGAGTACCTCGGCCACGTATTTGGCCTGCCCCAGTGAAAGCGTGCGCGCCCTCCAGTTCCGCGTAATGCTCACCCTGAGGTAGTACTCCAGCTCCCCCATATCCGATATCTGGAATTTGCTGCTCAGCTGCTCTTTCAGCTGCTGTAGGCTCGGCAAATCCGTCGAGCACACAATCAGGTTGTCCACATAGAGTGCGACAATCTGATGGAGGTATTTGGCGCGCCGCACGTACAAGCTGTAATCCGCCTCACAGCGCTTGAAGCTGAGTTGTGCCATGAAGCTGTCCATCTATTGGTACCAGCATCTGGGCGACTGTTTTAGCTCGTACAAGGACTTCCGCAGCTTGCACACCTTGCCCTCTGGTGCCTCCACCCCCTTTGGCACCTCCATGTAGATCTCTTTGTCTATGATGCCATTGAGGAAGGCCGTCTTTACTTCCATTTGGTGGAGCTCCATGTCCTTCGCGGCCGCCACCGCAGGGATTGCCCAGATGCTTGTGAACTTGGCGACGGGAGCAAACGTCTCATCGTAGTGCTCCCCCTTACGCTATGCGTACCCTTTCGCCACTAGCCGCGCCTTGTACTTGTCAACCACACCTTCATTTGTGAACTTGGTCTTGATGACCCACTTTGAGCCGATGACCTTGGCATCTTTCGGCCTGTCAACCAACTCCCACGTATCATGATCCGTGATGGACGCCAGCTCAGATTTGATGACTGCGTCCCATTGATCCCTTTCAGGCCGTGCAAGCACCTCTCGCACGGTAGTCGGCTCCGTTGATGCAGCCAGCATACACCGCGTCATGCCAATCCATCGACCGGTGCTTGCGTCGAAACGCTTTCCTGCTTTTCGCTGCCTCTCGCTGCGGCACGGTAGTTTTGGTGGCGCATCGTCGCTCTGCTGCGATCCCTCTGACTCGGCACGCTCCGGTTCATCATCGACCAGACGGCTCCCCGAGGATCGCTCCCGCTCCGACAAAACATCGCCCGGACGGCCGACGCGTCCAGTGGTTTTTCCACCAACGCCCGTTGCACACTCTGCCGGGTGTGTGCGCATTGGCACCCTTGGTGCCTCATCCGCCAGATCCTTCCGGTGGATTTCCTCATCAGCTTGATTGTCATCAGAGTCCTCCGCTTCGGCTGCCGCCACTGGTGCACCGTCGCGCTCTGATACCGCATCCTCAACTTCAGCGTCCGCCGGCTCCTTCTCGTAGTCAAGGAGCTGGAACCACTCCCCTGTCTTTGGGGAGTCCACCACGTCCACTTTGTTGCTGCTGATGTAATTCTGCTGCTCGTCGAACTCGGCATCTCGGCTGCGGATTATCTCCTCCTTGTGCATATCGTATAGCCGGTACGCCTTCTGCGCGCTCTCATAGCCAAGGAAGAGATACGACTTTACCCGCGGCTCCAGCTTGCTGTCGCACCTTTGTGCAGCCTGCACCACCGCGTGCGCCTTGCACCCGAATACTTTGAGGTGTGCCACACCTGGCTTGCGCCCGCTCCAAACCTCCTGCGGCGTCTTCCAACCGCTCTTCTCCTTCAGTACCACTGTAGGAGTGAGGTTGATGGTGTAGCTCGCCGTACGCACAGCTTCTGCCCAGAAGCTTCGTGGCAATTCCGCACCACCAATATGGTCTGTACCATGTTCAACGGCGTCTGGTTCACCCGCTCCGCCACGCCATTTGACTGAGGCGAATACGGTGTCGTTTGTTGCCATTTTATGTCCTGCTACTTCCTCCACCGGCTACAGCCCACGTACTCTCCACCGTTGTCGCTACGTATTGCTCTGACCTTCCGGTCAGTCTGCCTCTCCACCGCAGCGACGTACTCCTTCAGCCGGTCCAGGACCTCGCCTTTCCGCTTCATGAAGTACATGTGGAGTTTTCTGTTGTAGTCATCAATAAAGGTGACGAAGTAATGCGCGTCGCCATTTGACGCCGTCTTGAATGGTCCGCACACGTCGCTGTGCACGACCTCCAGCATGTCCGAAGTGTGATTCTCGTTCTCCTTGAACGGTTTGCACCGTGCCTTGCCCAAAAGGCAAGGCTCGCACTTTTTGTACATTGCTGCATCCGTCGCCTCTTCCACACCATCGATGGAGAGGCTGCGTACCAGCTCGCGCTTCGCCATGTCCTTTGCGACTGCGGGTGAGGAATGCCCCAGTCGTCGGTGCCAGAGCTCCAAATCAGCTCCCCCCTCCTTTGGCCAGGTTGATGGTGCGTTCATGCGAGTCTGCCAAATCTGTTGCCGAGGGGATCACCTTGGTCTCCACGATGTAGAGGCCTCCCTCACGCTTAGCTTCCAGCACGGGCTCGCCGCCACCGTCCTTCCACACGACTGCCCCCTTTCTCCTGAAGAGCACCTCATATCCCTTGTCTGTCAGGCGGGTGACACCTAGGATTTCAGCCAATCCAGGTACGTGCTGCACGTTCTTGATCACGCGCCGCACCCGCTTCCCACCAGCAACCACCTCCACGTCCACGTCTCCTTGGCCAGCGGCCGACTCAACCTTGTCGTTCGCGACCACCATGGACTTGGTGGACTTGGTGTAGTTGATGAACCCGACCTTCTCGACTTGGGTGTGCTCCTCGGCTTCGGAGTCAAGGCATCGCCGGTTAGCGTTATTGAGGTAGTGGTTATGAGTGCCATTGAGGAGCGATTTCTTGCCTTTGGCATCCTTGCCGCTGGCCTTTACCTCCTCGATGCACTCACGGGCCCAATGGCCCTCCTTGCCGCAGTTGCGGCACGCACCCTTCTTGGCGCCCTTCTTGCCGCCGCCATGTCCGCCACCTCCCTTGCCCCCACTTCCGCCACCATGCGTTTTGGTGACGAGGGCCAATGAGGAAGACGAGGACTCCCCGCAGCTCTGTCGCTGCGCCTCGTTGCGGATGTACTCTGCGACCGCGCCGTAGGTGAGCTTGTCCTCTGCCCATCCTCCCAAGACGGTGATGAGAGGGCTCCATCTGTCAGGAAGGGCCATGAGGAGGGCCATCGCCCGCATTTGCCTGTCGATCTTCCACTCCACGTAGTTACACTGTGAGGCGAGCGACTCGATCTCCTGCATGACGGAGATGACACACCTCCCTCTTCGATTCTCACTGTCAAGAGTCGCTTCATTGCGAAGATTGTGTTCGCCAGCGACTTGGATTGATGAATGGTGCAGAGTTTTTGCCAAGCCTCGGCTGCCAGCTTGCAGCCCTGGAAGTAGCCCCACTGCGACTCAGCCGTCCCGGACACGAGCAGCATGAGCACCTCCATGTTATTCTTTTCAAAGGCCTCCTTTTGCACTTCCGTTGCTGTCGCGTCGTCGAGGACTTCAGTTCCCTCCATGACATACAGCACACCCTTATGCGCAAGGTGGATCTCAAGGTGCCACCTCCATAGCCCAAAGCCACAGCCGCCCGCATACTTCTGGATGGCCTACGTCTCCTTCTGCGCCATTGTGCATTCTTCAACTCCGGGACCTCAGAGTTTGACGGCGATGTTGTCCCCGACGACAATCCCGTCCGCCGCGGAAGCCGTGAACGACGTGGAATCCGGTCAGGGTCATGGGCCCATAACCCTTCGTCAGTAACCGGCCCCCGGGTGGAGGCAGTTCCAACATGGCCTGACTGGCCTTCTACGTTCACGGCTACTTTTGTGTAGGTTCTGAGTCTAAGCGTGAGCTTTCTGGTCGCCTCACGCTATGTTTCTGGGAGTGGAAGGGAGCTGTGAGCCAGTAACTTTTGCGAATGGAATAACGCAATTTTTCCTTAGTTGTTGGACATGGAGGTGAAATCAACATTTGTAGGGCTGGTCATGAGCTCTCCAACGCACCAAACCGTGCGCGATTCGGATAACCGTAGCTCCCGCTACGTTAGTCGAAGCGCGGCACCCCAAACCAGCCGCTCAGTTGGCGGTGTGCACCACGTCGCCCGCCGAAGCGCCCTCACACATCAAGGACCCATAAAAACGCCATTCTGGAGGCGCAGATGGCCCTACACGTAGTGGCGGTGCCCCTTGCGCCTTTGGGGTCTGTTTCGATGAGTTACTCACTGAGTTTGGTGATGAGGATTGATGTGGGTCGAAACCTGCTTGCAAGCCTGCAGTCAAAATTTTGGCTAAGTCCCTCAGTAACAAAAGTGCACTACTGGCATCCGGCGGATCATTTGCCGGACGCCTCGGCAGCCCTTCCGGAGCAAAATCTCCAGGTGGACGTTTGTTACTCGGTCAGGTGGATTATCCACCTCCGGTCATACCGCGGCCGACTCCCAGAGCCGCCGCGCACACCCCAACTTTGGAAGTCCATATCTCCCTTGTTACTTGTCCGATTTAGGTGAAACAACTTCAGCAACTCGTCAACTTTCAGGGGCAATCCTCCATTTTAGGATTTGAGCAATCCTTGAGTTGCCAGATCCGTCGACGAGGAATTTCCTCTCTGGCGGCTCGTCGGCGCCTCCCGGCGCCGCACTTGGGCATGCAGAGGAGCAAATCTTCAACAGTAAGTGCGTGTAAGTATGTGTAAGTGTGTGTAAGTGCGTGTAAGTACGTGTAAGTGCGTGTAAGTGCGTGTAAGTGTGTGTACGTGCGTGTAATTGTGTGGAAGTACATGTAAGTGCGTGTGAGTGTGTGTAAGTGCGTGTAAGTGTGTGTATGTGTGTGTAAGTGGGTATAAGTGTGTGTAAGTACGTGTAAGTGCGTGTAAATGCATATAAGTGTGTGTAAGTATGTATAAGTGTGTGTAAGTGCGTGTAAGTGCGTACAAGTACATGTAAGTGTTTGTAAGTGTATGTAAGTCCGTATAAGTGTGTGTAAGTGCGTGTAAATGCATGTAAGTGAGTGTAAGTACGTGTAAGTGCATGTAGGTGCGTGTACATGCATGTAAGTCCGTGTAGGTGCATGTAAGTACATGTAAGTGCGTGTAAGTATATGTAAGTTCGTGTAAGGGTGTGTAATTGCATGTAAGTGCGTGCAACTGGATTTAAGTTTGCGTAAGAGCGTATACGTGCGTGTAAGCGTGTGTAAGTGCGTGTAAGTGCATGTAAATGGTGTAAGTTTATATAAGTGTGTGTAAGTATGTATAAGTACTTATAAGTGTATGTAAGTGCGAGTAAGTACTTATAAGTGTGTGCAAGTACGTGTAAGTGTGTGTAAGTACGTGTAAGTGCATGTAAGTGCGTGTAGGTGTATGTAAGTGCGTGTAAGTGCGTGTAAGTGCATGTAAATGGTGTAAGTTTGTATAAGTGTGTGTAAGTACGTGTAAGTACTTATAAGTGTGTGTAAGTGCAAGTAAGTACTTATAAGTGTGTGCAAGTACGTGTAAGTGTGTGTAAGTACGTGTAAGTGCATGTAAGTGCGTGTAGGTGTATGTAAGTGCGTGTAAGTGCGTGTAAGTGTGTGTAAGTGTGTGTAAGTGTGTAAGTGCATGTAAGAGCGTGTAAGTGTGGGTAAGTGCGTGTAAGTTTGAGTAAGTGCGTGTAAGTTTGTGTAAGTGCGTGTAAGCATGTGTAAGTGCGAGTTCGTGCATGTAAGTGCGTGTAAGGGCGTGTAAGTACGTGTAAGTGCATGTAAGTTCGTGTAAGTGCGTGTAAGTGTGTGTAAGTGCGTGTAAGTACATGTAAGTGTGTGTAAGTATGTGTAAGTACGTGTAAGTGCATGTAAGTTTGTATAAGTGCGTGTATGTGCGTGTAAATGCGTGTAAGTATATATAAGTAGCTATAAGTGCGTGTCAGTGCGTGTAAGTACGTGTAAGTACGTGTATGCATGTATAAGTATGTGTAAGTGCGTGTATGTATGTATAAGGGTGTGTAAGTGTGTGTAAGTGTGTATAAGTGCCTGTAAGTGCGTGTAAGTGCGTGTAAGTGTGTGTAAGTGCGTATAAGTTTGTGTTAGTGTGTGTAAGTGTGTGTAAGTGCGTTTAAGTATGTGTAAGTGCGTGTAAGTATGTGTACTTGTGTGTAAGTGCGTGTAAGTGCGTGTAAGTGCGTGTAAGTTCCTATAAGTATGTGTAAGTGCGTGTAAGTGTGTGTAAGTACTTGTAAGTACGTGTAAGTGCATGTACATGCGTGTAAGTGTGTCTAAGGGCGTGTAAGTGTATGTACGTTAGTGTAAGTACGGTTTGAGTTCGTGTAAGTGCGTGTAAGTGTGTGTACGTACGTGTAAGTGCGTATAAGTGTGTGTAAGTACGTGTAAGTGTGTGTAACTGCGTGTAAGTGCGTGTAAGTGCGTGTACGTGCGTGTAATTTCGTGTAAGTACGTGTAGGTGACTGTTAGTGCATGTAAGTACGTATAAGTGCGTGTAAGTGTGTGTAAGTATGTGTAAGTGCGTGTAAGTACATGTAAGTATGTCTAAGTGCGTAAAAAGGGGGCCTAAGAGCGTGTATGTGCGTGTAAGTACGTGTAAGTGCGTATGAGTGTATGTAAGTTTGTGTAAGTGTGTATAAGTACGAGTAAGTGCGTGTAAGTGCGTGTAAGTGTGTGTACGTGCGTGTAAGTATGTGTAAGTGTGTGTAAGTGCATGTAAGTGCTTGAAAGCGTATGTAAGTGCGTGTAAGTATGTGTACGTGTGTGTAAGTGCGTGTAAGTGCGTATAAGTGCGTATAAGTGCGTGTAAGTGCATATAAGTGCGTGTAAGTGCGTGTAAGTGCGTGTAAGTGCGTGTAAGTGCGTGTAAATGTGTGTAAATGTGTGTAAGTATGTGTACCTGCATGTAGTTGCATGTAAGTGCGTTTAAGTGCGCGTACGTTAGTGAAGGTGTGTATAAGTATGTGTAAGTGCGTGTAAGTATGTGTAAGTGCGTGTAAGTGTGTGTAAGTATGTGTAAGTGGATGTAAGTTCGTGTAAGAGTGTTTAAGTGCGTATACGTACGTGTAAGTGCGTGTATGTACGTGTGAATCTGTGTAAGTTTATGTAAGTGTGTGTAAGTGCGTGTATGTATATGTAAGTGTGTGCAAGTGCATGCAAGTGTGTGTAAGTACGTGTAAGTGCGTGTAAGTGCATGTAAGTGTGTGTAAGTGTGTGTAAGTGTGTATAAGTGTGTGCAAGTACGTGTAAGTGCGTGTAAGGGTGTGTAAGTATGTGTAAGTGCGTGTTAGTACGTGTAAGTGCGTATAAGTGCCTGAAAGTACGTATAAGTGTGTATAAGTGTGTGTAAGTGCGTGTAAGTGCGTGAAAGTGCATATAAGTATGTGTAAGTTTATGCAAGTGCATGTAAGTACGTGTAAGTTCGTGCAAGTGTGGGTAAGTGTGTGTAACTACGTGTAAGTTTGTGTAAGTGTGTGTAAGTGCATGCAAGTATGTGTAAGTGCGTGTAAGTGCGTGTAAGTGCGTTTAAGTATGTGTAAGTGCGTGTAAGTGCGTGTAAGTTTGTGTAAGTGCGTATAAGTGCGTGTAAGTGCCTGTAAGTACGTGTAAGTACGTGTAAGTACAAGTAAGTGCAAGTAAGTGCGTGTAATTATGTGTAATTACATGTAAGCACGTATAAGTGTGTGTAAGTGCGTGTAAGTACGTGTAAGTTGGTGCAAGTACATGTGAGTGCAAGTAAGTGCGTGTAAGTACGTATAAGTGCGTGTAAGTGCGTGTACGTGCGTGTAAGTACGTGTAAGTACGTGTACGTGCATGTAAGTGTATGTAAGGGCGTGTAAGTACATGGAAGTTCATGTAAGTACATGTTAGTGCATGTAAGTGCGTGTAAGTGTGTGTAAGTGTGTGTAAGTATGGTTCAAGTTCGTGTAAGTACGTGTAAGTGCGTGTAAGTATGTGTAAGTGTGTATAAGTGCGGTTTCAGTACGTGTAATTTTGTGTAAGTTCGGATAAAAGCGTGTAAGTGTGTGTTAGTGGGTGGAAGTACGTGTAAGTGCGTGTAAGTGCGTATAAGTGCGTGTAAGTGTGTATAAGTGTGTGTAAGTACGTGTAAGTGTATGTAAGTACGTGTAAGTGCGTGTAAGTACGTGTAAGTGCATGTAAATATATGAAAGTGTGTGTAAGTGCGCATGCCAACTTTGTCAAGGAATTGCGCACAACAGCCACACCGAGCCACCAGTATTGTACCTTATTTATACCTGCAAGGTTATGCCCAGTATATCTGCACTGTGATAGGACACTCTGACCGTGGCTGACTCATGTTACGATTCATAGCCGTTTAATGAACTTGGTCAACTTTGTGGTCATGGTCACTGGCAAATGCCAACTTTGTCAAGGCATTGCGCACAATAGTCGTGCCAAGCTGCCCGTTTTTTACCTTGTTTATACTTGCAATGTCATGCATATTAGATGTACGCTTTGATTGGGTACTCTGACCGTGGCTGGCTCGTGTTATGATTCGTAGAAATTAAAGTCACTTGGTAAACTTTGTGGTCTTGATCAGTGGCACATGCCAACTTTGTCAAGGCATTGTGCACAATAGCCACATGGAGCCGCCAGTATTCTACCTTGTTTGCACCTGCAAGATCATGCCTAGTATATCTGCACTATGATTGGACACTCTGACCGTGGCTGACTCGTGTCATGATCAATAGAAGTAAAAGTCAGTTGGATACAATTGTGGTCATGGTCAGTGGCACATGCCAACTTTGTCAGAGCATTGTGC
>SZWC01000103.1:201706-212051 GCA_023375785.1 Penium margaritaceum
TTTGTGGTCATGGTCAGTGGCACATGCCAACTTTGTCAAGGCATTGCGTACAATAGCCATGCCAAGCGATTGGCACGGTCATGCATATTAGATGTGCACTGTGATTGGGCACTCTGAATGTGGCTGACCTGTGTTACGGTTTGTAGAAGTTCAAGTCAATTGGTAAACTTTGTGGGCATGGTCAGTGGCACATGCCAACTTTGTCAAGGCATTGTGCACAATAGCCACATGGAGCCGCCAGTATTCTACCTTGTTTGCACCTGCAAGATCATGCCTAGTATATCTGCACTATGATTGGACACTCTGACCGTGGCTGACTCATGTTATGATTAATAGAAGTAAAGGTCACTTGGATACATTTGTGGTCATGGTCAGTGGCACATGCCAACTTTGTCAAGGCATTGCGCACAATATCCACACCGAGCCACCAGTATTTTACCTTGCTTATACCTATAAGGTCATGCCCAGTATATATGCACTGTGATTGGATACTCTGACAGTGGCTGACTCGTGTTATGATTCATAGCAGTTAAAGGTACTTGGTAAACTTTGTGGTCATGGCAGTGGCACCTACCAACTTTGTCAAGGAATTGCGCACAATAGCCGTGCCAAGCCACCGGCTTTTTACCTTGTTTATACCTGCAAGGTCGTGCATATAACATGTGCGCTGTGATTGGGCACTCTGACCGTGGCTGACTCATGTTATGATTCATAGCCGTTTAATGTACTGGGTAAACTTTGTGGTCATGCATATTAGATGTGCACTGTGATTGGGCACTCTGACCGTGGCTGACTCGTGTCATGATCAATAGAAGTAAAAGTCACTTGGAGAAATGGGTGGTCATGGTCAGTGGCACATGCCCACTTTGTCAAGGCATTGTGCAAAATAGCCACACCGAACCACTCGTATTCTACCTTGTTTGTACATGCAAGATCCGGCCTAGTACATCTGCACTATGATTGGACACTCTGACCGTGCCTGACTCGTGCTATGATTCATAGCCGTTTAATGTACTGGGTAAACTTTGTGGTCATGCATATTAGATGTGCACTGTGATTGGGCACTCTGACCGTGGCTGACTCGTGTCATGATCAATAGAAGTAAAAGTCACTTGGAGAAATGGGTGGTCATGGTCAGTGGCACATGCCCACTTTGTCAAGGCATTGTGCAAAATAGCCACACCGAACCACTCGTATTCTACCTTGTTTGTACATGCAAGATCCGGCCTAGTACATCTGCACTATGATTGGACACTCTGACCGTGCCTGACTCGTGCTATGATTCATAGCCGTTTAATGTACTGGGTAAACTTTGTGGTCATGCATATTAGATGTGCACTGTGATTGGGCACTCTGACCGTGGCTGACTCGTGTCATGATCAATAGAAGTAAAAGTCACTTGGAGAAATGGGTGGTCATGGTCAGTGGCACATGCCCACTTTGTCAAGGCATTGTGCAAAATAGCCACACCGAACCACTCGTATTCTACCTTGTTTGTACATGCAAGATCCGGCCTAGTACATCTGCACTATGATTGGACACTCTGACCGTGCCTGACTCGTGCTATGATTCATAGCCGTTTAATGTACTGGGTAAACTTTGTGGTCATGCATATTAGATGTGCACTGTGATTGGGCACTCTGACCGTGGCTGACTCGTGTCATGATCAATAGAAGTAAAAGTCACTTGGAGAAATGGGTGGTCATGGTCAGTGGCACATGCCCACTTTGTCAAGGCATTGTGCAAAATAGCCACACCGAACCACTCGTATTCTACCTTGTTTGTACATGCAAGATCCGGCCTAGTACATCTGCACTATGATTGGACACTCTGACCGTGCCTGACTCGTGCTATGATTCATAGCCGTTTAATGTACTGGGTAAACTTTGTGGTCATGCATATTAGATGTGCACTGTGATTGGGCACTCTGACCGTGGCTGACTCGTGTCATGATCAATAGAAGTAAAAGTCACTTGGAGAAATGGGTGGTCATGGTCAGTGGCACATGCCCACTTTGTCAAGGCATTGTGCAAAATAGCCACACCGAACCACTCGTATTCTACCTTGTTTGTACATGCAAGATCCGGCCTAGTACATCTGCACTATGATTGGACACTCTGACCGTGCCTGACTCGTGCTATGATTCATAGCCGTTTAATGTACTGGGTAAACTTTGTGGTCATGCATATTAGATGTGCACTGTGATTGGGCACTCTGACCGTGGCTGACTCGTGTCATGATCAATAGAAGTAAAAGTCACTTGGAGAAATGGGTGGTCATGGTCAGTGGCACATGCCCACTTTGTCAAGGCATTGTGCAAAATAGCCACACCGAACCACTCGTATTCTACCTTGTTTGTACATGCAAGATCCGGCCTAGTACATCTGCACTATGATTGGACACTCTGACCGTGCCTGACTCGTGCTATGATACATAGCCGTTTAATGTACTTGGTAAACTTTGTGGTCATGCATATTAGATGTGCACTGTGATTGGGCACTCTGAATGTGGCTGACTCGTATTACGATTCGTATATGTTAATGTCACTTGGTAAACTTTGTGGTCATGGTCAGCGGCACATGCCAACATTGTCAAGGCATTGCGCACAACAGCCACACCGAGCCAGCAGTATTCTACCATGTTTTTACTTGCAAGATCATGCATAGTACATCTGCACCGTGATTCGACACTCGGACCGTGGATGACTCGTGTTATGATCAATAGAAGTAAAAGTCACTTTGATACATTTGTGGTCATGGTCAGTGGCACATGCCCACTTTGTCAAGGCATTGCACACAATAGCCACACCGAGCCACCAGTATTCTACCTTNTACCAACTTTGTCAAGGAATTGCGCACAATAGCCGTGCCAAGCCACCGGCTTTTTACCTTGTTTATACCTGCAAGGTCGTGCATATAACATGTGCGCTGTGATTGGGCACTCTGACCGTGGCTGACTTGTGTTACGATTCGTAGAAGTTGAACTCACATGGTAATTTTTGTGGTAATGGTCAGTGGCACATGCCAACTTTGTGAAGGCATTGCGCACAAAAGCCACACCGAGCCACCAGTATTTTTCCTTTTCTGAACCTGCAAGATCATGCCTAGTACATCTGCACTATGATTGGACACTCTGACCGCGGCTGACTTGTGTTATGATCAATAGAAGTGAAAGTCACTTGGATACATTTGTGGCCACAGTCAGTGGCACATGCCAACTTTGTCAAGGCATTGCGCACAATAGCCAAACTAGACACCAGTATTCTACCTTGTTTGCACCTGCAAGATCATGCCTAGTATATCTGCACTATGATTGGACACTCTGACCGTGGCTGACTCGTGTTATGATCAATAGCAGTAAAAGTCACTTTGATACTTTTGTAGTCATGGTCAGTGGCACATGCTAACTTTGTCTAGGCATTGTGCAGAATAGCCGTGCCAAGCCACCGGCTTTTTACCTTGTTTATACCTGCAAGGTCGTGCATATAACATGTGCGCTGTGATTGGGCACTCTGACCGTGGCTGACTCGTGTTATGATCAATAGCAGTAAAAGTCACTTTGATACTTTTGTAGTCATGGTCAGTGGCACATGCTAACTTTGTCTAGGCATTGTGCAGAATAGCCGTGCCAAGCCACCGGCTTTTTACCTTGTTTATACCTGCAAGGTCGTGCATATAACATGTGCGCTGTGATTGGGCACTCTGACCGTGGCTGACTCGTGTTATGATCAATAGCAGTAAAAGTCACTTTGATACTTTTGTAGTCATGGTCAGTGGCACATGCTAACTTTGTCTAGGCATTGTGCAGAATAGCCGTGCCAAGCCACCGGCTTTTTACCTTGTTTATACCTGCAAGGTCGTGCATATAACATGTGCGCTGTGATTGGGCACTCTGACCGTGGCTGACTCGTGTTATGATCAATAGCAGTAAAAGTCACTTTGATACTTTTGTAGTCATGGTCAGTGGCACATGCTAACTTTGTCTAGGCATTGTGCAGAATAGCCGTGCCAAGCCACCGGCTTTTTACCTTGTTTATACCTGCAAGGTCGTGCATATAACATGTGCGCTGTGATTGGGCACTCTGACCGTGGCTGACTCGTGTTATGATCAATAGCAGTAAAAGTCACTTTGATACTTTTGTAGTCATGGTCAGTGGCACATGCTAACTTTGTCTAGGCATTGTGCAGAATAGCCGTGCCAAGCCACCGGCTTTTTACCTTGTTTATACCTGCAAGGTCGTGCATATAACATGTGCGCTGTGATTGGGCACTCTGACCGTGGCTGACTCGTGTTATGATCAATAGCAGTAAAAGTCACTTTGATACTTTTGTAGTCATGGTCAGTGGCACATGCTAACTTTGTCTAGGCATTGTGCAGAATAGCCGTGCCAAGCCACCGGCTTTTTACCTTGTTTATACCTGCAAGGTCGTGCATATAACATGTGCGCTGTGATTGGGCACTCTGACCGTGGCTGACTCGTGTTATGATCAATAGCAGTAAAAGTCACTTTGATACTTTTGTAGTCATGGTCAGTGGCACATGCTAACTTTGTCTAGGCATTGTGCAGAATAGCCGTGCCAAGCCACCGGCTTTTTACCTTGTTTATACCTGCAAGGTCGTGCATATAACATGTGCGCTGTGATTGGGCACTCTGACCGTGGCTGACTCGTGTTATGATCAATAGCAGTAAAAGTCACTTTGATACTTTTGTAGTCATGGTCAGTGGCACATGCTAACTTTGTCTAGGCATTGTGCAGAATAGCCGTGCCAAGCCACCGGCTTTTTACCTTGTTTATACCTGCAAGGTCGTGCATATAACATGTGCGCTGTGATTGGGCACTCTGACCGTGGCTGACTCGTGTTATGATCAATAGCAGTAAAAGTCACTTTGATACTTTTGTAGTCATGGTCAGTGGCACATGCTAACTTTGTCTAGGCATTGTGCAGAATAGCCGTGCCAAGCCACCGGCTTTTTACCTTGTTTATACCTGCAAGGTCGTGCATATAACATGTGCGCTGTGATTGGGCACTCTGACCGTGGCTGACTCGTGTTATGATCAATAGCAGTAAAAGTCACTTTGATACTTTTGTAGTCATGGTCAGTGGCACATGCCCACTTTGTCAAGGCATTGCACACAATAGCCACACCGAGCCACCAGTATTCTACCTTGTTTGCACCAGACAGATCATGCATAGTACATCTGCACTGTGATTAGACACTCTGTCCGTGGCTGACTCGTGTTATGATTCGTAGAAGTTAAAGTCACTTGGTAAACTTTGTGGTCATGGTCAGTGGAACATGCAAACTTTGTCAAGGCATTGCGCACAATAGCTGTGCCAAGCCGACGGTTTTTTACCTTGTTTATACCTGCAAGGTCATGCCTATTAGGTGTGCACTGTGATTGGGCACTCTGACCGTGGCTGACCTGTGTTACGATTCATAGAAGTTAAAGACACTTGGTACACTTTGTGGTCATGGTCAGTGGCACATGCCAACTTCGTAAAGGCATTACGCACAATAGCCACACCGAGCCACCAGTATCCTACCTTGTTTGTACCTGCAAGATCATGCCTATCATGTGTGCACCGTGATTGGACACTCCGACCGTGGCTGACTCGTGTTATGATCAATAGAAGTAAAAGTCACTTGGAAACATTTATGGTAATGGTCAGTGGCACATGCCAATTTTGTCAAGGCATTGCGCACAGTAGCCACACCGAGCCACGAGTATTCTACTTTGTTTATACCTGCAAGGGCATACCCATTATATCTGCACTGTGATTGGACACTCTGACCGTGGCTGGCTCGCGTTATGATTCATAGCCGTTTAAGGTAGTTGGTAAACTTTGTGGTCATGGTCACTGGCACATGCCAACTTTGTCAAGGCATTGCGCACAATAGCCAAACTAGACACCAGTATTCTACCTTGTTTGCACCTGCACAATCATGCGTAGTACATCCGCACTGTAATTGGACACTCTGACCGTGGCTGACTCGTGTTATGATCAATAGAAGTAAAAGTCACTTGGATACATTTGTGGCCACAGTCNTTGTGTTACGATTCGTAGAAGTTGAAGTCACATGGTAAACTTTGTGGTAATGGTCAGTGGCACATGCCAACTTTGTGAAGGCATTGCGCACAAAAGCCACACCGAGCCACCAGTATTTTTCCTTTTCTGAACCTGCAAGATCATGCCTAGTACATCTGCACTATGATTGGACACTCTGACCGCGGCTGACTTGTGTTATGATCAATAGAAGTAAAAGTCACTTGGATACATTTGTGGCCACAGTCAGTGGCACATGCCAACTTTGTCAAGGCATTGCGCACAATAGCCAAACTAGACACCAGTATTCTACCTTGTTTGCACCTGCACAATCATGCGTAGTACATCCGCACTGTAATTGGACACTCTGACCGTGGCTGACTCGTGTTATGATCAATAGAAGTAAAAGTCACTTGGATACATTTGTGGTCATGGTCAGTGGCACATGGCAACTTTGTCAATGCATTGCGCAAAATAGCCACACCGGGCCATTAGTATCCTACCTTGTTTGTATCTGCAAGATCATGCCTAGTACATCTGCACTGTGATTGGACACTCTGACCGTGGCTGACTTGTGTCATGATCAATAGAAGTAAAAGTCACTCGAATAAATGTGTGGTCATGGTCAGTGGCACATGCCAACGTTGTCAGGGAATTGCGCACAATAGCCACATTGAGCCACCAGTATTCTACCTTGTTTTTACGTGCAAGGTCACGCCCAATATATCTGCACTATGATTGGACACTCTGACCGTGGTTGACTCATGTTATGATTCATAGCCATTTAATGTACTTGGTAAACTTTGTCGTCATGGTCAGTGGCACATGCCAACTTTGTCAAGGCATTTCGCACAATTGCCGTGCCAGGCCACCGGTTTTTAACCTTGTTTATACCTGCAATGTCATGCATATTAGAAGTACGCTTTGATTGGGCACTCTGACCGTGGCTGACTCTTGTTGTGATTCGTAGAAGTTAAAGTTACTTAGCAAACTTTGTGGTCATGATCAGTGGCACATGCCAACTTTGTCAAGGCATTGCGCACAATAGCCACATGGAGCCACCAGTATTCTACCTCGTTTGCACCTGCAAGATCATGCCTAGTACATTTGCACTATGATTGGACACTCTGACCATGGCTGACTCGTGTTATGATCAATAGAAGTAAAAGTCACTTGGATACATTTGTGGTCATGGTCAGTGGCACATGCCAACTTTCTCAAGGCATTGCCCAAAATAGCCAAACCGAGCCATTAGTATTCTACCTTGTTTGTACATGCAAGATCCGGCCTAGTACATCTGCACTGTGATTGGACACTCTGACCGTGCCTGACTCGTGCTATGATACATAGCCGTTTAATGTACTTGGTAAACTTTGTGGTCATGGTCAGTGGCACATGCTAACTTCGTAAAGGCATTACGCACAATAGCCACACCGAGCCACCAGTATTCTACCTTGTTTATGCCTGCAAGGTCATGCGCAGTATTTCTGCACTGTGATTGGACACTCTGACCGTGCCTGACTCGTGCTATGATACATAGCCGTTTAATGTACTTGGTAAACTTTGTGGTCATGGTCAGTGGCACATGCTAACTTCGTAAAGGCATTACGCACAATAGCCACACCGAGCCACCAGTATTCTACCTTGTTTATGCCTGCAAGGTCATGCGCAGTATTTCTGCACTGTGATTGGACACTCTGACCGTGCCTGACTCGTGCTATGATACATAGCCGTTTAATGTACTTGGTAAACTTTGTGGTCATGGTCAGTGGCACATGCTAACTTCGTAAAGGCATTACGCACAATAGCCACACCGAGCCACCAGTATTCTACCTTGTTTATGCCTGCAAGGTCATGCGCAGTATTTCTGCACTGTGATTGGACACTCTGACCGTGCCTGACTCGTGCTATGATACATAGCCGTTTAATGTACTTGGTAAACTTTGTGGTCATGGTCAGTGGCACATGCTAACTTCGTAAAGGCATTACGCACAATAGCCACACCGAGCCACCAGTATTCTACCTTGTTTATGCCTGCAAGGTCATGCGCAGTATTTCTGCACTGTGATTGGACACTCTGACCGTGCCTGACTCGTGCTATGATACATAGCCGTTTAATGTACTTGGTAAACTTTGTGGTCATGGTCAGTGGCACATGCTAACTTCGTAAAGGCATTACGCACAATAGCCACACCGAGCCACCAGTATTCTACCTTGTTTATGCCTGCAAGGTCATGCGCAGTATTTCTGCACTGTGATTGGACACTCTGACCGTGCCTGACTCGTGCTATGATACATAGCCGTTTAATGTACTTGGTAAACTTTGTGGTCATGGTCAGTGGCACATGCTAACTTCGTAAAGGCATTACGCACAATAGCCACACCGAGCCACCAGTATTCTACCTTGTTTATGCCTGCAAGGTCATGCGCAGTATTTCTGCACTGTGATTGGACACTCTGACCGTGCCTGACTCGTGCTATGATACATAGCCGTTTAATGTACTTGGTAAACTTTGTGGTCATGGTCAGTGGCACATGCTAACTTCGTAAAGGCATTACGCACAATAGCCACACCGAGCCACCAGTATTCTACCTTGTTTATGCCTGCAAGGTCATGCGCAGTATTTCTGCACTGTGATTGGACACTCTGACCGTGCCTGACTCGTGCTATGATACATAGCCGTTTAATGTACTTGGTAAACTTTGTGGTCATGGTCAGTGGCACATGCTAACTTCGTAAAGGCATTACGCACAATAGCCACACCGAGCCACCAGTATTCTACCTTGTTTATGCCTGCAAGGTCATGCGCAGTATTTCTGCACTGTGATTGGACACTCTGACCGTGCCTGACTCGTGCTATGATACATAGCCGTTTAATGTACTTGGTAAACTTTGTGGTCATGGTCAGTGGCACATGCTAACTTCGTAAAGGCATTACGCACAATAGCCACACCGAGCCACCAGTATTCTACCTTGTTTATGCCTGCAAGGTCATGCGCAGTATTTCTGCACTGTGATTGGACACTCTGACCGTGGCTGGCTCGCGTTATGATTCATAGCCGTTTAAGGTAGTTGGTAAACTTTGTGGTCATGGTCACTGGCACATGCCAACTTTGTCAAGGCATTGCGCACAATAGCCGTGCCAAGCCACCGGGTTTTTTCCTTGTTTATGCCTGCAAGGTAATGCATATTAGATGTGCACTGTGATTGGGCACTCTGACCGTGGCTGAATCGTGTTAGGATTCCTAGAAGTTAAAGTCACTTGTAAACTTTGTGGTCATGGTCAGTGGCACATGCCAACTTTGTCGAGGCATTGCGCACAATAGCCAAACCAAGCCACCCGTATTCTACCTTGTTTATACCTGTAAGGTCATGCACAGTATATCTGCACTGTCATTGGACACTCTGACCGTGGCCGACTCGTGTTATGATTAATAACCGTTTAATGTACTTGGTAAACTCTGTGGTCATGGTCAGTGGCAAATGCAAACTTTGTCAAGGCATTGCGCACAATAGCCGTGCCAAGCCACCGGATTTTTACATTGTTTATTCCTGCTAGTTCATTCATATTAGATGTGCGCTGTGATTGGGCACTCTGACCGTGGCTGACTCATTAACAATTCGTAGAAGTTAAAGTCACTTGGTAAACTTTGTGGCCATGGTGAGTGGCACATGCCAATTTTATCAGGGCATTGCGCACAATAGCCACACCGAGCCACCAGTATTCTACCTTGTTTGCACTTGCAAGATCATGCCTATTACATCTGCACTTTGATTGGACACTCTGACCGTGGCTGACTCGTGTTATGATCAATAGAAGTAAAAGTCACTCGGGTACATTTGTGGTCATGGTCAGTGGCACATGCCAACTTTGTCAGGGCATTGCACACAATAGCCACATCGAGCCACCAGTTTTCTACCTTTCTAATACCTATAAGGTCATGCCCAGTATTTATGCACTGTGATTGGACACTCTGACCGGTGTAGACTCGTGTTATGATTCATAGCCCTTTAAGGTTCTTGGTAAACTTTGTGGTCATTGTCAGTGGCATATGCCAACTTTGTCAAGGCATTGCGCACAATAGCGGTGCCAAGCCACCGGGTTTTGACCTTGTTTATAACTGCAAGGTCATGCATAGTACATCTGTACTGTGATTGGACACTCTGACCATGGCTGACTCGTGTTATGATCAATAGAAGTGAAAGTCACTTGGATACATTTGTGGTCATGGTCAGTGGCACATGCCAACTTTGTCAAGGCATTACGCACAATAGCCACACCGAGCCACCAGTATT
>SZWC01000103.1:234098-259139 GCA_023375785.1 Penium margaritaceum
ACGAGTCAGCCACGGTCAGAGTGTCCAATCACATTGTAGATGTACTAGGCATGATCTTGCAGGTGCAAACAAGGTAGAATACTGGTGGCTCGGTGTAGCTATTGTGCACAATGCCTTCACAAATTTGGCATGTGCCACTGACCATGACCACAAATGTATCCAAATGACTTATACTTCCATTGATCATAATACGAGTCAGCCACGGTCAGAGTGTCCAATCACAGTGCAGATGTACTAGGCATGATCTTGAAGGTGTAAACAAGGTACAATACTGGTGGCCGGTGTGGCTATTGTGCACAATGCCTTGACAAAGTTGGCATGTGCCACTGACCATGACCACAAAGTTTACCGAGTACCTTAAACGGATATGAATCATAACACAAGACAGCCACGGTTAGAGTGTCCAGTCATAGTTCAGATATACTGGGCATGACCTTGCAGGTATAAACAATGTAGAATACTAGTGACTTAATGTGGCTATTGTGCACAATGCCTTGACAAAGTTGGCATGTGCCACAGATCATGACCACAAATACATCCAAGTGACTTTTACTTCTATTGATCATACCATGAGTCAGCCACGGTCACAGTGTCCAATCACAGTGCAGATGTACTAGGCATGATCTTGCAGGTTCAAACAAGGTAGAATACTGGTGGCTAGGTGTGGCTATTGTGCGCAATGCCTTGACAAAGTTGGCATGTGCCACTGACCATGACCACAAAGTTTACCAGGTGACTTTAACTTATACGAATCATAACACAAGTCAGCCACGGTCAAAGTACCCGATCACAGTGCAAATATCATATTAATGACCTTTCAGGTATAAACAAGGTAAACAACCGGTGGCTTGGCATGGCTATTGTACGCAATGCCTTGACAAAGTTGGCATGTGCCACTGACCATGACCACAAAGTTTACCAAGTACCATAAACGTCTATGAATCATAACAGGAGTCAGCCACGGTCAGAGTGTCCAATCATAGTGCAGATATACTAGGCATGATGTTGCAGGTGCAAACAAGGTAGAATACTGGTGGCTTGGTGTGGCTCTTGTGCACAATGCCTTGAAAAAGTTGGCATGTGCCACTGACCATGACCACAAATGTATCCAACTGAGTTCTACTTCTATTGATTATTATACGAGTCAGCAACAGTCAGAGTGTCCAATCACAGTGCAGATGTACTAGGCATGATCTTGCAGGTACAAACAAGGTAGACTACTGGTGGCTCGGTGTGGCTATTGTGCGCAATGCCTTGACAAAGTTGGCATGTGCCACTGACCATGACCACAAATGTATCCAACTGAGTTTTACTTCTATTGATCATTATACGAGTCAGCAACAGTCAGAGTGTCCAATCACAGTGCAGATGTACTAGGCATGATCTTGCAGGTGCAAAGAAGGTACAATACTGGTGGCTCGGTGTGGCTATTGCGTGCAATGCCTTGACAAATTTGGCATGTCCCACTGACCATGACCACAAATGTATCCAAGTGACTTTAACTTCTATTGATCATAATACGGGTCAGCCACGGTCAGAGTGTCTAATCACAGTGCAGATGTACTAGACATGATCTTACAGTACAAACAAGGTACAAAACTGGTGACCCGGTGTGGCTATTGTGTGCAATGCCTTGACAAAGTTGGCTTGTGCCACTGGCCATGACCAGAAAGTTTACCAAGTTTCTTAAACAGCTATGAATCATGACACGAGTCAGCCACGATCAGAGTGTCCAATCACAGTGCATATGTACTAGGCATGATCTTGCAGGTGCAAACAATGTAGAATACTTTTGGCTTGGTGTGGCTATTGTGCGCAATGCCTTGACAAAGTTGGCATGTTCCACTGACCATGACCATAAATGTATCCATTTGACTTTTATTTCTATTGATCATAACACAAGTCAGTCACGGTCAGAGTGTCCAATAAGAGTGTATATTTACTAGGCATTATCTTTCAGGTGCAAACAAGGTATGATACTGGTGGCTCGATGTGGCTATTGCGTGCAATGCCTTTATAAAGTTGGCTTGTGCCACTGACCATGACCACAAAGTTTATCAAGTACCTTAAATGGCTATGAATCATAACACGAGTCAGCCACGGTCAGAGTGTCCAATCACATTGTAGATGTACTAGGCATGATCTTGCAGGTGCANGTGTAGCTATTGTGCACAATGCCTTCACAAATTTGGCATGTGCCACTGACCATGACCACAAATGTATCCAAGTGACTTATACTTCCATTGATCATAATACGAGTCAGCCACGGTCAGAGTGTCCAATCACAGTGCAGATGTACTAGGCATGTTCTTGAAGGTGTAAACAAGGTACAATACTGGTGGCCGGTGTGGCTATTGTGCACAATGCCTTGACAAAGTTGGGATGTGCCACTGACCATGACCACAAAGTTTACCGAGTACCTTAAACGGCTATTAATCATAACAACCGACAGCCACGGTTAGAGTATCCAGTTATAGTTCAGATATACTGGGCATGACCTTGCAGGTATAAACAAGGTAGAATACTCGTGACTAACTGTGGCTATTGTGCACAATGCCTTGACAAAGTTGGCATGTGCCACTGACCATGACCACAAATACATCCAAGTGACTTTTACTTCTATTGATCATACCACGAGTCAGCCACGGTCACAGTGTCCAATCACAGTGCAGATGTACTAGGCATGATCTTGCAGGTTCAAACAAGGTAGAATACTGGTGGCTAGGTGTGGCTATTGTGCGCAATGCCTTGACAAAGTTGGCATGTGCCACTGACCATGACCACAAAGTTTACCAAGTGACTTTAACCTGTACGAATCATACCACAAGTCAGCCACGGTCAGAGTACCCAATCACAGTGCAAATGTAATATTAATGACCTTTCAGGTATAAACAATGTAAACAACCGGTGGCTTGGCATGGCTATTGTACGCAATGCCTTGACAAAGTTGGCATGTGCCACTGACCATGACCACAAAGTTTACCAAGTACCTTAAACGTCTATGAATCATAACAGGAGTCAGCCACGGTCAGAGTGTCCAATCATAGTGCAGATATACTAGGCATGATCTTGCAGGTGCAAACAAGGTAGAATACTGGTGGCTTGGTGTGGCTCTTGTGCACAATGCCTTGAAAACGTTGGCATGTGCCACTGACCATGCCCACAAATGTATCCAACTGAGTTTTACTTCTATTCATCATTATACGAGTCAGCAACAGTTAGAGTGTCCAATCACAGTGCAGATGTACTAGGCATGATCTTGCAGGTACAAACAAGGTAGAATACTGGTGGCTCGGTGTGGCTATTGTGCGCAATGCCTTGACAAAGTTGGCATGTGCCACTGACCATGACCACAAATGTATCCATTTGACTTTTACTTCTATTGATCATAACACAAGTCAGCCACAGTCAGAGTGTCCAATAATAGTGCAGATTTACTAGGCATGATATTGCAGGTGCAAAGAAGGTACAATACTGGTGGCTCGGTGTGGCTATTGCGTGCAATGCCTTAACAAATTTGGCATGTCCCACTGACCATGACCACAAATGTATCCAAGTGACTTTAACTTCTATTGATCATAATACGGGTCAGCCACGGTCAGAGTGTCTAATCACAGTGCAGATGTACTAGACATGATCTTACAGTACAAACAAGGTACAATACTGGTGACCCGGTGTGGCTATTGTGTGCAATGCCTTGACAAAGTTGGCATGTGCCACTGGCCATGACCAGAAAGTTTACCAAGTTTCTTAAACAGCTATGAATCATGACACGAGTCAGCCACGATCAGAGTGTCCAATCACAGTGCAGATGTACTAGGCATGATCTTGCAGGTGCAAACAATGTAGAATACTGGTGGCTTGGTGTGGCTATTGTGCGCAATGCCTTGACAAAGTTGGCATGTTCCACTGACCATGACCATAAATGTATCCATTTGACTTTTATTTCTATTGATCATAACACAAGTCAGTCACGGTCAGAGTGTCCAATAACAGTGTATATTTACTAGGCATTATCTTGCAGGTGCAAACAAGGTACNCAATGCCTTGACAAAGTTGGCATGTGCCACTGACCATGACCACAAATGTATCCAAGTGACTTATACTTCCATTGATCATAATACGAGTCAGCCACGGTCAGAGTGTCCAATCACAGTGCAGATGTACTAGGCATGTTCTTGAAGGTGTAAACAAGGTACAATACTGGTGGCCGGTGTGGCTATTGTGCACAATGCCTTGACAAAGTTGGGATGTGCCACGGACCATGACCACAAAGTTTAACGAGTACCTTAAACGGCTATGAATCATAACACAAGACAGCCACGCTTAGAGTGTCCAGTCATAGTTCAGATATACTTGGCATGACCTTGCAGGTATAAACAAGGTAGAATACTGGTGACTTACTGTGGCTATTGTGCACAATGCCTTGACAAAGTTGGCATGTGCCACTGACCATGACCACAAATACATCCAAGTGACTTTTACTTCTATTGATCATACCACGAGTCAGCCACGGTCACAGTGTCCAATCACAGTGCAGATGTACTAGGCATGATCTTGCAGGTTCAAACAAGGTAGAATACTGGTGGCTAGGTGTGGTTATTGTGCGCAATGCCTTGACAAAGTTGGCATGTGCCACTGACCATGACCACAAAGTTTACCAAGTGACTTTAACCTCTACGAATCATAACACAAGTCAGCCACGGTCAGAGTACCCAATCACAGTGCAAATCTAATATTTATGACCTTTCAGGTATAAAAAAGGTAAACAACCGGTGGCTTGGCATGGCTATTGTACGCAATGCCTTGACAAAGTTGGCATGTGCCACTGACCATGACCACAAAATTTACCAAGTACCTTAAACGTCTATGAATCATAACAGGAGTCAGCCACGGTCAGAGTGTCCAATCGTAGTGCATATATACTAGGCATGATCTTGCAGGTGCAAACAAGGTAGAATACTGGTGGCTTGGTGTGGCTCTTGTGCACAATGCCTTGAAAACGTTGGTATGTGCCACTGACCATGACCACAAATGTATCCAACTGAGTTTTACTTCTATTGATCATTATACGAGTCAGCAACAGTCAGAGTGTCCAATCACAGTGTAGATGTACTAGGCATGATCTTACAGGTAAAAACAAGGTAGAATACTGGTGGCTCGGTGTTGCTATTGTGCGCAATGCCTTGACAATGTTGGCATGTGCCACTGACCATGACCACAAATGTATCCATTTGACTTTTACTTCTATTGATCATAACACAAGTCAGCCACAGTCAGGGTGTCCAATAATAGTGCAGATTTACTAGCATGATCTTGCAGGTGCAAAGAAGGTACAATACTGGTGGCTCGGTGTGCCTATTGTGTGCAATGCCTTGACAAATTTGGCATGTCCCACTGACCATGACCACAAATGTATCCAAGTGACTTTAACTTCTATTGATCATAATACGGGTCAGCCACGGTCAGAGTGTCTAATTACAGTGCAGATGTACTAGACATGATCTTACAGTACAAACAAGGTACAATACTGGTGACCCGGTGTGGCTATTGTGCGCAATGCCTTGACAACGTTGGCATGTGCCACTGACCATGACCACAAATGTATCCAAGTGAATTTTACTTCTATTGATCATAATACGAGTCAGCCACGGTCAGAGTGTCCAATCACAGTGCAGATGTACTAGGCATGATCCTGTAGGTACAAACAAGGTAGAATACTTGTGTCTCGGTGTGGCTATTGTGCGCAATGCCTTGACAATGTTGGCACGTGCCACTGACCATGACCACAAATGTATCCAAGTGACTTTTACTTCTATTGGTCAGAACACGAGTCAGCCACGGTCAATGTGTCCAATCACAGTGCAGATATACTAGGCATGATCTTACAGGTCCAAACAAGGTATTATACTGGTGTCTCGGTGTGGCTATTGTGCGCAATGCCTTGACAAACTTGGCATGTGCCACCGACCATGACCACAAATGTGTCCAAGTGAATTTTACTTCTACTGATCATAACATGAGTCAGCTACTGTCAGAGTGTCCAATCACAGTGCAGATGCACTAGGCATGATCTTACAGGTGCAAACAAGGTAGAATACTGGTGGCTCGGTGTGGTGGCTATTGTGCACAATGCTTTGACAAAGTTGGCATGTGCCACTGACCATGACCACAAATGCATCCAAGTGACTTTTACTTATATTGATCATAATATGTTTCAGCCACGGTCAGAGTGTCCAATCATAGTGTAGATGTACTAGGCATGATCTTGCAGGTACAAACAAGGTAAAATACTGGTGTCTCGGTGTGGCTATTGTGCGCAGTGCCTTCACAATGTTGGCACATGCCACTGACCATGACCACAAATGTATCCAAGTGACTTTTACTTCTATTGATCATAACACAAGTCAGCCATGGTCAGAGTGTCCAATTACAGTGCAGATGTACTAGGCAAGATCTTGCAGGTGCAAACAAGGTAGAATACTGGTGGCTTGGGGTGGCTATTGTACGCAATGCCTTGACAAAGTTGGCATGTGCCACTGACCATGACCAAAACGTTTACCAAGTGACTTTAACTTCTACAAATCAGTACACGAGTCAGCCACGGTCAGAGTGTCCAATGACTCTGACCGTGGCTGACTCGTGTTATGAACAACAGAAGTAAAAGGCACTTGGATACATTTGTGGTCATGGTCAGTGGCACATGCCAACTTTGTCAATGCATTGCGCACAATAGTCACACCGAGCCACCAGTATTCTACCTTGTTCGCACCTACAAGATCATGCCCATTACATCTGCACTGTGATTGGACACTCTGACCATGGCTGACTCGTGTTATGATCAATAGAAGTAAAGTTCACTCGGATACAGTTGTGGTCATGGTCAGTGGCACATGCCACCTTTGTCAAGGCATTGCGCACTATAGCCATACCGAGCCACCAGTATTCTACGTTGTTTATACCTGTAAGGTCGTGCCCAGTATATCTGCACTGTGATTGGACACTCTGACTGTGGCTGACTCGTGTTATGATTCATAGCCAGTTTAAGTCACTTGGTAAACTTTGTGGTCATGGTCAGTGGCACATGCCAACTTTGTCAAGGCATTGCGCACAATAGCCACACCGATGTACGAGTATTCTACCTTGTTTGTACCTGCAAGATCATTCCTAGTACATCTGCACTATGATTGGACACTCTCATCATGGCCGACTCGTGTTTTGATTCATAGCCGTTTCAAGTACTTGGCAACCGTTGTGGTCATGGTCAGTGGCACATGCCAACTTTGTCAAGGCATTGCGCACAATAGCTGTGCCAAGCCACAGGGTTTTTAACTTGATTATACCTACAAGATCATGCATATTAGATGTGCGCTGTGATTGGACACCTTGACCGTGGCTGACTCGTGTTATGATTCATAGCTGTTTATGGTACTTGGTAAACTTTGTGGTCATGGTCAGTGGCACATGCCAAATTTGTCAATGCATTGCGCACAATAGCTGTGCCAAGCCACCAGTATTCTACCTTGCTTATAACCGCAAGGTCATGCCTAGTACATCTGAACTGTGATTGGACACTCTTGCCGTGGCTGACTCGTGTTATGATTCATGGAAGTAAAAGTCACTTGGATACATTTGTGGTCATGGTCAGTGGCACATGCCAACTTTGTCAAGGTATTGTGCACAATAGCCACAGCGAGCCACCAGTATTCTACCTTATTCATACGTGTAAGGTCATGTCCATTACATCTGCACTGTGATTGCACACTCAGACCGTGGCTGACTCGTGTTATGATTCATAGCTGTTTAAGGTACTTGGTAAACTTTGTGGTCATGGTCAGTGGCACATGCCAACTTTGTTAAGGTATTGCGCACAATAGCCGTGCCAAGCCACCAGTTTTTTACCTTGTTTATACTTGTAAGGTCATGCATATTAGATGTGGGCTGTGATTGGGCACTCTAACTGTGGCTGACTCGTTTTACGATTCGTAGAAGTTAAAGTCACATGGTAAACTTTGTGGTCATGGTCAGTTGCACATGCCAACTGAGTCAAGGCATTGCGCAAAATATCCACACCGAGCCACTAGTATTCTACCTTGTTGGTACAAACAAGGTAAAAAACCGAGTGGCTTGGTGTGGCTATTGTGTGTAATGCATTGACAAAGTTGGCATGTGCATCTGACCATGACCACAAAGTAAACCAAGTGATTATAACTTCTACGAATTGTAACACGACTCAGCCGCGGTTAGAGTGCCCAATCACAATGCAAATGTACTATGCATGACATTGCAGGTATGCATAACAAGGTAGAATATTGGTGGCTCGGTGTAGCTATTGTGCACAATGCCTTGACAAAGTTGGCATGTGCCACTGACCATGACCACAAAGTTTACCGAGTGACTTTAACGTCTTCGAATTGTAACATGAGTCAGCCACGGTCAGAGTGCCCAATTACAGTGCACATGTACTATGAATGACCTTGCATGTATAAACAAGGTAAAACCCAGGTGACTCGCTGTGGCTATTGTGCGCAATGCCTTGACAAAGTTGGCATGTGCCATGGACCATGACCACAAAGTGTACCAAGTGACTTTAACTTATATGAATCATCACATGAGACAGCCACAGTTAGAGTGTCCAATCACAGTGCACGTACACTATGCATGACCTTGCAGGTATAAACAGGGTAAAAACTTGGTGGCTTGGTGTGGCTATTGTGCGCAATGCCTCGACAAAGTTGGCATGTGCCACTGACCATGACCATGAAGTGTACCAAGTGACTTTTGTCAGTATTTTGCAGGGGGCCACATGTTGACATCTGAGTTAAAGGATGGAGTTTTGGTATGTACTGAGGCGCGGGCGAGCTGTAGGAGCGAGCCGCAGCGCCGAAGCGCAGGCTATGCCCTAGACTGTGCCACAACAGCACTCAGGTTAGCACGGTGGAGTTAACGTAACAGATGGAGTTCAGGAAGCATGGCTGATAGGTAATACTTGGCGTGGGTGCAGCACCGAAGGTGCGGGCACGATGAGGGATGTAAGGGTCGCAGCGCAGTGAAGGCGGGCCGTAGATGATTGGGCAGAAGACCACAGCACTATGATGCGGGCAAGCCAGCGGGGCAAGCCACAGCAACCAAGTGTGGGCCGCGAGTGAGTGGAGACGAACGAGCGGAGTGCAACGGGAGCAAGTGTGAGGCCACGGAGTTGTGGGACTCGGGCTCACCACACAGGCAGACGGATTGAGGTTGCCGCAGCCAGGAGGCGGGTAGATGAGAAGATGGACGAAGATGACGCCGCAGCCACAAGGGCGGGCATGGACGGAGGCAATGAACGATAGAGGCATGAAAGGCACGGAGAACTGATTGAACCACAAAGGATTAAGTTAATGCATGCAAGTATAGGAAGGTTTATAGTAGTCCTAGTGCTAGTCCTAGTTAGGAGTCCTTGGCTACGGTGGGCGGTGCGAGAGCAACAGCCGCAGCCGTGTTTCTGCTGTGGCGGCTGCTGATGTCTTCGGTGTTCCTGGAGCTCGTGGAGCCACTCCGAGAGGGACCCGCCAGTGTTGCCAGTGCCGTTGTGTCGGTATGCGGGGACCGGGCCGCGGTTGTTTCGTTGTGTTGGCAGGAGCGGCGGAATTCACCGTTGGTCTCCAGTTATATTGGACGCCTCGGATGACTCGTCCGGTAGGGGTGCAATCGCCAGAGGCGGGGACAGCGAAGCTCATCTGGCCGTTACCGAACCAGGCCGTTGAGCCTCCTGCGGTTGCTGGGATGCACCGAGTGGACTTGAACCAGGCTCCCTGGAATTCTTCGGAAGGGGGGGACAATAGAGTATATTGGCCGTGTGGGACATTGAACAACAACGACCATGAGGATGCCCAGTGACATTGAGAATTATTTCCAACAGCCCTTCGCAATGTCACAATGTCATCAACATGAGGAGGTGTGAAGCAGTGTGACCAAAATGGAAGTCCAAGGAGTGGTGGAGAGTATGACTGTGTGATGGGTAGAGATTTGACAGTGCCGTGGACTGAAGGTGTTGGTGTGAAGATGTGACGATGCTGGAGTGCACGGAAGAGGACATGAGGCAGAAGAGAATGGCAGGACTTGTGAAAGTGGAAGACTGTGAAATGGGAGTAAGCATGAATCATGAGGTGAATCATCTCGCAGGCGTTGAGGCAGTAAGAAATAGTCCATTGGAGGCTGATAGGGAAGGTGAGCAAGGAAAGATGCTGCCCGGACAAACGGAAAAGACAAAAGATTTGGAGATCTGGAATGAAGATGCATGACAATAAGTGCTTTGAACAAGGTGCGGCTGTGATGGGAATCCTCGGAGGGAGAGGAAGCATGCAGAACAGGTAAGAGAAGAGAAGGATGACAAGGCAATTGCAGGGATGGAGTCAGGGATGGAGTGGCAACACAATTGTATGTGGTGGTGTGCATGCGGTGTTGAGGGAAAATGCAGGTTGCAGGCGGAGATGGGAGGTTGGTGCAAGAACTGGGCACGGAGGAGCATGTGATGATATGTGGTGACAGTTGGGTGTAACTGAGATGCTCAGAACTGGAAGGCAACTCATGGTCGTGAGAGGTGACTGCCATGTGTGAGAGTGTTGATGGGATGATGAAAGGCAGGTGATTTCTTGACAGATCAGAGAAGTTGACAAAGGTGGGAACACATGAGATCCACTAGGAGACAGTAGTGAGTGCGAGGCGAGATGGAAGTGTGCTGAGGCAGTGCCTAGTCATGGTTTGCATTGTGTTTGTGATGACATGGGAGACACCAGGTAAGAGAGAAGCAAGATGCAGTGCATGAAGAAGGAAAGTGGAGAGGAACAGGCTCAAGGCTTGGGAAACCCAAAGACGGAGGATGATGAGGTCTTGCAGAAGAGTAGCAATACTTCCAAAGAACGGGAGGTTGACGAGGAGCGTGGTCAGGCCATGACGAATGATGGTAGTTGAGGTCATTTGAGATTTCTCGTGCCATGTGGAGAGGGTGGAGCATCGCGCACACAAGCAGAGAGGAGTGGGACTACTGGCCTGTCCAGAGAGGGGTACAAAGTGAAGGCTGGTGAAACTGGCGGTGATGCCTTGATCGACGAAGTGGAGAAACTGCTGCTGCGATGTGGTGAATGAGGTGGTCTGGGATGAGGGATGAGGCAGGCGCAGTGGCTCGGTAGGAAGCCCGCAGATGAGAGTGACCAGTGTAGTAGCCCAGGAGACAATGTGCCGGAGTCCTTGTAGCACAATCTTGTTGACTTGAGAAAGACAGTCTGGCGGACGCCATCCATATGGTAGGCGGAAAGGTGTGGGCATACTGGCTTTGGAGACAGAGGTGCAATCGTTGGGGCTTTTGGTGGGATGCGGAGTTTGTCAGAAAGGTCACCAAGACAAAGACAAGGTGGAGTTTGGAGGTGATTGTAGGTGATGAAGTTCTGCTGCTGTTGTGCTGACCGAAGCTGCCGGTTTGGAAGATGTGCGCCTTGGTAGAACGTTTTTTTGGGCGATAGGAGGAGTCCGGGTCACATTGAGGACAGATGTAGTAGCTGTTGGTCTTTTGCTGAAGGCGGAATTTTGTGACGACACAACTGGTTGCAGCTGCAATGTCTGTGGCGAGCGAGAGAAGGAGGATGGATGGTTTCTGCTGCTGCTGCTGCTGTTGCTGCTGATGTCGGAGTATTACATTGTCACTGGGCCGCGCCCATACACGGATCAGTGAAGGTGCTCACACTATGCAGGAGAAGGCTGCTTGTTTACGAGGAAGTGCTGTTGCCTCGGCGTAGGGCGATGTTGCTGCTGCAGGAAAGAGGACTGCTGGCACATTGGTCACGGCGTGCTTCGGCGAGGAGCTTCAGGCGTCAGGAGATGGAGGCAGCTGATTGAGGAGGATTGTTTCCTCATAATCCTTTGGTCCGCTCTGATACCATGTCAGTATTTTGCAGGGGGCCACATGTTGACTTCTGAGTTAAAGGATGGAGTTTTGGTTTGTACTGAGGCGCGGGCGAGCTGTAGGAGCGAGCCGCAGCGCCGAAGCGCGAGCTATGCCCTAGACTGTGCCACAGCAGCACTCGGATTAGCACGGTGGAGTTAACGTAACAGATGGAGTTCAGGAAGCATGGCTGATAGGTAATACCTGGCGTGGGTGCAGCACCGAAGGTGCGGGCACGATGAGGGAGGTGAGGGTCGCAGCGCAGTGAAGGCGGGCCGTAGATGATTGAGCAGAAGACCACAGTACTATGATGCGGACAAGCCAACGCGGCAAGCCACAGCAACCAAGTGTGGGCCGCGAGTGAGTGGAGACAAACGAGCGGAGTGCAACGGGAGCAAGTGTGAGGCCACAGAGTTGTGGGACTCGGGCTCACCACACAGGCAGACGGATTGAGGTTGCCGCAGCCAGGAGGTGGGCAGATGAGAAGATGGACGAAGATGACGCCGCAGCCACAAGGGCGGGCATGGACGGAGGCAATGAACGATAGAGGCATGAAAGGCACGGAGAACTGATTGAACCACAAAGGGTTAACTTAATGCATGCAAGTACAGGAAGGTTTATAGTAGTCCTANACTATGATGCGGGCAAGCCAGCGGGGCAAGCCACAGCAACCAAGTGTGGGCCGCGAGTGAGTGGAGACGAACGAGCGGAGTGCAACGGGAGCAAGTGTGAGGCCACAGAGTTGTGGGACTCGGGCTCACCACACAGGCAGACGGATTGAGGTTGCCGCAGCCAGGAGGCGGGCAGATGAGAAGATGGACGAAGATGACGCCGCAGCCACAAGGGCGGGCATGGACGGAGGCAATGAACGATAGAGGCATGAAAGGCACGGAGAACTGATTGAACCACAAAGGGTTAACTTAATGCATGCAAGTACAGGAAGGTTTATAGTAGTCCTAATGCTAGTCCTAGTTAGGAGTCCTTGGCTACGGTGGGCGGTGCGAGAGCAACAGCCGCAGCCGTGTTTCTGCTGTGGCGGCTGCTGATGTCTTCGGTGTTCCTGGAGCTCGTAGAGCCACTCCGAGAGGGACCCGCCAGTGTCGCCAGTGCCGTTGTGTCGGTATGCGGGGACCGGGCCGCGGTTGTTTCGTTGTGTTGACGGAGCGGCGGAACTCACCGTTGGTCTCCAGTTATATTGGACGGTTTGGATGACTCGTCTGGTAGGGGTGCGATCGCCAGTGGCGGGGACAGCGAAGCTCATCTGGCCGTTACCGAACCAGGCCGTTGAGCCTCCCGCGGCTGCTGGGATGCACCGAGTGGACCTGAACCAGGCTCCCTGGAATTCTTCGGAAGGGGGGGACAATTCAGTATTTTGGCCGTGTGGGACATCGAATAACAATAACCATGAGGATGCCCAGTGACATTGAGAATTATTTCCAACAGCCCCCCGCAATGTCACAATATCATCAACATGAGGAGGTGTGAAGCAGTGTGACCAAAATGGAAGTCCAAGGAGTGGTGGAGAGTATGACTGTGTGATGGGTAGAGATTTGACAGTGCCGTGGACTGAAGGTGTTGGTGTGAAGATGTGACGATGCTGGAGTGCACAAAACAGGGGAGATGAGGCAGAAGAGAATGGCAGTACTTGTGAAAGTGGAAGACTGTGAAATGGGAGTAAGCATGAATCATGAGGTGAATCATCTCGCAGGCGTTGAGGCAGTAAGAAACAGTCCATTGGAGGCTGATAGGGAAGGTGAGCAAGGAAAGATGCTGCCCAGACAAACAGAAAAGACAAACGATTTGGAGATCTGGAATGAAGATGCATGACAATAAGTGCTTTGAACAAGGTGTGGCTGTGATGGGAATCCTCGGAGGGAGAGGAAGTGTGCAGGACAGGTAAGAGAAGAGAAGGATGCCAAGGCAATTGTAGGGATGGAGTCAGGGATGGAGTGGCAACACAATTGTATGTGGTGGTGTGCATGCGGTGTTGAGGCAAAATGCAGGTTGCAGGCGGAGATGGGAGGTTGGTGCAAGAACTGGGCACGGAGGAGCATGTGATGATATGAGGTTACAGTTGGGTGTAACTGAGATGCTCAGAACTGGAAGGCAACTCATGGTCGTGAGAGGTGACTGTCATGTGTGAGAGGGTCGATGGGATGATGAAAGGCAGGTGATTTCTTGACAGATCAGAGAAGTTGACAAAGGTGGGAACACATGAGATCCACTGGGAGACAGTAGTGAGTGCGAGGCGAGATGGAAGTGTGCTGAGGCAGTGCCCAGTGATGGTTTGCATTGTGTTTGTGATGACATGGGAGACATCAGGTAGGAGAGAAGCAAGATGCAGTGCATGAAGAAGGAAAGTGGAGAGGAACAGGCTCAAGGCTTGGGAAACCCAAAGACGGAGGATGATGAGGTATTGCAGAAGAGTAGCAATGCTTCCAAAGAACGGGAGGTTGACAAGGAAAGTGGTCAGGCCATGACGAATGATGGTAGTTGAGGTCATTTGAGATTTCTCGTGCCATGTGGAGAGGGTGGAGCATCGCGCACACGAGCTGAGAGGAGTGGGACTACTGGCCTATCCAGAGAGGGGTACAAAGTGAAGGCTGGTGAAACTGGCGGTGATGCCTTGATCAACAAAGTGGAGAAACCGCTGCTGCGATGTGGTGAATGAGGTGGTCTGGGATGAGGGATGAGGCAGGCGCAGTGGCTCGGTAGGAAGCCCGCAGATGAGAGTGACCAGTGTAGTAGCCCAGGAGACAATGTGCCGGAGTCCTTGTAGCACAATCTTGTTGACTTGAGAAAGACAGTCTGGCGGACGCCATCCATATGGTAGGCGGAAAGGTGTGGGCATACTGGCTTTGGAGACAGAGGTGCAATCGTTGGGGCTTTTGGTGGGACGCGGAGTTTGTCAGAAAGGTCACCAAGACAAAGACAAGGTGGAGTTTGAAGGTGATTGTAGGTGATGAAGTTCTGCTGCTGTTGTACTAACCGAAGCTGCCGGTTTGGAAGATGTGCGCCTCGGTAGAACGTTTTTTTGGGCGATAGGAGGAGTCCGGGTCAGATTGAGGACAGATGTAGTAGCTGTTGGTCTTTTGCTGAAGGCGGAATTTTGTGACGACACAACTGGTTGCAGCTGCAATGTCTATGGCGAGCGAGAGAAGGAGGATGGATGGTTTCTGCTGCTGCTGCTGCTGTTGCTGCTGATGTCGGAGTATTACACTGTCACTGGGGCGCGCCCATACACGGATCAGTGAAGGTGCTCACACTATGCAGGAGAAGGCTGCTTGTTTACGAGGAAGTGCTGTTGCCTCGACGTAGGGCGATGTTGCTGCTGGAGGAAAGAGGACTGCTGGCAGATTGGTCACGGCGCGCTTCGGCGAGGAGCTTCAGGCGTCAAGAGATGGAGGCAGCGGATGGAGGAGGATTATTTGCTCCGAATCCTTTGCTGCGCTTTGATACCATGTCAGTATTTTGCAGGGGGCCACATGTTGACATCTGAGTTAAGGGATGGAGTTTTGGTATGTACCGAGGCGCGGGCGAGCTGTAGGAGCGAGCCGCAGTGCCGAAGCGCGGGCTATGCCCTAGACTGTGCCACAGCAGCACTCAGGTTAGCACGGTGGAGTTAACGTAACAGATGGAGTTCAGGAAGCATGGCTGATAGGTAATACCTGGCGTGGGTGCAGCACCGAAGGTGCGGGCACGATGAGGGAGGCAAGGGCCGCAGCGCAGTGAAGGCGGGCCGTAGATGACTGAGCAGAAGACCACAATACTATGATGCGGGCAAGCCAGCGGGGCAAGCCACAGCAACCAAGTGTGGGCCGCGAGTGAGTGGAGACGAACGAGCGGAGTGCAACGGGAGCAAGTGTGAGGCCACAGAGTTGTGGGACTCGGGCTCACCACACAGGCAGACGGATTGAGGTTGCCGCAGCCAGGAGGCGGGCAGATGAGAAGATGGACGAAGATGACGCCGCAGCCACAAGGGCGGGCATAGACGGAGGCAATGAACGATAGAGGCATGAAAGGCACGGAGAACTGATTGAACCACAAAGGGTTAACTTAATGCATGCAAGTACAGGAAGGTTTATAGAAGTCCTAATGCTAGTCCTAGTTAGGAGTCCTTGGCTACGATGGGCGGTGCGAGAGCAACAGCCGCAGCCGTGTTTCTGCTGTGGCGGCTGCTGATGCCTTCGGTGTTCCTGGAGCTCGTAGAGCCACTCCGAGAGGGACCCGCCAGTGTCGCCAGTGCCGTTGTGTCGGTATGCGGGGACCGGGCCGCGGTTGTTTCGTTGTGTTGACGGAGCGGCGGAACTCACCGTTGGTCTCCAGTTATATTGGACGGTTTGGATGACTCATCTGGTAGGGGTGCGATCGCCAGTGGCGGGGACAGCGAAGCTCATCTGGCCGTTACCGAACCAGGCCGTTGAGCCTCCCGCGGCTGCTGGGATGCACCGAGTGGCCGTGTGGGACATTGAGCAACAACTACCATGAGGATGCCCAGTGACATTGAGAATTATTTCCAACAACTTCTACGCATCGTAACACGAGTCAGCCACGGTCAGAGTGCCCAATCACAGTGCACATGTTCTATGCATGACCTTGCAGGTATAAAAAAGGTGAAAAAACCGGTGTCTTGGTGTGGCTATTGTGCTCAATACCTTGACAAAGTTGGCATGTGTAACTGACCATGACCACAAATTTAACCAAGTATGATGAACTTCTACGAATTGTAACACAAGTCAGCCACGGTCAGAGTGCCCAAACACAGTGCACATGTACTATGCATGACCTTGCAGGTATAAAAAAGGTAGAATATTGGTGGCTCGGTGTGGCTATTGTGCACAACGCCTTGACAAAGTTGGCATGTGCCACTGACCATGCCCACAAAGTTTACCAAGTGAATTTAACTTCTATGAATCATCACATGAGTCAGCCACAGTTAGAGTCCCCAGTCACAGTGCACGTGTACTATGCATGACCTTGCAGGCATAAACAAGGTAACAAATTGGTGGCTTGGTGTAGCTATTGTGCGTAATGCCTTGAAAAAATTGGCATGTGCCACTGACCATGACCACAAAGTGTACCAAGTGACTTTGACTTCTACGCATCATAACACGAGTCAGCCACGGTCAGAGTGCCCAATCACAATGCAAATCTAATATGCATGACCTTGCAAGTGTAAACAAGGTAAAAACCCGGTGGCTTGGTGAAGATATTGTGGGCAATGCCTTGACAAAGTTGGCCTGTGGAACTAACCATGACCACAACGTGAACCAAGTCATTTTAAATCTATGAATCATCACATCATCATCGTCATCATCAACATCATCCAAGTACCTTAACCAGCTATGAATAATCACACGAGTCAGCAACGGTCATAGTGCCCAATCATAGTGCACGTGTAATATGCATGACCTTGCAGGTATAAACAAGGTGAAAACCCGGTGGCTTGGTGTGGCTATTGTGTGTAATGCATTGATAAAGTTTGCATGTGCATCTGAACATGACCACAAATTTATCCAATTACCTTAAACGTCTATGAATCATGACAGGAGTCAGCCACGGTCAGCGTGCCCAATCACAGTGCACATGTACAATGCATGACCTTGCTGGTATGAACAGGGTACAAACCGGGTAGCTTGGCATGGCTATTGTGCGCAATGCTTTGACGGAGTTGGCCTGTGCCACTGACCATGACCACAATTTATCCAAGTACCTTAAACGGCTATGAATCATGACACGATTCAGCCACGGTCAGAGTGCCCAATCACAGTGCACGTTCGCTAGACATAAACTTGCAGGTATAAACAGTGTAAAAACCTGGTGGCTTGGCATGGCTATTGTGGGCAATGCCTTAAAAACGTTGGCATGTGCCACTGACCATGACCACAAATTTATCCAAGTGACATTAACTTCTATGAATCATAACATGAGTCAACCACGGTCAGAGTGCCCAATCACAGTGCACATGTACTATGGATGACCTTGCTGATATGAACAAGGTAAAAAACCGGTGGCTTGGCATGGCTATTGTGCGCAATGCCTTGACAAAGTAGGCCTGTGACACTGACCATGACCACAAATTTATCCAAGTACCTTAAACGGCTATGAATCATAACACGAGTCAGCCACGGTCAGAGTGCCCAATTACAGTGCACGTGTACTAGGCATGACCTTGCAGGTATAAGCAAGGTAGAATACTGGTGCTCGGTGTGGCTATTGTGCCCAATGCCTTGACAAAGTTGGCATGTGCCACTGACCATGACCACAAAGTTAACCAAGTGACTTTAACTTCTACGCATCGTAACACGCGTCAGCCACGGTCAGAGTGCCCAATCACAGTGCACGTTCGCTAGACATAAACTTGCAGGTATAAACAAGGTAAAACACTGGTGGCTCGGTGCGGCTATTGTGCACGATGCCTTGACAAATTTGGCATGTGCCACTGACCATGACCACAAACGTATCCAAGTGACTTCAACTTCTACGAACCGCAACACGAGTCAGCCACGGTCAGAGTGCCTACTCATAGTGCACGTGTGCTCGGCATAAACTTGCAGGTATAAGAAAGGTAAAATACTGGCGGCTCGGCGTAGCTATTGTGCGCAATTCCTTGACAAAGTTGGTATGTGCCACTGACCATGACCACAACGTTTACCAAGTGACTTTAACTTCTATGAATCATCACATGAGTCAGCCACACTCAGAGTGCCCAATCACAGTGCACTTGTGCTAGGCATAAACGTGCAGGTATAAACAAAGTAAAACACTGATGGCTCAGTGCGGCTATTGTGCGCAATGCCTTGCCAGAGTTGGCATGTGCCACTGACCATGACAACAAAGTTTACCAAGTGACTTCAACTTCTACGCATCGTAACACGAGTCAGCCACAGTCAGAGTGTCCAGTCACAGTGCACATGTACTATGCATGACTTTGCAGATATAAACAAGGTAAAAACCAGGTGGCTTGGTGTGGCTATTGTGTGCAATGCCTTGACAAAGTTGGCACGTGCAACTGACCATGACCACAAAGTTAACCACGTGATTTTAACTTATACGACTTGTAACACGAGTCAGCCGCGGTCCGAGTGCCCAATCGCAGTGCACATGTACCATGCATGACCTTGCGGGTATAAACAAGGTAGAATACTGGTGGCTCGGTGTGGCTATTGTGCACAATGCCTGGTCAAAGTTGGCATGTGCAACTGACCATGACCACAAATCTATCCAAGTGATTTTTACTTTTATTGATCATAACACGGGTCAGCCACGGTCCGAGTGCCCGGACACAGTGCACATGTACTATGCATGACATCGCTGGTATGAACAAGGCAAAATACCGATGGCTTGGCACGGCTATTGTGCGCAATGCCTTGATAAAGTTGGCCTGTGCCACGGACCATGACCACAAATTCATCCAAGTGACTTTAACTTCTTCGAATCGTAACACGAGTCAGCCACCATCAGAGTGCCCTATCACAGTGCACATGTACTATGCATGACGTTGCAGGTATAAACAAGGTGAAAACCCGGTGGCTTGCTGTGGCTATTGTGCACAATGCCTTGATAAACTTAGCATGTGCCTCTGACCATGACCACAAATTTATCCGAGTTCATTTTGCACTATGCATCGTAACACGAGTCAGCCACGGTCAGAGTGCCAAAACACAGTGCACGTGTACTAGGCATGACCTTGCAGGTATGAACAAGGTAGAATACTGGTGGCTCGGTGTGGCTATTGTGCACAGTGCCTTGACAAAGTTGGCATGTGCCACTGACCATGACCACAATGTTTACCAAGTGATTTCAACTTCTATGAATCAACACATGAGTCAGCCACGGTCAGAGTGCCCAATCACAGAGCACGTGTACTATGCATGACCTTGCAGGTGTAAGCAAGGACCAGTATTCTACCTTGTTTATACCTGCAAGTTTATGCCTAGCACATGTGCACTGTGATTGGGCACTCTGACCGTGGCTGACGCATGTTACAATTCGTAGAAGTTAAAGTCACTTGGATAAATTTGTGGTCATGGTCAGTGGTACATGCCAACTTTGTCAAGGCATTACGCACAATAGCCACACCAAGCCACCAGTTTTTTGCCTTGTTTATACCTGCAAGGTCACGCATAGTACATGTGCACTGCAATTGGGCACTCTGACCGTGGTTGACTCATGTTATGATCAATAGAAGTAAAAGTCACTTGAGTACATTTGTGGTCATGGTCAGTGGTACATGCCAACTTTGTCAAGATATTCCGCACAATAGCCATGCATGCCACCGGGTTTTTACCTTGTGCATACCAGCAAGGTCATGCATAGTACACATGTACTGTGATTGGGTACTCTGACCGTGGCTAACTCATGTATTGATTTTTAGAAGTTAAAGTCACTTGGTAAACTTTGTGGTCATGGTCAGTGGCACTCTGACCGTGGCCGACTCCTGTTATGATTCATATAAGCTAATGGAACTTGGTTCACATTGTGGGCATTGAGCATAATGGCCACACCGAGCCACAAGTATTCTACCTTGTTTGCATTAGCAAGATCATGCCTAGTACATGTGCACTGTGATTGGACACTCTGACCTAGTACTTATGTTATGATCAATATCAGTAAAAGTCACTTGGTAAACTTTGTGGTCATGGTCAGTGGCATGTGCCAACTTTGTCAAGGCATTGTGCACAATAGCCACACCGAGCTACCAGCATTATATGTTGTTTGCACCTGCAAGATCATGCCTAGTACATCTACACTGTGATTGGACACTCTGACCGTGGCTGACTCGTGTTTCGATGCGTGGAAGTTAAGGTCGCTTGGTAAACTTTGTGGTCATCGTCAGGGACACATGCCAAAGTTGTCAAGGCATTGCGCACAATAGCCACACCGAGCCACCAGTATTTTACCTTGTTTGAACCTGCAACACCATGCTTAGTACATCTGCACTGTGACTGGACACTCTGACCGTGGCTGACTCGTGTTATGATTCATAGAAGTTAATGTCACTTTGTCAACTTTGTGGTCATGGTCAGTGGCACATGCCAACTTTGTCAAGGCATCGCGCACAATAGCCGCACCGAGCCACCAGCATTATACCTTGCTTATACCTGCAAGTTTATGCATAGCACACGTGCACTGTGATTGTGCACTCTGACCGTGGCTGACGAGTGTTATGATCAATAGAGGTAAAAGTCACTTGGTTCACTTTGTGGTCATGGTCAGTGGCACATGCCAACTTTGTCAAGGCATTGCCCACAATAGCCACAGAAAGCCACCGGGTTTTTGCCTTGCTTATACCTGCAAGGTCATGCATATTAGATGTGCACTGTGCTTGGGCACTCTGACCATGGATGACTCATGTTATGATCCGTAGAAGTTAAGTCTACTTGTTTAACTGTGTGGTTATGGTCAGTGGCACATGCCAGCTTTGTCAAGGCACTGCGCACAATAGCCGCACTGCGTCACCAGTGTTTTATCTTGCTTATACCTGCAAGTTTATGCCTAGCACACGTGCACTGTGATTGGACACTCTGACCAAGGTCAAGCTTATTAGATGTGCAGTATGATTGGGTACTCTGACCGTGGCTGACTCATGTGTTGATTCATAGAAGTTCAAGTCACTTGGTTAACTTTGTTGTGATAGTCAGTGGCACATGCCAGCTTTGTCAAGGCACTGCGCACAATAGCCGCACTGCGTCACCAGTGTTTTATCTTGCTTATACCTGCAAGTTTATGCCTAGCACACGTGCACTGTGATTGGACACTCTGACCAAGGTCAAGCTTATTAGATGTGCAGTATGATTGGGTACTCTGACCGTGGCTGACTCATGTGTTGATTCATAGAAGTTCAAGTCACTTGGTTAACTTTGTTGTCATAGTCAGTGGCACATGCCAGCTTTGTCAAGGCACTGCGCACAATAGCCGCACTGAGCCACCAGTATTCTACCTTGCTTATACCTGCAAGTTCATGCCTAGTACACGTGCACTGCAATTGGGCACTCTGACCGTGGCTGACTCGTGTTATGATCCGTATTAGGTAAAACTACTTGGTTAACTTTGTGGTCATGGTCAGTGGCACAGGCCAACTTTTTCAAGGCATTGCGCACAATAGCCACACCTAGCCACCGGTTTTTTTTTTTCTTGCTTATACCTGAAAGTTTATGCCTAGCACAGGTGCACTGTGACTGGACACTCTGACTGTGGCTGACTCGTGTCACGATTCATAGAAGTTAATGTCACTTGGTTCACGTTGTGGACAGGGTCAGTGGCACAGGCCAACTTTGTCAAGACATTACCCACAATAGCCACACCAAGCCACTTGGTTTTTACCTTGTGTATACCTGCAAGGTCATGCACAATACACGTGCACTGTGATTGGGCACTCTGACCGTGGCTGACTCGTGTCATGATAAATAAACGTTAAAGTCACTTGGATAAGTTTGTGGTCATGGTCAGTGGCACATGCCAACTTTGCCAAGGCATTGCCCACAATAACCACACCAAGCCACCGGTATTTTCCCTTGCTTTTACCTGCAAGTTTATGCCTAGCACACGTGCACTGTGATTGGGCACTCTGACCGTGGCTGACTCGTGTCATGATAAATAAACGTTAAAGTCACTTGGATAAGTTTGTGGTCATTGTTAGTTGTACAGGCCAACCCTGTCAAGGCATTGCCCACAATAGCCACACCAAGCCTCCGGGTTTTTACCTTATCTGCAAGGTCATGCATATTATATGTGCACTGTGATTGGGCACTCTGACCGTGGCTAACGCATGTTATGATTCGTAGAAGTTAAGTCTACTTGTTTAACTTTGTGGTCATGGTCAGTGGCACATGCCAACTTTGTCAAGCACAATAGCCATGCCAAGCCACCGGTTTTTTACCTTGTTCATACCTGCAAGGTCATGCATAGTACATGTGCACTGTGATTGGGTACTCTGACCGTGGCTGACTCGTGTTACGCTGCGTAAACATTAAAGTCACTTGGTAAACGTTGTGGTCATGGTCAGTGGCACATGCCAACTTTGTCAGGCCATCGCGCACAATAGCCGCTCCAATCCATCAGTGTTTTACCTTGTTTATACCTGCAAGTTTCTGCCTAGCACACGTGCACTGTGATTGGGCACTCTGACCATGGCTGACTCATGTGATGATTTATAGAAGTTTAAGTCACTTGGTGACCTTTGTGGTCATGGTCAGTTGCAGAGGCCAACTTTGTCAAGGCATTGCGCACAATAGCCACACCAAGCCCCCGGTTTTTTACCTTTTTCATACCAGCAAGGTCATGCATAGTACATGTGCACTGTGATTGGACTCTCTGACCGTGGCTGACTCGTGTTACGATGCGTAGAAGTTAAAGTCACTTGGTAAAATTTGTGGTCATGGTCAGTGGCACATGCCAACTTTGTCAAGGCATTGCGCACAATAGCCGCACTGAGCCACCAGTGTTTTACCTTGTTTATACCTGCACGTTTATGCCTAGCACACGTGCAATGTGATTGGACACTCTGACTGTGGCTGACTCATGTGATATTTCATAGAAGTTAAAGTCACTTGGTTAACTTTGTGGTCATGGTTAGTTGCACAGGCCAACTTTGTCAAAGCATTGCACACAATAGCCAGACCGAGCCACCAGTATTCTTCCTTGTTTATACCTGCAAGGTCATGCATAGAACACGTGCACTGTGATTGGACACTCTGACCGTGGCTGACTCGTGTTACAATTCGTAGAAGTTAAACTCACTTGGATAAATTTGTGGTCATGGTCAGTGGCACATGCCAACTTTATGAAGGCATTGCGCACAATAGCCACACCAAGACACCGTTTTTTACCTTGTTTATACCTCCAAGGTCATGCATAGTACATGTGCACTGTGATTGGACACTCTGACCAAGGTCAAGCTTATTAGATGTGCAGTATGATTGGGTACTCTGACCGTGGCTGACTCGTGTTATGATTCGTAGAAGTTAAATCTACTTGTTTAACTGTGTGGTTATGGTCAGTGGCACATAGCAAATTTGTCAAGGCATTACGCAGGATAGCCGTGCCAAGCCACCGGTTTTTTACCTTGTTCATACCTGCAAGGTCATGCATAGTACATGTGCACTGTGACTGGGCACTCTGACCGTGGCCGACTCCTGTTATGATTCATAGAAGGTAATGTAACTTGGTTCACGTTGTGGTCATGGTCAGTGGCACATGCCAACTTGTTCAAGGCATTGCGCGTAATAGCCACACCGAGTCACCAGTATTCTACCCTTTTTGCACCTGCAAGATCATGCCTAGTACATCTGCACTGTGATTGGACACTCTGACCTAGTACTTATGTTATGATCAATATCAGTAAAAGTCACTTGGTAAACTTTGTGGTCATGTTCAATGGCATATGCCAACTTTGTCAAGGCATTGCGCACAATAGCCACACTGAGCCACCACTAGTTTGCCTTGATTATACCTGCAAGGTCATGCCTAGTACATATGCTCTGTGATTGGGCACTCTGACCATGGCTGATGCGTGGTACATTTCCCAGAAGTTAAAGTCACTTGGATACGTTTGTGGTCATGGTCAGTGGTGTTGAATATGTTTGCCCCTTGTTCAGTCTTGTACGACGGATCAGGAATGCTCTGCCCCTTGTGGAGGTATGACCCCTGGATTTGTTGTAGGGTGACTCAACTATGCTCTGTCTCATGTGAGATATGACCTGTGAGTACACCATGTAGGTGAGTGGTTAACTTAGCCATTTTGTTGATTTGGCCAAGTGAGAGGTCATGAGCTCGATCCTGGCTCCATGCACATCTTGGTTGTTTTAGAAGCTTCCAAGAAAGAAAGTCCATTGCTTCTGGGAAGCAACACGGCTGATCAGTCACCTTGGCACAAGGATGCTTATGTGTCAAGCCCACAGCGCAAGTCTCTTGGTGATGTGGCAGGGTCAAGCCACTTCTTAGGAATGTGCTTTTGAGTTCTAGGACTGGACAGGCAGCTATAAAAGGACTTGTCTTGCATGCTGATCAATTAACCCTTGCTTGATGCTCTCTTGCGTATTGACGACTTGAGCTCTTCTTGAGATGTAATGCTAAGGCGTTAGTACTCTTGAAGGTGAAGTGTATGCCTGATTAAGTTT
>SZWC01000103.1:300805-324490 GCA_023375785.1 Penium margaritaceum
GTGTGGCTATTGTGCGCAATGCCTTGACAAAGCTGGCATGTGCCACTGACCATGACCACAAATGTATCCAAGTGACTTTTACTTCTATTGATCATAACACGAGTCAGCCACGGTCAGAGTGCCCAATCACAGTTCAGATGTACTAGGCATGACCTTGCTGGTATAAACAAGGTAGAATACTGGTAGCTCGGTGTGGCTATTGTGCGCAATGCCTTGACAAAGCTGGCATGTGCCACTGACCATGACCACAAATGTATCCAAGTGACTTTTACTTCTATTCATCATAACACGAGTCAGCCACGGTCAGAGTGTCCAATCACAGCGCAGATGTACTAGGCATGATCTTACAGATATAAACAAGGTAGAATACTGGTGGCTCGGTGTGGCTATTGTGCACAATGCCTTGACGGAGTTGGCATGTGCCACTGACCAAGACCACAAAGGTAACCAAGTGACTTTAACTTCTACGAATTGTAACACGAGTCAGCCACGGTCACAGTGCCCAATCACAGTGCACATCTAATGGGCATGACCTTGCAGGTATAAACAAGGTAAAAAACCGGTGGCTTGGTTCGGCTATTGTGCGTAATACCTTAACAAAGTCGGCATGTGCCACTGACCATGACCACAACGTTTACCAAGTACCTTAAACAGCTATGAATCATAAAACGAGTCAGCCACGGTCAGAGTGTCAATTCACAGTGCAGATATGCTGGGCATGACCTTACAGGTACAAACAAGGTAGAATACTGGTAGATCAGTGTGGATATTGTGCGCAATGCCGGGACAAAGTTGGCATGTGCCACTGACCATGACCACAAAGTTTACCAAGTATCTTAAACGGCTATGAATCATAACACAAGTCAGCCACGGTCAGAGTGTCGAATCACAGTGCAGATATACTGGGCATGACATTGCAGGTAGAATACAGGCAGGTACAAGGTAGAATACAGGCAGCTCGGTGTGGCTACTGTGCGCAATGCCTTGACAAAGTTGGCATGTGCCACTGACCATGACCACAAACGTATCCAATTAACTTTTACTTCTATTGATCATAACACAAGTCAGCCACGGTCAGGGTGTCCAATCACAGTGCAGATGTACTGATCTTGCAGGTATAAATAAGGTAGAATACTGGTGGCTTGGTGTGGCTATTGTGCGCAATGCCTTGACGCAGTTGGCATGTGCCATTGACCATGACCACAAAGTTAACCAAGTGACTTTAACTTCTACGAATCGTAACACGGGTCAGCCACTGTCAGAGTGCCCAATCACAGTGAACGTGTAATATGCATGACCTTGCATGGATAAACAAGGTAAAAAACCGGTGGCTTGCCACGGGTATTGTGCGCAATACCTTAACAGAGTTGGCATGTGCCACTAACCATGACCACAAAGTTTACCAAGTACCTTAAACGGCCATGAATCATAACACGAGTCAGCCACGTTCAGAGTGTCCAATCACACTGCAGATATACTAGGCATGACCTTACAGGTATAAGTAAGGTAGAATACTGGTGGCTCTTTGTCGCTATTGTGCGTAATACCTTGAAAACGTTGGCATTTGCCACTGACCATGACCACAAAGTTTACCAATTGACTTAAAACGGCTATGAATCATAACACGAGTCAGCCACAGTCACAGTGTCCGATCACAGTGCAGATGTACTGGGCATGACTTAACAGGTATAAAAAAGGTAGAATACTGGTAACTCGGTGTGGCTATTGTGCGCAATCCCTTGACAAAGTTGGCATGTGCCACTCACCATGACCACAAATGTATCCAAGTGACCTTTACTTTTATTGATCATAACACGAGTCAGCCACGGTCAGAGTGTCCAATCACATTACTGATGTAATAGGCTTGATATTGCAGGTGCAAACAACGTAGAATACTGGTGGCTCGGTGTGGCTATTGTGCGCAATGCCTTGATAAAGTTGGCATATGCCACTGACCATGACCACAACGTTAACCAAGTACCTTAAACGGCTATGAATCGTAACATGAGTCAGCCACGATCAGACTGTCCAATCACAGTGGAGATATAATGGGCATGACCTTGCATGTACAAACAAGGTAGAATACTGCGGCTATTGTGCGCAATGTCTTGACAAAGTTGGCATGTGCCACTGACCATGACCACAAATGTATCCAAGTGACTTTTACTTCTATTGATCATAACACGAGTCAGCCACAGTCAGAGTGTCCAATCACAGTACATATGTACTAGGCATGATCTTGCTGGTGCAAATAAGGTAGAATGCTAGTGGCTCGGTGTGGCTATTGTGCGCAATGCCTTGACAAAGTTGGCATGTGCCACTAACCATGTCCACAAAGTTTAGCGAGTGACTTTAACTTCTACAAATCATAACACGGGTCACCCACGGTCAGAATACCCAATCACAGTCCACATCTAATATGCATGACCTTGCAGGTATAAACAGGGTAAAAATCGGTCGTTTGACACGGCTATTGTGCGCAATGTCTTGACAAAGTTGGCATGTGCCACTGACCATGACCACAAAGTTTACCAAGTACATTCAATGGCTTTGAATCATAACACGAGTCAGCCACAGTCAGAGTGTTTAATCACAGTGCAGATATATTGGGCATGCCCTTGCATGTACAAACAAGGTAGAATACTGGTGGCTCGGTGTGGCTATTGTGCATGATGCCTTGTTAAAGTTTGTATGTGCCACTGACCATGACCACAAATGTATCCAGGTGACTTTTGCTTCTATTGATCATATCACGAGTCAGCCACGGTCAGAGTGTCCAATCACAGTGCAGATGTAATATGCATGATCTTTCAGGTACAAACAAGGTAGAATACCAGTGGCTTGGGATTGCTATTGTGTGCAATGCCTTGACAAAGTTGGCATGTGCCACTGACCATGACCACAAATGTATCCAAGTGACTTTTACTTCTATTAATCATAACACGAGTCAGCCACATTCAGAGTGTCCAATCACAGTGCAGATGTACTAGGTATGATCTTGGAGGTGCAAACAAGGTAGAATACTGGTGGCTCTGTGTGGCTATTGTGCGCAATGCCTTCACAGAGTTGGCATCTGCCACTGACCATGACCACAAATGTATCCAAGTGACTTTTACTTCTATTGATCATAACACAAGTCAGCCACGGTCAGAGTGTCCAATAATAGTGCACATTCACCAGGCATGATCTTGCAGGTGCAAACAAGGTACAGTACTGGTGGCTCGGTGTGGCTATTGTGCGCAATGCCTTGACAAAGTCGGCATGTGCCACTGAACATGACCACAAAGTTCACCAAGTGACTTTAACTTCTACAAATCGTAACACGAGTCAGCCACAGTCATAGTAACCAATCACAGTTCAGATGTACTAAGCATGACCTTGCAGATATAAACGAGGCAAATACCTGTGACTTGGCACGACTATTGTGCGCAATGCCGTGGTAAAGTTGGCATGTGCCATTGACCATGACCACAAAGTTTACCAAGTACCTTAAACGGCTATGAATCATAACATGAGTCAGCCACGGTCAGTGTGTCCAATCACAGTGCAGATATACTGGGCATGACCTTGCAGATATAAACAAGGTTAGAATACGGGTGGCTCGGTGTAACTACTGTGGGCAATGCCTTGACAAAGTTGGCATGTGCCACTGACCATGACCACTAAGTTTACCAAGTACCTTAAATGACTATGAATCATAACATGAGTCAGCCACGGTTAGAGTGTCTAATCACAGTGCAAAAATACTAGGCATGACCATACAGGTATAAACAAGGTAGAATACCGGTGGCTTGGTGTGTCTATTGTGTGCAATGCCTTGACAAAGTTGGCATGTGCCACTGACCATGACCACAGAGTTTACCAAGTACCTTAAATGACGATGAATCATAACACGAGTCAGCCATGGTCAGAGTGTCCAATCACAGTGCAGATATATTGGGCATGCCCTTGCATGTATAAACAAGGTAGAATACTGGTGGCTCGGTGTGGCTATTGTGCGCAGTGCCTTGACAAAGTTGGCATGTGCCACTGACCATGACCACACATGTATCCAAGTGACTTTTACTTCTATTGATCATAAAACGAGTCAGCCACGGTCAGAGTGTCCAATCGCAGTGCAGATGTACTAGGCATGATTTTACAAGGAAAAACAATGTATAATACTGGTATCTTGGCACAGCTATTGTGCAAAAGGCCTTGACAAAGTTGGCATGTGCCACTGACCATGACCACAAAGTTTACCAAGTACCTTAAATGGCTATGAATCATAACATGAGTCAGCCACGGTCAGAGTGTCCAATCAAAGTGCAGATGTACTAGGCATGACCTTGTAGGTATAAACAAGGTAGAATACTGGTGGCCCGGCGTGGCTATTGTGCGCACTGCCTTGACAAAGGTGGCATGTGCCACCGACCATGACCACAAAGTTTACCAAGTGACTTTAACGTCTATGAATCAAAACACGAGTTTGCCACAGTGAGAGTATCCAATCACAGTGTAGATATACTGGGCATGATCTCAAAGGTACAAACAATGTAGAATACTGGTGGCTCGGTGTGGCTATTGTGCGCAATGCCTTGACAACGTTGGCAGGTGCCACTGACCATGACCACAAATGTATCCAAGTGCCTTTTACTTCTATTGATCATAACACAAGTCAGCCACAGTCAGAGTGTCCAATCACAGTGCAGATGTTATAGGCATGATCTTGCAGGTTTAAACAAGGTATAATACTGGTGGCTCGGTGTGGCTATTGTGCGCAATTCCTTGACAAAGTTGGCATGCGCCACTGACCATGACCACAAATGTATCCAAGTGACGTTTACTTCTATTGATCATAACACGAATCAGCCATGGTCAGGGTGTCTAATCACAGTGCAGATGTACTAGGCATGATCTTGCAGGTATAAATAAGGTAGAATACTGGTGGCTCGGTGTGGCTATTGTGCGCAATACCTTGACGGAGTTGCCATGTGCCACTGACCATGACCACAAAGTTAACCAAATGACTTTAACTTTTACGAATCGTAACACGAGTCAGCCACGGTCAGAGTGCCCAATTACAGCGTACATCTAATATGCATGACCTTGCAGGTATAAACAAGGTAAAAAACTGGTGACTTGGCACGGCTTTTGTGCGTAATACCTTAACAAAGTTGGCATGTGCCACTGACCATGACCACAAAGTTTACCAAGTACCTTAAACGGCTATGAATCATAACACGAGTCAGCCACGATCAGAGTGTCCAATCACAGTGTAGATATTCTGGGCATGACCTTACAGGTATAAACAAGGTAGAATACTGGTGGCTGGTTGTGGTTATTGTGCGCAATACCTTAAAAAAGTTGGCATTTGCCACTGACCATGACCACAACGTTTACCAAGTGACTTAAAACGGCTATAAATCATAACACGAGTCAGCCACGGTAAGAGTGTCCAATCACAGTGCAGATATACTGGGCATGACCTTATAGGTATAAACAATGTACAATTCTGGTAACTCGGTGTGGCTATTGTGCACAGTGCCTTGACAAAGTTGGCATGTGCCACTGACCATGACCACAAATGTATCCAAGTGACCTTTACTTCTATTGATCATAACACGATTCAGCCACAGTCAGAGTGTCCAATCACAATGCGGATGTAAGAGGCATGGCCTTGCAGGTATAAACAAGGTAGAATACTGGTGGCCCGGTGTGGCTATTGTGCGGAGTGCCTTGACAAAGGTGGCATGTGCCACCAACCATGACCACAAAGTTTACCAAGTGACTTTAACGTCTACGAATCAAAACACGAGTCTGCCACAGTCAGAGTATCCAGTCACAGTGTAGATATACTGTGCATGATCTCGCAGGTACAAACAATGTAGACTACTGGTGGCTCGGTGTGGCTATTGTGCACAATGCCTTGACAACGTTGGCAGGTGCCAATGACCATGACCACAAATGTATGCAAGTGACTTTTACTTCTATTGATCATAACACGAGTCAGCCACGGTCAGAGTGTCCAATCACAGTGCAGATGTTCTAGGAATGATCTTGCAGGTATAAACAAGGTAGAATACTGGTGGCTCGGTGTGGATATCGTGCGCAATTCCTTGACAAAGTTGGTATGTGCCACTGACCATGACCACAAATGTATCCAAGTGACGTTTCCTTCTATTGATCATAACACGAATCAGCCACGGTCAGGGTGTCTAATCACAGTGCAGATGTACTAGGCATGATCTCTCAGGTATAAATAAGGTAGAATACTGGTGGCTCGGTGTGGCTATTGTGCGCAATGCCTTGACAAAGTTGGCATGTGCCACTGACCATGACCACAAAGTTTACCAAGTACCTTGAACGGCTATGAATCATAACACGAGTCAGCCACAATCAGAGTGTCCAATCACAGTGTACATATACTAAATGACCTTACAGGTATAAACAAGGTAGAATACTGGTGGCTTGTTGTGGTTATTGTGCGCAATACCTTGAAAAGTTTGGCATTTGCCACTGACCATGATTACAAAGTTTACCAAGTGACTTAAAACGGCTATGAATCATAACACGAGTCAGCCACGGTCAGAGTGTCCAATCACAGTGTAGATATACTGGGCATGACCTTAAAGGTATAAACAATGTAGAATACTGGTAACTCGGTGTGGCTATTGTGCGCAATGCCTTGACAAAGTTGGCATGTGCCACTGACCATGACCACAAATGTATCCAAGTGACCTTTACTTCTATTGATCATAACACGAGTCAGCCACAATCAGAGTGTCCAATCACAATGCCGATGCAATAGGCATGGCCTTGCAGGTATAAACAAGGTAGAATTCTGGTGGCCCGGTGTGGCTATTGTGCGCAGAGCCTTGAAAAAGGTGGCATGTGCCACCGACCATGATCACAAAGTTTACCAAGTGACTTTAACTTCTACGAATCAAAACACGAGTCAGCCACAGTCAGAGTATCCAACCACAGTGCAGATATACTGGGCATGATCTTGCAGGTACAAACAAGGTAGAATACTGGTGGCTCGGTGTGGCTATTGTGCGCAAGGCCTTGACAAAGTTGGCATGTGCCATTGACCATGACCACAAATGTATCCAAGAGACTTTTACTTCTATTGATCATAACACAAGTCAGCCACGGTCAGAGTGTCCAATCATAGTGCAGATGTTATAGGAATGATCTTGCAGGTATAAACAAGGTAGAATACTGGTGGCTCGGTGTGGCTATTGTGCGCAATTCCTTGACGAAGTTGGCATGTGCCACTGACCATGACCACAAATGTATCCAAGTGACTTTTACTTCTATCGATCATACCACGAGTCAGCTACGGTCAGAGTGCCCAATCACAGTGCAGATGTACTAGGCATGATATTGCAGGTGCAAACAAGGTAGAATACTGGTGGCTCGAAGTGTCTATTGTGCGCAATGCCTTGACAAAGTTGGCATGTGCCACTGACCATGACGACAAATGCATCTAAGTGACTTTTTCTTCTATTGATCAGAACACGAGTCAGCCACGGTCAGAGTGTCCAATCACAGTGCAGATGTAATAAACATGATCTTTCATTTACAAACAAGTTAGAATACTGGTAGCTTGGGGTGGCTATTGTGTGCAATGCCTTGACAAAGTTGGCATGTGCCACTGACCATGACCACAATTGTATCCAAGTGACTTTTACTTCTATGAATCATAACACGCGTCAGCCACAGTCAGAGTGTCCAATCACAGTGCAGATGTACTAGGCATGATCTCTCAGGTATAAATAAGGTAGAATACTGGTGGCTCGGTGTGGCTATTGTGCGCAATTCCTTGACGAAGTTGGCATGTGCCACTGACCATGACCACAATTGTATCCAAGTGACTTTTACTTCTATGAATCATAACACGCGTCAGCCACAGTCAGAGTGTCCAATCACAGTGCAGATGTACTAGGCATGATCTCTCAGGTATAAATAAGGTAGAATACTGGTGGCTCGGTGTGGCTATTGTGCGCAATTCCTTGACGAAGTTGGCATGTGCCACTGACCATGACCACAATTGTATCCAAGTGACTTTTACTTCTATGAATCATAACACGCGTCAGCCACAGTCAGAGTGTCCAATCACAGTGCAGATGTACTAGGCATGATCTCTCAGGTATAAATAAGGTAGAATACTGGTGGCTCGGTGTGGCTATTGTGCGCAATTCCTTGACGAAGTTGGCATGTGCCACTGACCATGACCACAATTGTATCCAAGTGACTTTTACTTCTATGAATCATAACATGAGTCAGCCACAGTCAGAGTGTCCAATCATAGTTCAGATGTACTAGGCATGACCTTGCAGGTATACACAAGGTAGAATACTGGTTGCTTGGCATGGCTATTGTACGCAATGTCTTGACAAAGTTGGCATGTACCACTGACCATAACCACAAAGTTTACCAAGTACCTTAAACGGCTATGAATCATAACACGAGTCAGCCACGGTTAGAGTGTCCAATTACAATGCACACCTAATATGCATGTTCTTCCAGGTATAAACAAGGTAAAAAACCGGTGGCTTGGCATGGCTATTGTGCGCTATGCCTTGACAAAGTTGGCATGTGCCACTGACCGTGACCACAACGTTTACCAAGTACCTTAAACGGCTATGAATCATAACACAAGTCAGCCACGGTCAGAGTGTCCAATCACAGTGCAGATGTACTAGGCATGATCTTGCAGGTTCAAACAAGGTAGAATACTGGTAGATCGGTGTGGCTATTGTGCGCAGTGTCTTGACAAATTTGGCATGTGCCACTAACCATGACCACAAAGTTTACTAAGGGACTTTAAACGGCTATGAGTCATAACACGAGTCCGCCACAGTCAGAGTGTCCAATCACAGTGCAGATATACTGGGCACAACCTTGCAGGTATAAACAAGATAGAATTCTGATGGCTCGGTGTGGCTATTGTGAGCAATGCCTTGACAAAGTTGGCATGTGCCACTGACCATGACCACAAATGTATCCAATTGACTTTTACTTCTATTGATCATAACACGAGTCAGCCACGGTCAAAGTGTCAAATCACAGCACAGATATACTGGGCATGACCTTGCAAGTACAAACAAGGTAGAATACTGGTGGCTCGGTGTGGCTGTTGTGCGCAATGCTTTGACAGAAGAAGCATGTGCCACTGATCATGACCACAATTGTATCCAAGTGACGTTTACTTCTATTGATCATAACAGGAGTCAGCCATGGTCAGAGTGTCCAATCACAGTGCATATGTACTAGTCGTGATCTTACAGGTACAAACAAGGTAGAATACTGGTGGCTCGGTGTGGCTATTGTGCGCAATGCCTTGACGAGGTTTGCATGTGCCTCTGACCATGACCACAAAGATTACCAAGTGCCTTTAACTTCTAGGAATCATGACACAAGTCAGCCACGGTCAGAGTACCCAATCACAGTGCACATCATATATCCTGACCTTGCAGGTATAACCTGGGTAAAAACCCGGTGGCTTGGCACGGCTATTGTGCGCAATGCCTTGACAAAGTTGGCATGTGCCACTGACCATGACCACAAAGTTTACCAGGTACATTAAACGGCTGTGAATCATAACACAAGTCAGCCACTGTCAGAGTGTCCAATCACAATGTAGGTATACTGGGCATGTCCTTGCAGGTATAAACAAGGTAGAATACTGGTGGCTCGATGTGGCTATTGAGCGTAATGCCTTGACAAAGTTGGCATGTGCCACTAACCATGACCACAAAGGTTACCAAACACCTTAAACGGCTATGGATCATAACACGAGTCAGCCACGGTCAGAGTGTCCAATCACAGTGCAGATATACTGAGCATGACCTTGCAGATATAAACAAGGTAGAATACTGGTGGCTTGGTATAACTACTGTGGGCAATGCCTTGACAACGTGGGCATGTGCCACTGACCATGAGCACAACGTTTACCAAGTACCTTAAACGACTATGAATCATAACACGAGTCAGCTAAGGTCATAGGTTCTAATCACAGTGCAGATATACCGGGCATGACCATATACGTATAAACAAGGTAGAATACTGGTGGCTCGGTGTGGCTATTGTGTGCAATGCCTTGACTAAGTTGGCATGAGCCACTGACCATGACCACAAATGTATCCAAGTGACTTTTACTTCTATTGATCATAACACGAGTCAGCCACGGTCAGAGTGTCTTATCACAGTGCAGATGTACTAGGCATGACCTTGCAAGGATAGATAAGGTAGAATACTCTGACCGTGTCTGACTCGTGTTATGATTCATAGCCGTTTAAGGTACTTGGTAAACTTTGTGGTCATGGTCAGTGGCACTTGCCAACTTTTTCAAGGCATTGCGCACAATAGCCACGCCGAGCCACCAGTATTCTACCTTGTTTGTACCTGCAAGATCATGCCTAGTACATCTGCACTATGATTGAACACTCTGACCGTGGCTGACTCGTGTTATGATTCATAGCCGTTTAAGGTACTTGGTAAACTGTGTGGTCATGGTCAGTGGCACATGCCAACTTTGTCAAGGTATTGCGTACAATAGCCACACCGAGCCACCAGTATTCTACCTTGTTTGTACTTGCAAGGTCATGCCCAGTATATCTGTGCTGTGATTTGACACTTTGACCGTGGCTGACTCGTGTTATGATCTATATCTGTTTAAGTTACTTGGTAACCTTTGTGGTCATGGTCAGTGGCACATACCAACTTTTTAAAGGCATTGCGCACAATACCCGTGCCAAGCCACCAGTATTCTATCTTGTTTGTACCTGCAAGATCATGCCTAGTACATCTGCACTATGATTGAACACTCTGACCGTGGCTGACTCGTGTTATGATCAATATAAGTTAAAGTCACTTGGATACATTTGTGGTCATGGTCCTTGGCACATGCCAACTTTTTCAAGGCATTGCGCACAATAGCCACGCCGAGCCACCAGTATTCTACCTTGTTTATATCTACAAGGTCATGCCTAGTGTATCTGCACTGTGATTGGACACTCTGACCGTGGCTGACTCGTGTTATGATTCATAGCCGTTTAATGTACTTGGTGAACTTTGTGGTCATTGTCAGTGGCACATGCCAACTTTGTCAAGGTATTGCGCACAATAGCCGTGTCAAGCCACCGGTTTTCTTACCCTGTTTATACCTGCAACGTCATGCATATTAGATGTGCACTGTGATTGGGTACTCTGACCGTGGCAGACTCGTGTTATGATTTGTAGAAGTTAAAGTCACTTGGTAAACTTTGTGGTCATGGTCAAAGGCACATGCAATTTTTGCCAAGGCATTGCGTACAATCGCCACACCGAGCCACCAGTATTCTACCTTGTTTGTACCTGCAAGATCATGCCTAGTACATCTGCACTGTGATTGGACAATCTGACCGTGGCTGACTCGTGTTATGATTCATAGCCGTTTAAGGTACTTGGTGAACTTTGTGGTCATGGTCAGTGGCACATGCCAACTTTTTCAAGGCATTGCGCACAATAGCCGTGCCAAGTCACCAGTATTCTACCTTGTTTGTACCTGAAAGATCATGCCTAGTACATCTGCACTGTGATTGGATACTCTGACTGTGGTTGACTTGTGTTATGATCAATAGAAGTAAAAGTCACTTGGATACATTTGTGGACATGGTTAGTGGCACATGCCAACTTTGTCAAGGCATTGCACACAATAGCCACACCAAGCCACTAGTATTCTACATTCTTTATACCTGTAAAGGTCATGCCCAGTATATCTGCACTGTGATTAGAAACTCTGACCGTGAGTGACTCGTGTTATGATTCATAGCCGTTTAAGGTACTTGATAAACTTTGTGGTCACGGTCAGTGGCACATGCCAACTTTGTCAAGGCATTGCGCACAATAGTTACACCGAGCCACCAGTATTCTACCATGTTTATACATGCAAGGTCATGTCCAATATGTCTGCACTGTGATTGGACACTCTGACCGTGGCTGACTCGTGTTATGATTCATAGCCGTTTAAGGTACTTGGTAAACTGTGTGGTCATGGTCAGTGGCACATGCCAGTTTTTTCAAGGCATTGCGCATAATAGCCGTGCCAAGCCACCCGTTTTTTACCTTGTTTATACCTGTAAGGTCATGCCTAGTACATCTGAACTGTGATTGGGCACTCTGACTGTGGCTGACTCGTGTTACGATTTAAAGAAGTTAAAGTCATTTGGTAAACTTTGTGGTCACGGTCAGTGGCACATGCCAACATTGTGAAGGCATTGCGCACAATAGCCACACAGAGCCACCAGTATTCTACCTTGTTTGTACCTGTAAGATCATGCCTAGTACATCTGCACTGTGACTGGACACTCAGACCGTGGCTGACTCGTGTTACGATTCGTGGGAGTTAAAGTCACTTGGTAAATTTTGTGGTCATGGTCAGTGGCACATGCCAACTTTATCAGGGCATTGCGCAAAATAGCCACACTGAGCCTCCAGTATTGTACCTTGTTTGTATCTGCAAGATCATGCTCAGCAAATCTATACTTTGATTGGGCACTCTGACCGTGGCTGACTCGTGTTATGATCAAAAGAAGTAAAAGTCACTTGGATACATTTGTGGTCATGGTCAGTGGCACATGCCAACTTTGTCAAGGCATTGCACACCATAGCCACACCGAGCTACCAGTATTCTACCTTGTTTGTACCTGAAAGATCATGCCTAGTACATCAGCACTGTGATTGGACACTCTGACCATGGCTGGCCTGTGTTATGATCAATAGACGTAAACGTCACTTGGATATATATGTGGTCATGGCCAGTGGCACATGCCAACTTTGTCAAGGTATTGCGTACAATAGCCACACCGAGCCACCAGTATTCTACCTTGTCTATACTTGCAAGGTCATGCCCACTATATCTGCATTGTGATTGTACACTCTGACCGTGGCTGACTCGTGTTATGATTTATAGCCGTTTAATGTAATTGGTAAATTTTGTGGTCATGGTCAGTGGCACATGCCAACTTTGTCAGGGCATTGCGTACAATAGTCGTACCAAGCCACCAGTTTTTTACCCTGTTTATACATGCAAGGTCATGCATATTAGATGTGCACTGTGATTGGGTACTCTGACCGTGACTTTTGTGTTGTGATTCGTAGAAGTTAAAGTCACTTGGTACAATTTGTGGTCATGGTCAGAGGCACATGCAAACTTCATCAAGGCATTGCGCACAGTAGCCACACCGAGCCACCGGTATTCTACCTTGTTTGTACCTGCAAGATCATGCCTCGTACATCTACACTGTGATTGGACACTCTGACTATGGCTGACTCGTGTTATGATCAATAGAAGTATAAGTCACTTGGATACCTTTGTGGTCATGATCATTGGCACATGCCAACTTTGTCAAGGCATTGCGCACAATAGCCACACCAAGCCACCAGTATTCTACCTTGTTTGTACCTGCAAGGTCATGCCCAGTACATATGCACTGTGATTGGATACTCTGACCGTGGCTAACTCGTGTTATGATGAATAGAAGGAAAAATCACTTGGATACATTTGTGGTCATGGTCACTGGCACATGCCAACTTTGTCAAGGCATTGCGCACAATAGCCACACCGAGCCACCAGTATTGTACCTTGTTTATACCTGTAAGGTCATGCCCAATACATCTGCACTGTGATTGGACACTCTGACTGTGGCTGACCTGTGTTATGATTCATAGCCGTTTAAAGTCACTTGGTAAACCTTGTGGTCATCGTTAGTGGCACATGCCAACTTTGTCAAGGCATTGCGCACAATAGCCACACCAATCAACCAGTATTCTACCTTGTTTCTGTCAGAAATTAGCATCAAAGAAACTCACTCTAGTCACTCAGCCAGGAAAAGATCCGCCTTTTCTCAATAACGGTTCAAGCTCAAGTCCGAACCATCTCGGTCACCAACGGTAGGATCTCAGGACCGTTGAGACAGAGTTATCCCCTAATAAAGTGACACCTGTCACCCACGTCCGGCTAGTGGGAAGAGCCGTTGCACATACCTTTGTTCTGTTCAATCCATATATACCGAGGATATTCATTCCCTCGAGTCAACCAGAACAGTTCTACTCATCCTGTTCCCCTTTGGTTCCGCGGCTTCGCCGTTGTGTCTTCGCTCTGCTCGCTCCTCACCTTCCTTGTCTTCGCCAACTCCTCTCAACACTTCGCTCCTTCACTCTCGCTCCTTCGCTCAGCTCTCACACTCCGCCAATCATCACTTATCTCGCCAGCACTCCTCACATCAACCGTCTACCCCAGCTATCTCACCTCTCAGCTTCTATCAGCTCCCGCAACTAACTCCTTGGACCGCCCTTGCCTACGTCACTTTGCTGATGTATGCTTGCGTGTTCTGATGCTTCTGCCTGCTTCTGCCACTACTGTTCTTGTATCTGCATTCTTCTGACATGGTATCACAGCATCAGGCAACATCACCTGGTGCCTTGGAACTGCGTCATCACTCTGCCGGCATCTCTTCTCCAACGCTTCTGCTCACATTCATCTGTCGCCGCTGCTGTCACCCCGCGCCTCTCCGCTTCATCCGCAGCTAACATCAGCAGTCGCGCCTGACGAGTTCTCCACGCGGAAGAAATGCCTTGTCATCCCAAGGAAGCCCTGCGCCCATTCCCGCGCCCATGGCCAACTACCGGTGACTTGTCGCCCACATGAGCTGCAAGTAACTTTCGAGCCGCCATCTGCTGTCAACTACCAAGAAGCTTCTTGCCGCCCACCATCTGTTGCCCCTCATCACATATGCCCTTGCAAGCATCTCCTCCTCTTTCATCCCCTTATCAGCCTCATCTGCCCCTCCTCACCGTCATCCTCAGCCCGCCCGCGTCCATCATCTTGAACTGCTCTCTTGCATCGCCTCCTCGCCTCGTCAACAGCTGCAACCAAAACTGCTGCCGTCAGGATATCGGACACCAACAGTCTTCCTACTTTGACTTCCGAGCCAACTAGGGAACAAGCCGTCACTCTCCTGACATCAGCGGTCCGGTGGACCTGCCCGCTGCCTGACTCCCTCTACCGCAGCCAACTTCTTCCAGCTGATAGGATATCGGACACCACCAGTCTTCCTGCTCCCACTTCCGAACCAACTGGGGAACAAGCCGTCACTCTCTTGAACACAGAAGAAGTAGCTGTACCGCTCTGCCCACCTGCTGCACCGCGTCTCATCTCGGCTCTCTCCGCTCGAGTTGCTTCCTGTCTCCCGTCTTCTCCATCAACATTAGCCTTCGGCCTTCATCTTCGCTCATCTCCGTCATTCCTCCTCCTCCTCCTCGCTCTAGTTTCCTCTACTTCATTAGGCACTCATTCTTGCCTCATCTCCACCTCTCCATCATCAGCATCAACCGCACCGTTGTCCATCCATCATCCTCATCAGCATCGTCTCTTTGCGCATGAGGTTCCGCCCCTGTGCCCACTCATCAATCAATTTCTTCCTCCACTTCTGAAAATCGTCTTCAGCTCGGCACAAGGATCCGCCCGGTCGCATCGCCCATTCCGCGATGACCTGCACCCATGCCGAATACATCCGCAGTGCACGTGGTTCGCCCCTACGCCCACTCATCAATAAATCATTTCCTCAGCTTTGCATCGCTCTCAGCTCGGCACAAGGATCCGCCCGGTCGCATCGCCCATTCCGCGATGACCTGCACCCATGCCGAATACATCCGCAGTGCACGTGGTTCGCCCCTACGCCCACTCATCAATAAATCATTTCCTCAGCTTTGCATCGCTCTCAGCTCGGCACAAGGATCCGCTCGGTCGCATCGCCTTTTCCGCGACAACCTCCGCCCACGCCAAAACTTCCTGCAGTGCACGTGGTTTGCCCCTGCGCCCACTCAGCCATCGTCATCAGCCTCCGCTTAATCAGCAATCACCAGCATCTGTGAACGGCACTAGGATCTGCACAAGCTAGCTGCCCGCTTGGCAGCAGCATGCACCCACGCCAGCAGCAGATTTCTCGCGACGCGTTGGCACCTGCCTTACCCTTGCTGCATCCTACTCTCCTCTTTAAATCGCGCACGTGGTCTCGCCCCTGCGCCCACTCAATCATCCATCGTTCCTCCGCAATCATCCGCTTCTGCTCCACTCGGCATAAGAATCTTCCAGGTCGCATCGCCCGTTTTTGCGACGACCTGCGCCCACTTCATCGTCAATCAATTCCTCCACATCTGCATCACCTTCAAGCTCGACACAAGGATCTGCCCAGTCGTATCACCTGTTCCGCGGCGACCTGCCCTCACGCCGAAACCTCCATCAACACACTCAACCAGTCTGCGCTCCCACTAAATCACAAATTGCTTCCCCTTCCTCAGCACTATCCCTGAACCTGGACAGCGCCTTCACATGGTCGAATCTTCTCCTCCCCGAATAACATACCTTCTCCAACACAAAAACGTAACATCTGCTCTCACTTCATCCTCCAGTGGGTTCCTCTCCTTTCAGTCTCTGCCAGACCTGACTCCATCCCTTCAACCAAATCCACATGGCGGGACAACGTTCAACCTCTTGGTGGGACCAACGGCAAATCTCTCCTGAAACATTTGGCATTGCCAGACGGATTCCAATTCTTCACTTCAACTCTACTGGAATCCACAACTACCACACCTGGCACACAACTCTACGAAGAACTACGAATGTAGAGATGCGCCATATCAATCTCTGGACCATCTTGTCTCAGCGAAGAGGCTACTTCCACTCTGACCACTACAACTTCAACGACAATCAAGAAGTTGCCCGATACTGGCAAGACTACTTCTATGCTGAGTATCAAGCACTTCTCGTTCTCTGGCTCACTACTGAAGAGCCCTTCCGATCATCTCTCAGACACTATGATGTTCAGGTATCTGACATCTACGCTCTAACTTTGGAACTGAGAGAAGTCAGCGAAACGAGAGGAGAGCGTCGATGGCTCAGTCGTCCACAACCGGTCAGGGTGAGAGACCTCCCGACACCACTGAGGGTTCCCCACCCTGAGTATCTTCCTGGTCCTCCTTCCCCACTATCAGTGGCCACACCTTCAACAGAAGAGGACTAAAAGTACTAATGGATCAGCCTATCTGAACTGCCTGAATGACCATTGTGAATTTCAAGGGGGGTGTCATAAATTGGCATCAAGAAACTCACTCTGGTCACTCGGCATGGAAAAGATCCGCCTTTTCTCAATAACGGTTCAAGCTCAAGTCCGAACCACCTCGGTCACCAACAGTAGGATCTCAGGACCGTTGAGACCGAGTTATCCCCTAAAAAAGTGACACCTGTCACCCACGTCCGTCAAGTGGGAAGAAGCCATTGCACATACATTTGTCCTGTTCTGTCCATATATACCGAGGAGGTTCATTCCCTTGAGTCAAGCAGAACAGTTATACTCATCCTATTCCCCTTTGGTTCCGCGGCTTTGCCGCCGTGTCTTCGCTCTGCTCGCTCCTCACATTCTTTGTCTTCGCCAACTCCTCTCAACACTTCGCTCCGTCACTCTCGCTCCTTCGCTCAATTCTCACACTCCACCAATCATCACTCATCTTGCCAGCACTCCTTCTCACATCAACCATCTACCTCAGCTATCTCGCCTCTCAGCTTCTATCAGCTCTCGAGACTAACTCCTCGGACCGCCCTTGCCTACGTCACTTTGCTGACGTATGCTTGCGTGTTTTGACGCTTCTGCCTGCTTCTGCCGCTGATGTTCTCGTGTCTGTATTCTTCTGACAGTTTGTACTTGCAAGATCATGCCTAGTACATATGTACTGTGATTGGACACTCCGATCGTGGCTGACTCGTGTTATGATTCACAACCGTTTAAGGTACTTGGTAAACTTTGTGGTTATGGTCAGTGGCACATGCCAACTTTGTCAAGGCATTGCGCACAATAGCCGTGCCAAGCCACCAGTGTTCTACCTTGTTGATACCTGCAAGGTCATGGATAGTACATCTGAACTGTGATTGGTCACTCTGATCGTGGCTGACTCGTGTTATGATTCACAACCGTTTAAGGTACTTGGTAAACTTTGTGGTTATGGTCAGTGGCACATGCCAACTTTGTCAAGGCATTGCGCACAATAGCCGTGCCAAGCCACCAGTGTTCTACCTTGTTGATACCTGCAAGGTCATGCATAGTACATCTGTACTGTGATTGGTCACTCTGACCGTGGCTGACTCGTGTTATGATTCATAGAAGTAAGTGTCACTTGGATATATTTGTGGTCATGGTCAGTGGCACATGCCAACTTTGTCAAGGCATTGCGCATAAGAGCCACAACGAGCCTCCTGTATTCTACTTTGTTTATACATGTAAGGTCATGCCTACTGTATCTGCACTGTGATTGGACACTCTGGCCGTGGCTGACTCGTGTTATTATTCATAGCCGTTTAAGGTACTTGGTAAACTATGTGGTCATGGTCAGTGGTTCATGCCAGCTTTGTCAAGGCATTGCGCACAATAGCCTTGCCAAGCCACCGGTTTTTTACCTTGTTTATACGTGGAAGGTCATGCATATTAGATGTTTTCTGTGATTGGGCTCCTTGACAGTGGCTGACTCGTGTTACGATTCGTAGAAGATAAAGTCACTTGGTAAACTTTGTAGTCATGGTCAGTGGCACATGCCAACTGTGTTAAGGCATTGCGCAGAATAGCCACACCAAGCCACCAGTATTCTACCTTGTTTATACCTGTAAGGTCATGCCTAGTATATCTGCAGTGTGATTGGACACTCTGACCGTGGCTGACTCGTGTTATGATTCATAGCCGTTTAAGGTACTTGGTAAACTTTGTGTTCATGGTCAGTGGCACATGCCAGCTTTGTCAAGGCATTGCGCACAATAGCTGTTGGGAAAATGCAAGCGTCATGGGAATCATCGACTGAAGCGGAGAGGAAGAGATGACAGTCTGGAATGCGGGGCCGCGGTCCGAGGGAGGAGCGCTGCGAATTAGGATCAGACAAGAACATGAGTGGGCGCGGTGCACATGCTCGAGCGCTGATGTAGGGATCAGTCACCATAACGATGAGAAGATAAGCTGAGCTGTAAGAAGTGGGGACAGTGCCGAGGCACGGGCCGCAAGGCTGAAGCGCCAAGGTACGGGCCGGCTGAATCCGTGTACCGCAGCATCGAAGCGCGGGCTGATCAACATGAGAGGAGATTACAGTGGAGATACAAGAACTGAAGGACGGTTGAAGGTGCTGCAGCGTGAGGTTGCTTGTACCAAGGTCGGTTGCCTGTGCTTGCCGCAGCGCTGGTGTGCGGGCTGGCATGACAATGCGGCCTAAGTACTTCAATACATCTGAGTGGCCGCTGAAGACTGAGACGATAAGNAAGAAGTGGGGACAGTGCCGAGGCACGGGCCGCAAGGCTGAAGCGCCAAGGTACGGGCCGGCTGAATCCGTGTACCGCAGCATCGAAGCGCGGGCTGATCAACATGAGAGGAGATTACAGTGGAGATACAAGAACTGAAGGACGGTTGAAGGTGCTGCAGCGTGAGGTTGCTTGTACCAAGGTCGGTTGCCTGTGCTTGCCGCAGCGCTGGTGTGCGGGCTGGCATGACAATGCGGCCTAAGTACTTCAAGACATCTGAGTGGCCGCTGAAGACTGAGACGATAAGCAAGATGATGAACAGCGACAAAGAGTTGTGGCGGGCCATAAGGCCGAGCCTGAGTAGGGGCAGGGCGAGAGCCCGGGCTGAGAAACGAAGCATGATAATTGATTGATAACTGAATGACCACAAAAGGGTAGCTCCTCATACACGAGGTACGCACATATATAGTAGCTTCTATTCTAGGTCTAAGCCTATGGCGGGCGGTACGCTAGTCGTAAACGTAGCCGCGCTGCTACTACTGCGGCTGACACCGATGACGGAGTCGCGGAGCGACTCCGCCTGAGTCCTTGAACGAGAGGCCGGGGCGTGGAGGCATTGATAGTGCCGGTGCCGGCTGGCTTCTCCAACGGATCAGAGCCGTCGGACGTCTTTGGCGCGTAGTGAAGACCGAGGCGCTCTTTTGTTGGTGGTGATTGGGCGGGATGTGCGGAAGGTGGCAACCGTTGGCTCGGTTGCGCGGGAGTAGGTGTCGGCCATTGGGGAGCTGCCGGCTAGATTCCTCGCGGTACAGCGCTTGAGCCGAACCAGTGGAATATTCCGGAGGGTATTCCAGGATAAGGGCTCCGAGGGGGCAATCCAGTACTAGGGAGTACTTCATAAAGAATTTTTTCGTCGGGTTGCAGAGTGCCTTGTACCCATTGATCTTTTTGCTGACAGGCACCCTCAATGGTGCAAGGCACGACAATTATGGAGTTGCAAAGGAGTCGTTTTCTGAAGGCTGCAGTATTGATTTTGATGGACTTGGCAGGATGGCGAAGTGACTGGGGAAGTGAGGAGGAGGAGGCAGGAGTATGGAGGTGGAAAGGGATTAGGTTTGCATGATGCGCCATTGAGAAGAGATGTGTGGTTGGCTGCAGCGTAGATGTGGAGGGTGGAGTAGATGAGAGGGAGTACTCGTTGCTACCGTTGAACAAGAGTTTGGCTTGTGGAGGCGGATGTGGTGGCACATAGTTCTGCTGTTGTAGTTTGCAACTGTGGGATAGGCAGAGGTAGCCTGAGCAGATGCAGATGATACCTTGCTAATTTTAAGGGATTGATGCCACTGAGTATTGTACTGGTGGCTGCTTGCTGTCGTCTGGAGTCGTGGTCTTGATGGTGCCGAGTAACCAGGTACGTTTGTCACATCGTGGAGGAGGGGTTGAGGTTTGCTGATTATGTTGTTTCAAGAGTACTGGGAAGCATTAAAAGGTGTGAGGCCAATTGAGAGGTCGACAGGCACCGCTGTTGAACAGTAGGAGGGATGCTAGTTTTGTTTGAGGGAAGGAGCCTGATGATGTGAGACCGTGGATGAAGTTGAGAAGTTTACGCAAGCTGCCGTCGTTTGTCCAGGGTGAGTCTACGCATGTTGCTGGATGTTGTGCGGCTGTATGTGCCAGGAACCTCTGGTGCGAGGATGGCTGCATTGCGGATGCGAAGTCGACTGAGACCAGTGGACCAGAGGACCTTGAAGGATGACTGGTTGTTGATGCTACAGGGGTGAGGTTCCTCTTGAGTTGCTGGAGTTTTTGCTTCTGTTGTTGGTAATACTGGTTGACAGGAGATGGAGTGAGAGCGTAGTCCCAAAGAGAGCTGTTGTTGATGTTTGGTGTGAGCGTTGTTGCTGATGGTGATCGATGCTCCGTGCAAGAGGGAGATGTGGTAGGAACGGAGAAGTACCGGGTGCGTTGTGAAGGGTAGGAGCAATCAGAGGAACAAACATAACTGTTGTGCCGCATGGACGGATCTGCTGTTGTGCTGGTATGTTTGGGGAAAGGATGTTGTTTTCGATTGTGAGAAGGGAGCTGCTTCATGAAGGACCCATTGATGACGTTGAATCTACTGTTGCTGCTGCTGCTGCTGTTGCTGTGGTTGCTGGTGTGACTCTTGCTGCTGCTGCTGCAGGACAGGGTGAAACCATAGAGGAGAGTTGTTTCCTTTTGAAGATGATGTGGCACGTAATAGGTACATACTTCTGAGAAGCTGTTGCTTGTGAAGGGAGAAAAGGGGCGGTCAAGGGGACAGATCAGTCTGTCGCGCCGCAGGAGAGAGTGAGTTGTGGCTGATTGTGTTTGCTGCGGATGCAAATGTTGCTTCTTGCTGTGCTGATTCTGCTGCTGCTGTGGCTGCTGTGATGGTGTTGCGAGGATGATAGAGGGAGAGAGTCGGCAGAGGGGACAGGTGGTTCTGTCGCGCCGGAGAGTTGATGTTAATTTGAACTGCTGGCGGTTGCACTGCTGCGGATGAGGAATGTACAGAGGAGGAGTAATGCCATGTTGCCAGGGAGGTAAGGCTGCTGAGCGAAGATGCAGTGCTGTTACTGTCGTTGTCGTGCCTACGCTGCACGGATGTGTAGGGAAGACGAGAACTGCGTGTGCGCTTCGGGACGGCGTTTCTGGCGTCAGGCATGTTGTGATAAAGAGGTAGCGAGTAGGGACATATTGAAGAATCTTTCAGCTCTGATACCATGTTGGGAAAATGCAAGCGTCATGGGAATCATCAACTGAAGCGAAGAGGAAGATATGGCAGTCTGGAATACGGGGCCGCAGTCCGAGGGACAAGCACATCGAATTAAGATCAGACAGGAACATGAGTGGGCGCGGTGCACATGCACGAGCGCTGATGTAGGGATCATTCACCATAACAATGAGAAGATAAGTTGAGCTTGAAGAAGTGAGGGCAGTGCCGAGGCGCGGGCCGCGAGGCCAGAGCGCCAAGGCACGAGCCAGCAGAATCCATGTGCCGTAGCGTCGAAGCGCGGGCTGATGAACATGAGACGAGACTGCAGTGAAGATACAAGAACCGAAGGGCGGTTGAAGGTGCCGCAGCGTCAGGTTGCCAGTTCCAAGGTCGGTTGCCTGTGCTTGCCGCAGAGCTGGTGCGCGGGCCGGCACAACAATGTCGCCCAAGTACTTCTATACATCTTTGTGGATGCTAAAGACTGAGATGATGAGCAGGATGATGAACACCAACAAAGAGTTGTGGTGGGCCATAAGGCCGAGCCTGAATGATAACTGAATAACCACAAAAGGGTATCTCCTAGTACATGAGGTACGAACATATATAGTAGCTTCTATTCTAGGTCGGGCAGTACGCTAGTCATAACCGTAGCCGCCTTGCTGCTACTACGGCTGCCGTCGATGACGGAGTCGCAGAGCGACTCCGCCTCAGTCCTTGGATGAGAGGCTGGGGCATGGAGGCATTGGTAGTGCTGGTGCCGGCTGGCTTCTCCAACGGATCAGAGCCGTCGGACGTCTTTGGCGCGTAGTGAAGACCGAGGCGCCATTTCGTTGGTGGTGAGCGGGCACGATGTGCAGAAGGTGGCAACCGTTGGCTCGGTCGCGCGGGAGCAGGTATCGGCCATTGGGGAGCTGCCGGCTGGATTCCTCGCGGTACAGTGCTTGAGCCGAACCAGTGGAATATTCTGGAGGATATTCCAGGATAAGGGCTCTGAGGGGGCAATCCAGTACTAGAAGGTACTTCATAAAGAATTCTGTCGTTGGGTTGCGGAGTGCCTTGTACCCATTGATCTTTTTGTTGACAAAAGCCATGCCAAGCCACCAGTTTTTTACCTTGTTTATACCTGCAAGGTCATGCCTATAACATCTGAACTGTGATTGGGTACTCTGACCATGGCCGACTCGTGTTACGGTTCGTAGAGGTTAAAGTCACTTGGTAAACTTTGTGGTCATGGTCAGTGGCACATGCCAACTTTGTCAAGGCATTGCGCACAATAGCCACACCGCGCCACCAATAATCTAACTTATTTATACCGGCAAGGTCATGCCCAGTATATCTGCACTGTGATTGGACACTCTAACCCTGGCTGAATCGTGTTATGATTCATAGCCGTTTAAGGTACTCGGTAAACTTTGTGGTCATGGTCAGTGGCACATGCCAACTTTGTCAAGGCATTGCGCACAATAGCCGTGCCAAGTCACCCGTTTTTTTCCTTGCTTATACCTGCAAGGTCATGCATATTAGATGTATGCTGTGATTGGACACTCTGTCCGTGGCTGACTCTTGTTATGATTCATAGCCGTTTATGGTACTTGGTAAACTTTGTGGTCATGGTCAGTGGCACATGCCAACTTTGTCAAGGCATTGC
>SZWC01000103.1:331648-343748 GCA_023375785.1 Penium margaritaceum
TAAGTGCGTGTAAGTGCGTGTAAGTGCGTGTAAGTGTGTGTGAGTGCGTGTAAGTGCGTGTTAGTGCGTATGAGTGTGTGTAAGAGTGTGTAAGTGCATGTAAGTGTGTGTAAGTGTGGTTTAAGTTTGTGTAAGTGAGTGTAAGTACGTGTAAGTACGTGTAAATTCGTATAAATGTGTGTAAGTACGTGTGAGTGCAAAAAGTGCGTATAAGTGCGTGTTAGTGCGTATAAGTGTGTATAAGTGTGTGTAAGTGCAGTTTAAGTTTGTGTAAGTGCGTGTAAGTCCGTGTAAGTGTGTGTAAGTGCGTGTAAGTACGTTTAAGTACGTGTAAGTGCGTGGAAGTGCAAGTAAGTGTGTGAAATTATGTGTAAGTGCATGTAAGCACGTGTAAGTGTGTGTAAGTGTGTGTAAGTGAGTGTAAGTGGGTGTAAGTCGAGTAAGTGCAAGTAAGTGCGTATAAGTACGTGTAAGTGTGCGTAAGTGCGTGTAAGTGTGTGTAAGTGAGTGTAAGTGGGTGTAAGTCGAGTAAGTGCAAGTAAGTGCGTATAAGTACGTGTAAGTGTGCGTAAGTGCGTGTAAGTGCTTGTTAGTGCGTATAAGTGCGTGTAAGAGCATGTAAGTGCATGTAAGTACGTGTAAGTTTGTATAAGTGTGTGTAAGTATGTGTTAAGTGCGTGTAAGTGCATGCAAGTGTATGTAAGTGCGAATAAGTGCGGTTTACGTTCATGTAAGTGTGTGTAAGTATGTGTAAGTGCGTGTAAGTGCGTCTAAGTGCATGTAAGTACGTATACGTGCAGTTTAAGTGGGTGTAATTTTGTGTAAGCTCGTGTAAGTGCGTGTAAGAGTGTATAAGTGCATGTAAGTATGTGTAAGTATGTGTAAGTGTGTGTAAGTCCGTGTAAGTACGTGTAAGTGCGTGTATGTACGTGCAAGTGCGTGTAAGTGTATGTTAGTGCATATAAGTGTCTATAAGTGCGTGTAAGTACGTGTAAGTGCATGTAAGTGCGTATAAGTGCGTGTAAGTGCGTATAAGTACCGATGCATACGTGTAATTGCGTGTAAGTTTGTGTAAGTGAATGTCAGTTCGTGTAAGTGCCTGTAAGTGTGTATAAGTGTGCGTAAATGTGTGAAAGTGCATGTGAGTGCGTGTGAGTACGTGTGAGTACTCGTAAGTATGTGTAAGTACGTGTAAGTGCGTGTAAGTGTGTGTAAGTACTTATCAGTGCGTGTAAGTGCATGTAAGTGCGTGTAAGTACGTGTAAGTGCGTGTAAGTGTGTGTAAGTGCGTGTAAGTGCATGTAATTCCGTGTACTTGTGGTTTAAGTATGTGTAAGTTCGTGTAAGTACATGTAGGTGCGTACATTGATGTTGAAGTGCGTGTAAGTGTGTGTAAGTGCGTGTAAGTAAGTGTAAGTGTGTGTAAGTGCGTGTAAGTGTGTGTAAGTGTGTGTGAGTGCGTGTAGGTGCGTCTAGTGCATGTAAAAGCGTGTAAGTGCGTATAAGTGTGTGTCAGTGCGTGTAAGTGCATGTAAGTGCATGTAAGTGCGTGTAAGTGTGTCTAAGTGTGTATAAGTGCATGTAAGTGCGTATAAGTGTGTGTAAGTACATGTAAGTGCGTGTAAGTGTGTGTAAGTGCGTGTAAGTGCATGTAAGTGCGTGTAAGTGTGTCTAAGTGTGTATAAGTGCATGTAAGTGCGTATAAGTGTGTGTAAGTACATGTAAGTGCGTGTAAGTGTGTGTAAGTGCATATAAGTACGTGTACGTGCGTGTAAGTACGTGTAAGTGCGTGTAAATACGTATAAGTACGTGTAAGTGTGTGTAAGTGCGCGTAGGTTTGTGTCAAAAATGGTCGCCAAACAACCATAACACGAGATGTGCGTGTGTGTGTAAGTGTGTGTAAGTACGTATAAGTACGTGAAAATGCGTATGAGTGCGTGTGAGTGCGTATGAGTATGTGTAAGTATGTGTAAGTGCGTATAAGTGTGAAAAAGTGCGTATAAGTACGTGTCAGTGTTTGTAAGTATGTGTAAGTACGTGTAAGTGTGTGTAAGTGATTGTAAGTTTGTGTAAGTGCGTGTAAATGTGTGTAAGTGCGTGTAAGTATGTGTAAGCATGTGTAAGATCATGTAAGAACGTGTAAGAGCGTATTAGTGCATGTAAGTACGTGTAAGTGCATGTAAGTGCGTGTAAGTACGTGTAAGTGCGTATAAGTGCGTATACGTACGTGTAAGTGCGTGTAAGTGCGTGTAAGTGCATGTAAGTGCATGAAAGTGTGTGTAAGTGCGTGTAAGTACAAGAAAGTGTGTGTAAGTGCATGTAAGTGTGTGTAAGTGCATGTAAGTATGTGTAAGTTTGTGTAAGTACGTGTAAGTTCTTGTGAGTGCGTGTAAGTACGTGTAAGTGTGTATAAGTGCGTGTAAGTGTGTGTAAGTGTGTGTAAGTACGTGTAAGTTCTTGTGAGTGCGTGTAAGTACGTGTAAGTGTGTATAAGTGCGTGTAAGTGTGTGTAAGTGTGTGTAAGTACGTGTAAGTGCGTGTAAGTGCGTGTAAGTATGTGTAAGTACGTGTAAGTGCAAGTAAGTGCGTTTAAGCGCATGTAAGTGCATGTAAGTGCGTGTAAGTACGTGTAAATGTGTGTAAGTACGTGTAAGTGTATGTAAGTGCATGTAAGTGCGTGTAAGTGCGTGTAAGTGCGTGTAAGTATGTGCAAGTGCGAGTAAGTGTGTGTAAGTGTGTGTAAGTACATGTAAGTGTATGTAAGTGCGTGTAAGTACGTGTAAGTTTGTGTAAGTGAATGTAAGTTTGTCTAAGTACGTGTAAGTGCATGTTAGTACGTGTAAGTGCGTGTAAGTGCGAGTAAGTGCGTGTAAGTACGTGTAAGTATGTGTAAGTGCATGAAAGTGCGTGTAAGTGTGTATAAGTGCGTGTAAGTGCGTGTAAGTGCGAGTAAGTGCGTGTAAGTACGTGTAAGTATGTGTAAGTGCATGAAAGTGCGTGTAAGTGTGTATAAGTGCGTGTAAGTGTGTGTTAGTGCGTGTGAGTGCGTGTAAGAGAGTGTAAGTGCATGTAAGTGCGTGTAAGTACAGTTTCAGTTCGTGTAAGTGAGTGTAAGTGCGTGTAAGTAAGTGTAAGTTGTGTAAGTGCGTGTAAGTGTGTGTAAGTACTAAAAGTGTGTGTAAGTGCGTGTAAGTGTGTGTAAGTGCGTGTAAGTGCAGTTTAAGTTTGTGTAAGTTTTTCTAAGTACCTGTAAGTGTGTGTAAGAATGTGTAAGTGCGTGTAAGTGCATGTAAGTACGTGTAAGTGCACTTTAAGTGGATACAATTTCGTGTAAGTTCGTGTAAGTGCGTGTAAGTGTGTGTAAGTGTGTGTAAGTGTGTATACGTGCGTGTAAGTGTGTGTAAGTACGTGTAAGTGCATATAAGTGCGTATAAGTGTGTGCAAGTGCCGTTAAGTGCGTATAAGTGTGTGCAAGTGCGTGTAAGTGCAGTTTAAGTTCGTATAAGTATGTGTAAGTGTGTGTAAGTAAGTGTAAGTGTGTGTAAGTGCATGTAAGTGCGTGTACGTACGTGTAAGTACGTGTAAGTACGTGTCAGTGCAAGTAAGTGCATGTCAGCACATGTAAGTGTGTGCAAGTGTGTGTAAGTGCGTGTAAGTGGGTGTAAGTGCGTGTAAGTGCAAGTAAGTGCGTGTAAGTACGTGTAAGTGCATGTAAGCACATGTAAGTGTGTGTAAGTGTGTGTAAGTGCGTGTAAGTGGGTGTAAGTGCGTGTAAGTGCAAGTAAGTGCGTGTAAGTACGTGTAAGTGCATGTAAGCACATGTAAGTGTGTGTAAGTGTGTGTAAGTCCGTGTAAATGGATGTAAGTACGTGTAAGTGCAAGTAAGTGTGTGTAAGTACGTGTAAGTGCATGTAAGTGCGTGTAAGTACGTGTAAGTACGTGTTAGTATGTGTAAGTGCGTGTAAGTGCGTATAAGTATGTGTAAGTTCGTGTAAGTGTGTGTAAGTGCATGAAAGTGCATGTAAGTACGTGTAAGTGTGTGTAAGTGCATGTAAGTGCGTGTACGTACGTGTAAGTACGTGTAAGTACGTGTCAGTGCAAGTAAGTGCATGTCAGTACATGTAAGTGTGTGCAAGTGTGTGTAAGTGCGTGTAAGTGGGTGTAAGTGCGTGTAAGTGCAAGTAAGTGCGTGTAAGTACGTGTAAGTGCATGTAAGTGCGTGTAAGTACGTGTAAGTACGTGTTAGTATGTGTAAGTGCGTGTAAGTGCGTATAAGTATGTGTAAGTTCGTGTAAGTGTGTGTAAGTGCATGAAAGTGCATGTAAGTACGTGTAAGTGTGTGTAAATGCATGTAAGTGCAGTTTAAGATTGTGTAAATACGTGAAAGTGCGTGTAAGTGCATGTAAGTGCATTTAAGGACGTGTACGTGCGTGTAAGTGCAGTTTAAGTGTATGTAGTTTTGTGTAAGTTTGCGTAAGTGTGTGTAAGTTCGTGTAAGTGCGTGTAAGTGCGTGTAAGTGTGTGTAAGTGTGTGTAAGTGCGTATAAGTACGTGCAAGTGCGTGTAAGTGCGTGTTAGTGCATGTAAGTATCTGTTAGTACGTGTAAGTGTGTGTAAGTGCATGTAAGTGCGTGTAAGTGCGTTTAGGTGCGTGTAGGTGCCTGTAAGTGCATGTAAGTGCGTATAAGTGCGTGTAAGTGCGTGTAAGTGCATGTAAGTGCATGTAAGTGTGTGTAAGTGTGGTTTAATTATATGTAAGTTCATATAAGTGCGTATAAGTGCGTGTAAGTGCGTGTAAGTGCGTATAACTAAGTGTAAGTGCATGTAAATTTGTGTAAGTGTGTGCAAGTGTGTGTAAGTACGTGTTAGTGCGTATAAAAGCATGTAAGTGTGTGTAAGTGCGTGTAAGTGCATGTAAGTGTGTGTAAGTGTATGTAAGTGCACGTAAGTTCGTGTAAGTATGAGTAAGTTTGTATAAGTGTGTGTAAGTGTGTGTAAATACGTGTTAGTGCGTGTAAGTGAGTATACGTGCGTGTAAGTGTGTATACGTGCGTGTAAGTGTGTGCAAGTGTGTGTAAGTGCATATAAGTACGTATAAGTACGTGTAAGTGCGTGTGAGTGCGTGTGAGTGCGTGTGAGTGCGTGTAAGTACGTGTAAGTACGTGTATGTGCATTTAAGTGTTTGTAAGTACGTGTCAGTACGTGTAAGTGTGTGTACGTGCGTGTAAGTGCGTGCAAGTGCGTATAAGTTTGTGTAAGTGTTTGTAAATGCATATAAGTGTAGGTAAGTGTGTTTAAGTGCGTGTTAGTGTGTGTAAGTGTGTATAAGTGTGTATAAGTTCGTGTAAGTGCGTGTAAGCGTGTGTAGGTGCATGTAAGTGCGTGAAAGTGCGTGTAAGTACGTGTAAGTACACGAAAGTGTGTATAAGTGTGTTTAAGTGCGTGTAAGTGCGTAAAAGTATGCATAAGTTCGTGTAAGTGCATGTAAGTTCCTGTGCGTGTGTGTAAGTGCGTGTAAGTGTGTGCAAGTGATTGTAAGTACGTATAAGTGTGTGTAAGTGCATGTAAGTACGTGTAAGTACGTGTAAGTACAAGTAAGTACGTGCAAGTGTGTATAAATGCGTGTAAGTGTGTGTAAGTACGTGTAAGTGCATGTAAGTGTGTGTAAGTATGTGTACGTACGTGTAAGTGCGTGTAAGTGCGTGTAAGTGCGTGTAAGTGCCAGCAAGTACGTGTCAATACGTGTAAGTATGTGTGAGTAGGTGAAAGTTTGTGTAAGTGACTGTCAGTTCGTGTAAATGCGTGTAAGTGCGTGTAACTGTGTGTAAGTACGTGTAAGTGTGTGTAAGTACGTACAAGTGCGTGTAAGTGCGTATAAGTGTGTATAAATGTGTCTAAGTGCATGTAAGTACGTGTAAGTACGTGTAAGTTTGTGTAAGTGAATGTAAGTTCGTGTAAGTGTGTATAAGTGCATGTAAGTGTGTGTAAGTGTGTGTAAATGCGTGTAAGTATGTGTAAGTACGTGTAAGTGCATATAAGTTTGTGTAAGTGCGTGAAAGTGCGTGTACCTGTGTGTAAGTGCGTGTTGGTGTGTGTGAGTGCGTATAAGAGCGTGTAAGGGCATACAAGTGCGTATAATTGCGGTTTACGTTCGGGTAGGTGAGTGTAAGTGCATGTAAGTACGTGTAAGTTCGTGTAAGTGCGTATAAGTGCGTGCAAGTGCTAAAAGTGTGTGTCAGTGCATGTAAGTGCATGTAAGTACGTGTATTTTCTGTTTCAGTTCGTGTAGGTGCGTGTAAGTGTGTGTAAGTTTGTGTAAGTGCGTAGACGTATGTGTAAGTACGTGTAAGTTGGTGTAAGTGCGTATAACTGCGTATAAGTGCATGTAAGTGAGTATAAGTGCGTATAAGTGCATGCAAGTGCGTGTAAGTGTGTGTAAGTAAGTGTAAGTGCATGTAAGTGCGTGTAAGTGTGTGTAAGTGCGTGTAAGTACGTGTAAGTGCATGTAAGTGCGTGTAAGTGTGAGTTAGTGCGTGTAAGTGCGTATAAGTGCGTGTAAGTGCGTTTAAGTGTGTGGAAGTACGTGTAAGTGTGTGTAAGTATGTGTAAGTGCGTTTGAGTGTGAGTGAGTATGTGTGAGTGTGTGTAAGTATGTATAAGTGCGTGTACGTGTGTGTAAGCGTGTGTAAGTGCGTGTCAGTACGTGTAAGTGCGTATACATGCGTGTAAGTGCGTGTAAGTGTGTGTAAGTTTGTGTAAGTGTGTGTAAATGCATCTAAGTGTGTGTAAGTGTGTGTAAGTGCGTGTTAGTGCGTGTCAGTGCGTGTAAGTTCGTGTAAGTGCGTGTAAGTACGTGTAAGTTTGTGTAAGTGCGTGTAAGTACGTGTAAGTGAATGTAAGTGTGTGTAAGTGCGTATAGGTACGTGCAAGTTTGTTTAAGTGCATGTAAGTTCCTGTGAGTGTGTGTAAGTGCGTGTAAGTGCATGTAAGTGCGTGTAAGTGTGTGTGAGTGTGTGTATGTGCACATAAGTATGTGTAAGTACGTGTAAGTGCAAGTAAGTGCGTGTAAGTGCATGTAAGTGTGTGTAAGTGCGTATAAGCACGTGTAAGTGCGTGTAAGTACGAGTAAGTGTGTGTAAGTGCGTGTAAGTGCGTGCAAGTGTGTGTAAGTGCATGTAAGTACGTGTTAGTGCGTGTAAGTGCGTGTAAGTGTGTGTAAGTGCGTATAAGTGCGTAAAAGTACCTGTAAGTACGTGTAAGTACATGTAAGTTCGTGTAAGTGACTGTCAGTCCGTGTAAGTATGTATACGTGCGTATAAGTGCGTGTAAGTGCGTGTGAGTACGTGCAAGTGTGTATCGGTGTGTGTAAATGCGTGTAAGTGTGTGTAAGTACGTGTAAGTACGTATGAGTACGTGTAAGATTGTGTAAGTGAATGTAAGTTTGTGTAAGTGCGTGTAAGTGCGTGTAAGTGCGTGTACGTGTGTGTAAATGCGTGTAAATGCGTGTAAGTTTGTGTAAGTGCATATAAGTACAAGTAAGTGCGTGAAAGTGCGTGTACCTGTGTGTAAGTGCGTGTTAGTACGTGTGAGTGCGTATATGAGCGTGTAAGGGCATACAAGTGCGTGTAAGTGCAGTTTACATTCGTGTAGGTGAGTGTGAGTGCGTGTAAGTACAAGTAAGTTTGTATAAGTGCATGTAAGTGCGTGTAAGTGCTAAAAGTGTGTCAGTGTGTGTAAGTGGGTGTAAGTAACTATAATTGCTGTTTCAGTAAGTGCTAAAAGTGTGTCAGTGTGCTGTATAAGTGCATGTAAGTGCGTGTAAGTGTGTGTAAGTTTGTGTAAGTGCGTATAAGTACGTGTAAGTACGTGTAAGTGGGCGTAAGTGCGTATGAGTGCGTATAAGTGCATGTAAGTGCGTAAAAGTACGTATAAGTGCATGCAAGTGCGTGTAAGTGTGTGTAAGTGTGTGTAAGTGCATGTAAGTGCATGTAAGTGTGTGTAAGTACGTATAAGTATGTGTAAGTGCATGTAAGTACGTGTAAGTGCGTGTAAGTGTGTGTAAGTACGTATAAGTATGTGTAAGTGCATGTAAGTACGTGTAAGTATGTGTTAGTGCGTGTAAGTACGTTAAGTGCGTGTAAGTGCGTGTAAGTGTGTGGAAGTACGTGTAAGTGCGTGTAAGGACGTGTAAGTGCGTGTGAGTACATGTGAGTGTGTGTAAGTATGTATAAGTGCGTGTACGTGTGTGTAAGTATATTTAAGTGTGTGTCAGTGCGTGTAAGTGTGTATACATGTGTGTAAGTGCGTGTAAGTGTGTGTAAGTTTGTGTAAGTATATGTAAATACATATATGTGTGTATAAGTGCGTGTAAGTGCGTGTTAGTTGGTGTAAGTGCGTATAAGTACGTGTAAGTTTGTGTAAGTTTGTGTAAGTACGTGTAAGTGCGTATAAGTTCATGTAAGTGCGTGTAAGTGCATGTAAGTGCATGTAAAAGTGTGAAAGTGCGTGTAAGTGCGTGTAAGTGCAATAAAGTGCAAGAAAGTGCATATAAGTGCGTGTAAGTGTGTGTAAGTGCGTATAGGTATGTGTAAGTTTGTGTAAGTGCATGTAAGTGCGTGTAAGTGCGTGTAAGTGTGTGTAAGTGCGTATAGGTATGTGTAAGTTTGTGTAAGTGCATGTAAGTTCCTGTGAGTGTGTGTAAGTGCGTGTAAGTACGTGTAAGTGTGTGTGAGTGTGTCTAAGTGCATGTAAGTACGTGTAAGTACGTGTAAGTGCAAGTAAGTGCGTGTAAGTGCATGTAAGTGCGTGTAAGTGCATATAAGCATGTGTAAGTGCGTGTAAGTGCGTGTAAGTGCGTGTAAGTACGTGTAAGTGCAAGTAAGTGCGTGTAAGTGCATGTAAGTGCGTGTAAGTGCATATAAGCATGTGTAAGTGCGTGTAAGTGCGTGTAAGTGCGTGTAAGTATGTGTAAGTGCGTATAAGTGTGTGTAAGTGCATGTAAGTACGTGTTACTACGTGTAAGTGCATGAAAGTGTGTGTAAGTACGTGTAAGTGCGTGTAAGTACGTGTAAGTACGTGTAAGTACGTGTAACTTCGTGTAAGTTACTGTCAGTTTGTGTAAGTGCGTATACGTGCGTGTAAGTGTGTGTAAGTGCGTGTAAGTGCGTGTAAGTGCGTATAAGTGTGTGTAAATGCGTAGAAGTGTGTGTAAGTGCGTGTAAGTACGTGTAAGTGCGTGTAAGTGCGTGTAAGTGCGTATAAGTGTGTGTAAATGCGTAGAAGTGTGTGTAAGTGCGTGTAAGTACGTGTAAGTATGTGTAAGTTTGTGTAAGTGAATGTAAGTTCGTGTAAGTGTGTGTGAGTGCGTGTAAGTGCGTGTAAGTGCGTGTAAGTGCGTGTAAGTGCGTGTAAGTGTGTGTAAATACGTGTAAGTGTGTATAAGTGCGTGTAAGTGCGTGAAAGTGCATTTACATGTGTGAAAGTGCGTGTTAGTGTGTCTGAGTGTGTGTAAGAGCGGGTAAGGGCATACAAGTGCGTGTAAGTGCGGTTTAAGTTCGTGTAAGTGAGTGTAAGTGCGTGTAAGAACGTGTAAGTTCATGTAAGTGCGTGTAAGTGCATGTAAGTGCTAAAAGTACATGTCAATACGTGTAAGTGCGTGTAAGCACGTCTAAGTGCAGTTTAAGTTCGTGTAAGTACGTGTAAGTGCGTGTAAGTATGTGTAAGTTCGTGTAAGTGCGTGTAAGTTTGTATAAGTGCGTGTAAGTACGTATAAGTGTGTATACGTACGTGCAAGTGTGTGTAAGTGCATACAAGTTCGTGTTAGGGCATGTAAGTGTGTGTAAGTGCGTGTAAGTATATGTAAGTGCGTGTAAGTACGTATAAGTGTGTGTATGTGCGTGTAAGTGCGTGTAAGTGCGTATAAGTGTGTGTAAGTGTGTTTAAGTGTGTGTAAGTGCGTGTAAGTTCGTCTAAGTGCGTATAAGTGTGTGTACGTGCATATAAGTGCGTGTAAGTGCGTGTAAGTGCGTATAAGTGCGTGTAAGTGCGTATATGTGTGTATAAGTGTGTGCAAGTGCGTGTAAGTGCATGTAAGTATGGTATAAGTGCGTGTAAGTGCGTGTTAGTGCGTATACGTGTATGTAAGTGTGTGTAAGTGCGTATAAGTACGTATAAGTACGTATACGTACGTATAAGTGCGTGTAAGTGTGTGTAAGTGCGTGTAAGTACGTCTTAGTGTGTATACGTGTACGTGAAAGCGTGTAAGTACGTGTAAGTGTGTGTTAGTGCGTACAAGTGCATGTAAGTGCGTGTAAGTGCATGTAAGTGCATGTAAGTGCATGTAAGTGCGTGTAAGTGTGTGTAAGTATGTATAAGTGTGTATAAGTGCGTGTAAGTGAGTGTAAGTACGTGTAAGTGCGTGTAAGTACGTGTAAGTTTGTATAGGTGCATGTAACTGCCTGTAAGTGTATGTAAGTGCGTGTAAGTGTGTGTAATGGCGTGTAAGTGCGTTTTAAGTTCGTGTAAGTGCGTGTAAGTGCGTGTAAGTGTGTGCAAGTGTGTATAAGTGCGTGTAAGTACGTGTAAGTGCAGTTTAAGTCCGTGTAAGTATGTGTAAGTGCGTGCAAATACATGTAAGTATGTGTACATTGGAGTAAGTGTGTGTAAGTACGTGTAAGTGCACTTTAAGTGGGTGTCATTTTGTGTAAGTTTGTATAAGTGCGTGTAAGTACGTGTAAGTGTGTGTAAGTGCGTGTAAGTGCGTGGAAGTGTGTCTAAGTGCGTGTAAGTGCGTATAAGTGGGTATAAGTGCGTGCAAGTGCGTATAAGTGCGTGTTAGTGTGTGTAAGTATGTGTAAGTGCGTGTAAGTATGTGTAAGTGCGTGTAAGTATGTGTAAGTGCGTGTACGTGTGTGTAGTTATGTGTAAGTGTGTGTAAGTACGTGTAAGTGTGTGTAAGTACGTGTAAGTGTGCGTACGTGTGTATAAGTGTGTGTAAGTGCATGTAAGTGCGTGTAAGTGTGTGTATGTGCGTCTAAGTACGTGTAAGTGCATGTAAGTGCGTGTAAGTGCATGTAAGTGGGTGTAAGTGCATGTAAGTATGTGTAAGTGCGTGTAAGTGCATATAAGTGCGTGTAAGTGCGTATACGTGCGTGTAAGTGTCTGTTAGTACATGTAAGTATGTGTAAAGGTGTGTAAGTGTGTGTAAGTGCATGTAAGTGCGTGTAAGTGCATGTAAGTGCATGTAAGTACATGTAAGTGCGTGTAACTATGTGTAAGTGCGTGTAAGTGCGTGTAAGTGCGTGTAAGTGCGTGTAAGTATGAGTAAGTGCGTGTAAGTGCGTGTACGTGCTTGTAAGTATGTGTAAGTTTGTGTAAGTGTGTGTAACTGTGTGTAAGTACATGTAAGTGGGTATAATTGTGTGTAAGTGCGTGTAAGTGTGGTGTAAGTTCGTGTAAGTAAGTGTAAGTGCGTGTAAGTACGTGTAAGTATGTGTAAGTGCGTCTAAGTGCGTGTAAGTGCGTGTAAGTAAAGTTTTAGTGGGCGTAATTTCGTGTAAGTTCGTCTAAGTGCGTGTAAGTGAGTGTAAGTACGACTAAGTGTGCGTAAGTGCGCGTAAGTGCGTGTAAGTGCGTGTGAGTACGTGTAAGTGCCTGCAAGAGCATGTTAGTGTGTGTATGTCTGTGTAAGTGCATGTAAGTGTGTGTAAGTGCGTGTAAGTGCGTGTAACTGCGTGTAGGTACGTGTAGGTGTGTGTAAGTGTGTGTCGGTACATGTAAATGCGTGTTAGTATGGGTAAGTTTGTGTAAGTGAATGTAAGTTCGTGTAAGGGCGTGTAAGTACGTGTAAGTGTGTATAAGTGCGTGTAAGTGCATGTAAGTGCATGTAAGTGCGTGTAAGTGCATGTAAGTGCGTGTAAGTGCGTGTAAGTGCGTGTAGGTACGTGTAGGTGTGTGTAAGTGCGTGTCGGTACGTGTAAATGCGTGTAAGTATGGGTAAGTTTGTGTAAGTGAATGTAAGTTCGTGTAAGGGCGTGTAAGTATGTGTAAGTGTGTATAAGTGCGTGTAAGTGCATGTAAGTGCATGTAAGTGCGTGTAAGT
>SZWC01000103.1:352401-364620 GCA_023375785.1 Penium margaritaceum
TGTAAGTGCGTGTAAGTGCGTATAAGTACGTGTAAGTTTGTGTAAGTGCATGTAAGTTCCTGTGAGTGTGTGTAAGTGCATGTAAGTACGTGTAAGTGCATGTAAGTGTGTGTAAGTGCATATAAGTGCGTATAAGTGCATGTAAGTACGTGTAAGTACGTGTAAGTGCAAGTAAGTACGTGTAAGTGTCTGTAAGTGCGTGTAAGTATATGTAAGTATGTGTAAGTACGTGTTAGTATGTGTATGTACGTGTAAGTACGTGTAAGTACGTGTAAGTGCCTATAAGTGCGTGTAAGTACGTGTAAGTGCGTATAAGTGCCCTTAAGTGGGTGTAAGTGCGTGTGAGTGTGTGTAAGTACGTGTAAGTACATGTAAGTGCATGTAAGTACGTGAAAGTGCATGTACGTGCGTGTAGGTACGTGTAAGTGCAAGAAAGTGCGTGTAAGTGCATTTAAGTGCGTATAAGTGCGTGTAAGTACGTGTAAGTTCGTGTAAGTGCGTGTAAGTTCCTGTGGGTACGTGCAAGTGCATGTAAGTGCATGTAAGTGCGTGTAAGTGTGTGTAAGTGCGTGCAAGTATGTGTAAGTGCGTGTAAGTATGTGTAAGTACGTGTAAGTACGTGTAAGTACAAGTAACTGCGTTTAAGTGCATGTAAGTGCGTGTAAGTGCGTGTAAGCACGTGTAAGTGTGTATAAGTGTGTGTAAGTGCATGTAAGTGTGTGTAAGTGCATGTAAGTACGTGTAAGTGCGTGTAAGTACGTGTAAGTGCGTGTAGGTACGTGTAAGTGCGTGTAAGTGCCTGTAAGTGCGTGTAAGTACGTGTAAGTGCGTATAATACGTGTAAGTTCGTGTAAGTGAATATTAGTTCGTGGCTGTACGTGTAAGTTCGTGTAAGTGCGTGTAAGTGCGTATAAGTGTGTGTAAGTGCGTGTAAGCGCATGTAAGTGTGTGTAAGTAAGTGTAAGTGCATGTAAGTGTGTGTAAGTGCATGTAAGTATGTGTAATTTTGTGTAAGTGAATGTAAGTTTGTGTAAGTGCATGTAAGTGCATGTTAGTACGTGTAAGTGTGTGTAAGTACGTGTAAGTACGTGTAAGTGCGTGTAGGTGCGTGAAAGTGCGTGTAAGTGTGTGTAAGTGCGTGTAAGTGCATGTTAGTGTGTGTGAGTGCGTGTAAGAGTGTATAGGTGCATGTAAGTACGTCTAAGTGCGGTTTAAAATCGTGTAAGTGAGTGTAAGTGTGTGTAAATACGTGTAAGTTTGTGTAAGTGCGTGTAAGTACGTGTAAGTGCTAAACGTGCGTAAAAGTGCGTATAAGCGCGTGTAAGTGCGTGTTAGTACAGTTTAAGTTTATGTAAGTGCGTACAAAATGCGTGTAAGTGCGTGTAAGTATGTGTAAGTGCGTGTAAGAGTGTGTAAGTGCGTTTAAGTGTACTTTAAGTGGATATGATTTTATGTAAGTTTGTGTAAGTCTGTGTAAGTATCTGTAAGTGCGTGTAAGTGCGTGTAAGTGTGTGTAAGTGCGTGTAAGTACGTATAAGTGCATATAAGTGTGCGTAAGTGCGTGTAAGTACGTATACGTGCGTGTAAGTGCGTGTAAGTGCAGTTTACATTCGTGTAAGTGTGTGTAAGTGCATGTAAGTACGTGTAAGTATGTGTAAGTGTGTGTAAGTGCATGTAATTGCGTGTACGTACGTGTAAGTACGTGTAAGTACGTGTAAGTACAAGTAAGTACGTGTAAGTACGTGTAAGTGCATGTAAGCACATGTAAGTGCATGTAAGTGTGTGTAAGTGTGTATAAGTGGGTGTAAGTGCGTGTAAGTGCAAGTAGGTGTGTGTAAGTACGTGTAAGTGCATGTAAGTGTGTGTAAGTATGTGTAAGTGTGTGTAAATGTGTGTAAGTGTGTGTAAGTACGTATACGTTCGTGTAAGTACGTGTAAGTGCATGTAAGTGCGTGTAAGTGCTTGTAAGTGCGTGTAAGTGCGGTTTATGTTCGTGTAAGTGCGTGTAAGTACGTGTAAGTGCATGTAAGTGCGTTTTAGTGCATGTAAGTGCGTGTAAGTGCAGTTTACGTGGATGTAATTTTGTGTTAGTTCGTGTAAGTGCGTGTAAGTTCGTGTAAGTGTGTGTAAGTTTGTGTACGTGAGTGTAAGTACGTGTAAGTGCGTGTAAGTGTGTGTAAGTGTGTGCCTGTACGTATAAGTGCGTGTTAGTGCATGTAAGCATCTGTAAGTGCGTGTAAGTGTGTGCAAGTGCATGTAAGTACGTGTAAGTGTGTGTAGGTACCTGTAGGTGCCTGTAAGTGTGTGTAAGTGCATCTAAGGGTGTGTAAGTGTATGTAAGTACGTGTAAGTGCATGTAAGTACATGTAAGTGTGGTTTAAGTGCGTGTAAGTTCGTGTAAGTGCGTACAAGTACGTTAAAGTGTGTATAAGTGTGTGTAAGTGCATGTAAGTGCGTGTAAGTAAGAGTAAGTGTGTGTAAGTGTGTGTAAGTGTGTGTAAGTGTATATAAGTGTGTATTAGTGCCTGTAAAAGTGTGTAAGTGTGTGTAAGTATGTGTAAGTGCATGTAAGTACGTGTAAAAGTATGAAAGTGCATGTAAGTATGTGTAAGTGCGTGTAAGTACGTGTAAGTGTGTGTAAGTACGTGTAAGTGCGTGTTAGTGCGTGTAAGTGCGTATAAGTGTGTGTAAGTATGTGTAAGTGTGTATAAGTACGTATAAATGCGTGTAAGTGTGTGTAAGTGCATGTGAGTGCGTGTGAGTGCGTGTAAGTATGTTTAAGTGCGTGTACGTGCGTGTAAGTGTGTGTAAGTACGTATTAGTGTATGTAATTGCGTGTAAGTGCGTGAATGTGCGTGTAAGTGTGTGTAAGTGCGTGTAAGTGCAAGAATGTGCGTGTAATTACGTGTAAGTGCGTGTAAGTGCATACAAGTACGTGTAAGTTCGTGTAAGTGCATGTAAGTTCATGTGAGTGTGTGTAAGTGCGTGTAAATGCATGGAAGTGCGTGTAAGTGCGTGTAAGTGTGTGTAAGTGCGTGTAAGTGCGTGTAAGTGTGTGTAAGTGCGTGTAAGTGCGTATAAGTGCATGTAAGTACATGTAAGTACGTGTAAGTACAAGTAAGTATAAAAAGTGCATGTAAGTGTGTGTAAGTGTGTGTAAGTTTGTGTAAGTGCGTGTAAGTACGTGTAAGTATGTGTAAGTACGTGTAAGTGCATGTAAGTGCGTGTAAGTACGTGTAAGTATGTGTAAGTGTGTGTAAGTGTGTTTAAGTGGGTGTAAGTGCGTGTAAGTACGTGTAAGTATGTGTAAGTACGTGTAAGTGCATGTAAGTGCGTGTAAGTACGTGTAAGTATGTGTAAGTGTGTGTAAGTGTGTTTAAGTGGGTGTAAGTGCGTGTAAGTATGCATAAGTACGTGTAAATACGTGTGAGTATATGTGAGTACGTGTAAGTTTGTATAAGTGACTGTCAGTTTGTGTACATGCGTATAAGTACATGTAAGTGCGTGTAAGTGCGTGTAAGTGTGTATAAGTGCGTGTAAATGCGTGTTAGTGTGTGTAAGTGCGTGTAAGTGCATGTAAGTACGTGTAAGTTTGTGTAAGTGAATGTAAGTTCGTGTAAGTATGTGAAAGTGCATGTAAGTGCGTATAAGTGCGTGTAAGTGTGTGTAAGTGCGTGAAAGTGCGTGTAAGTGTCTATATGTGTGTGTAGGTGCGTGAAAGTGCGTGTACATGTGTGTAAGTGTGTATTAGTACAGGTGAGTGCGTGTAAGAGCATGTAAGGGCATACAAGTGTGTAAGTGCGGTTTAAGTTTGTGTAAGTGAGTGTAAGTGCGTGTAAGTACGTGTAAGTTTGTGTAAGTGCGTGTAAGTGCGTATAAGCGCTAAAAGTGAGTGTCAGTGCGTGTACGTACGTGTAAGTATGTGTAAGTGCATGTAAGTACATGTAAGTGTGTGTAAGTGCGTGTAAGTACGTGTAAGTACGTGTAAGTGCGTGTAAGTGCATGTTCGTGTGTTTAAGTGTGTGTAAGTGCGTGTAAGTACATGTAAGTGTGTGCAAGTATATATAAGTACGTGTAAGTACGTATAAGTGCATGTGAGTGTGTGTAAGTATATATAAGTGCGTGTAAGTGCATGTAACTGTGTGTACGTACGTGTAAGTGTGTGTAAGTGAGTGTAAGTTTGTGTAAGTGTGTGTAAATACGTGTAAGTATGTGTTACTGCATGTAAGTGCGTGTAAATGTGTGTAAGTATGTGTAAGTTTGTATAAGTGCATGTAAGTGCGTGTAAGTGCTTGTAAGTACATGAAAGTGCGTGTAAGTACGTGTACATGCAAGAAAGTATGTATAAGTGCGTGTAAGGGCGTGTAAGTGTGTATAAGTACGTGTAAGTTTGTGTAAGCGCATGTAAGTGTGTGTAAGCACGTGTAAGTGCATGTAAGTACGTGTAAGTACGTGTAAGTGCAAGTAAGTGCGTGTAAGTGCATGTAAGTGCGTGTAAGTGCGTGTAAGCACGTGTAAGTGCGTGTAAGTGCATGTAAGTGCATGTAAGTGCGTGTAAGTGCGTGTAAGTGCGTGTAAGTGCGTGTAAGTTCGTATAAGTGCGTGAAAGTGTGTGTAAGTACGTGTAAGTGCGTGCAAGTGCGTGTAAGTATGTGTGAGTACGTGTAAGTACGTGTAAGTTCGTGTAAGGGACTGTCAGTTCGTGTAAGTGCGTGTAAGTGAGTGTAAGTGCGTGTAAGTGCGTGTAAGTGTGTGTAAGTGCATGTAAGTGCGTGTAAGTGCGTGTAAGTGCATGTAAGTGCGTGTAAGTGCGTGTAAGTGCATGTAAGTGCATGTAAGTGCGTGTAAGTGCGTGTAAGTGCATGTAAGTGCATGTAAGTGCGTGTAAGTGCGTGTAAGTGCATGTAAGTGCATGTAAGTGCGTGTAAGTGCGTGTAAGTGCATGTAAGTGCATGTAAGTGCGTGTAAGTGCGTGTAAGTGCATGTAAGTGCATGTAAGTGCGTGTAAGTGCGTGTAAGTGTGGTGTAAATGCGTGTAAGTGCGTGTTAGTGCGTATAAGTGTATGTAAGTGTGTGTAAGTGTGTGTAAGTGCGTATAAGTGTATATAAGTACATATAAGTACGTGTAAGTGCGTGTAAGTGTGTTTTAGTGCGTGTAAGTGCGTGTAAGTGCTTGTAAGTGCGTGCAAGTGCATGTAAGTGCGTATAAGTGCATGTAAGTGTATGTAAGTACGTGTAAGTGTGTGTAAGTGCGTGTAAGTATGTGTAAGTACGTGTAAGTGCATGTAAGTACGTGTAAGTGCGTGTAAGTGCGTGTAAGAGTGTGTAGGTGCATGTAGGGACGTGTAAGTGTGTGTACGTGTGTGTAAGTGCGTATAAGTGCGTGTAAGTATGTGTAAGTGCGTGTAAGTACGTGTAAGTGCATGTAAGTGCGTGTAAGTGCGTGTAAGTACGTCTAAGTACGTGTAAGTGTGTGTAAGTGTGTGTAAGTGCATGTAAGTATGTGTAACTGCATGTAAGTGTGGTGTAAGTGCGTATACGTTCGTGTAAGTGCATGTTAGTATATAGAAGTGTATGTAAGTGTGTGCAAGTGTGTGTAAGTGCGTGTAAGTATGTGTAAGTGCGTGTATGTGTGAGTTAGTGCGTATAAGTGCGTGTAAGTGTCTGTTAGTGCGTATTAGTGTGTGTAAAAGTGTGTAAGTATGTGTAAGTACATGTAAGTGCGTGTAAGTGCATGTAAGTGCATGTATGTACATGTAAGTAAGTGTAAGTACGTGTAAGTGTGTGTAAGTGCGTGTAAGTGCGTGTAAGTACACGTAAGTGTGAGTAAGTACGTGTAAGTGCATGTAAGTGCGTGTAAGTAGGTGTAAGTTTATGTAAGTGCGTATAACTGTGTGTAAGTACGTGTAAGTGCGTATAAGTGTGTGTAAGTGCGTGTAAGTGCGTGTAAGTACGTGTAAGTGCGTATAAGTGTGTGTAAGTGCGTGTAAGTGCGGTTTAAGTTTGTGTAAGTGCGTGTAAGTACGTGTAAGTGTGTATAAGTGTGTATAAGTGCGTCTACGTGCGTGTAAGTACGTGTAAGTACAGTTTAAGTGGGTGTAATTTTGTGTAAGTTCGTACAAGTGCGTGTAAGTGTGTATAAGTACGTGTGAGTGAGTGTAAGTGCAACTAAGTACGCGTAAGTGCGCGTAAGTGTGTGTAAGTGTGCGTAAGTGTGTGTAAGTGTGTGCATGTATGTATTAGTGTGTGTATGTGTGTGTAAGTGTGTGTAAGTGCGTGTAAGTACATGTAAGTGTGTGTAAGTGCATGTAGGTGCGTGTAGGTGCGTGTAAGTGTGTGTAAGTGCATGTAAGTACGTATAAGTGCGTATAAGTGCATGTAAGTGCGTGTAAGTGTGTATGAGTGCATGTAAGTGTGTGTAAGTATGTGTACGTGTGTGTAAGTACGTATAAGTGCATGTAAGTGCGTGTAAGTGCATGTAAGTACGTGTAAGTGTGGTTTAAGTGTGTGTAAGTTCATGTAAGTGCGTGTAAGTACGTTCAAGTATGTGTAAGTACGTGTAAGGGCGTGTAAGTACGTGTAGGTCCGTGTAAGTGCGTGTAAGTACGTGTAAGTATGTGTAAGTGTGTGTTTGTGCGTGTAAGTGTGTGTAAAAGCATATAAGTGCGTGTAAGTGTGTGTAAGTGCATGTAAGTACGTGTAAGTGCATGTAAGTGCGTGTAAGTACGTGTAAGTATGTGTAAGTGTGTGTTTGTGCGTGTAAGTGTGTGTAAAAGCATATAAGTGCGTGTAAGTGTGTGTAAGTGCATGTAAGTACGTGTAAGTGCATGTAAGTACGTGAAAGTGCATGTAAGTACGTGTAAGTGCGTATAAGTGCGTGTAAGTGTGTGTAAGTGCGTGTAAGTACGTATACGTTTGTGTAAGTGCGTGTAAGTGTGTGTAAGTGCATGTAAGTGTGTGTAAAAGCATATAAGTTCGTGTAAGTGCGTGTAAGTGCGTGTAAGTGTGTGTAAGTGCGTGTCAGTACGTGTATGTGCGTGTACGTTTGTGTAAGTTTGTGTAAATGCGTGTAAGTGTGTGTAAGTGCATGTAAGTACATGTAAGTGCATGTAATTATGTGTAAGTGCGTGTAAGGTCGTATGAGAGCTTGTAAGAGTGTGTAAGTGCATGTAAGTGCGTGTAAGTGCATGTTATTATGTGTATGTGCGTGTAAGTGCATTTAAGTGCCTCTAAGTTCGTGTAACTGCGTGTAAGTACATGTAAGTGCGTGTAAGTGCGTGTAAGTGCGTGTAAGTGCAAGAAAGTGCGTGTAAGTATGTGTAAGTATGTGTAAGTGCGTGTAAGTGCGTGTTACTGCGTTTACGTGCATGTAAGTGCATGTAAGTACGTATAAGCGCATGTAAGTACGTGTTAGTTTTTATAAGTATGTGTAAGTTCCTGTAAGTGTGTGTAAGTACGTGTAAGTGCATGTAAGTGCGTGTAAGTGTGTGTAAGTGTGTATAAGTGTGTGTAAGTACGTGTACGTGTGTGTAAGTCTATGTAAGTACGTATAAGTGCGTGTAAGTGTGTGTAAGTGCATGTTAGTGTGTGTAAGTACGTGTAAGTGCATGGAAGTATGTGTAAGTGTGTGTAAGTACGTGTAAGTACGTCTAAGTGCATGTAAGTGCATGTAAGTGTGTGTAAGTACGTGTAAGTGTGTGTAAGTACGTGTAAGTATGTGTAAGTTCGTGTAAGTGAATGTAAGTTCGTGTAAGTACGTGTAAGTGTGTGTAAGTGCATGTAAGTGCGTGTAAGTGCGTGGAAGTGCGTGTAAGTGCGTGTAAGTGTGTGTAAGTGCATGAAAGTGTGTGTAAGTACATGTAAGTACGTGTAAGTATGTGTAAGTACGTGTAAGTACGTGTTAGTTTGTGTAAGTGAATGTAAGTTTGTGTAAGTGTGTGTAAGTGCGTGTAAGTGTGTGTAAGTGCATGAAAGTGTGTGTAAGTACATGTAAGTACGTGTAAGTATGTGTAAGTACGTGTAAGTACGTGTTAGTTTGTGTAAGTGAATGTAAGTTTGTGTAAGTGTGTGTAAGTGCATGTAAGTGCTTGTAAGTACATGTAAGTGCGTGTAAGTACGTGTAAGTATGTATAAGTGCGTGTAAGTACAGGTAAGTGCGTGTAAGTGCATGTAGGTGTGTATAAGTGCTTATAAGTACGTTTTAGTACTTGTGAGTACGTGTAAGAGCGTGTAAGTGCATGTAAGTGTGTATAATTGCAGTTTAAGTGCATGTAAGTGCATGTAAGTACGTGTAAGTGCGTGTAAGTGCGTGTAAGTACGTGTAAGTGCTAAAAGTGCGTGTAAGTGCATGTAAGTACGTGTAAGTGCATGTAAGTGTATATAAGTGCTGTTTAAATTCATGTAAGTGTGTGTAAGTACGTGTAAGTGCGTGTTAGTATGTGTAAGTGCGTGTAAGTGTGTGTATGTGCATGCAAGTGCAGTTAAAGTGGGTGTAGTTTTGTGTAAGTTCATGTAAGTGTGTGTAAGTGTGTGTAAGTGCGTGTAAGTGCGTGTAAGTACGTGTAAGTGCGTGTAAGTGCGTCTAAGTGCGTCTAAGTGCGTATGAGTGCGTCTAAGTGCGTGTAAGTACGTGTAAGTGCATGTAACTGTATGTAAGTGCGTGTACGTGCGTGTAAGTGTGTTTGAAGTGTGTGTAAGATCATGTAAGTGCGTATAAGTATGCAGGAGGAAAAAATATCCGCTATCCGGGGTATCCGCACTACCCGTCCAGTATCCGGATAGCGGATAGTACCTGGAAAACAACTTAGAAGGATATCCGGATACATCCGGATGTATCCGGATGTGGATATCAGCTGGAGATATGTGGCTTTTTCTGAAGGTGTCCGTGAGTATCCGGAGGTATCCGTTGGTATCGATACAAGTATCCAGATGTATCCGTACTTCTATCCGTTGAAATTTCCGGAAAGTGAAAGTATCTGCAAGTATCCGTAAGTATCCGGATATTTGAGGCAACTATCCGGATAGCGGATACCTGACTGGTGAGTATATCCGGATTGCGGATACCTCCAAAAAGGGACGAATATATCCGGATTCTCATGCCTATGTGTAAGTGCGTGTAAGTACGTGTAAGTGCATGTAAGTGCGTGTAAGTGGGTGTAAGTGCGTGTAAGTGCGTGTAAGTACGTGTAAGTGCATGTAAGTGCGTGTAAGTGGGTGTAAGTGCGTGTTAGTGCGTGTAAGTGTGTGTAAAAGCGTATAAGTGCGTGTAAGTATGTGTAAGTGTGTGTAAGTGCATGTAAGTGCGTGTAAGTGCATGTAAGTACGTGTAAGTGTGTATAAGTGTGTGTAAGTGCGTGTAAGTATGTGTAAGTGCATGTAAGTATGAATAAGTGCATGTAAGGGCGTATAAGTGCGTGTAAGTGCGTGTAAGTGTGTGTAAGTGCGTGTAAGTATGTGTAAGTGCATGTAAGTATGAATAAGTGCATGTAAGGGCGTATAAGTGCGTGTAAGTGCGTGTAAGTGCGTGTAAGTGCGTGTGAGTGCGTGTGAGTGCGTGTAAGTATGTATAAGTACGTGTAAGTGCGTGTAAGTGCGTGTAAGTGTATGTCAGTATGTGTAAGTGCGTATAAGTGTGTGTAAGTGCATGTAAGTGCGTGTAGGTTTGTGTAAGTGCGTGTAAATGCGTGAAAGTGCGTGTAAGTGCGTATAAGTGCATGTAAGTGCAAGTAAGTATGTATAAGTGCGTGTAAGAGCGTGCAAGAGCGTGTGAGAGCGTGTAAGTGCGTATAAGTGTGTGTAAGTGCGTGTAAGTGTGTGTAAGTATGTGTAAGTGCGTGTAAGTGCATGTAAGTTCGTGTAAGTGTGTGTAAGTGCGTGTAAGTACGTGTAAGTTTGTGTAAGTGTGTGTAAGTGTGTGTAAGTGCGTGTAAGTGCATGTAAGTTCGTGTAAGTGTGTGTAAGTGCGTGTAAGTACGTGTAAGTTTGTGTAAGTGTGTGTAAGTGTGTGTAAGTGCGTGTAAGTGCGTCCAAGTGTGTGTAAGTATGTGTAAGTGCAAGAAAGTGTGTGTACGTATGTGTAAGTGCGTGTAAGTGCATGTAAGTGTGCGTTAGTACGTGTAAGTGCGTATAAGTGCATGTAAGTGCATGTAAGTGCGTTTAAGTATGTATAAGTGCGTATAAGTGCGTATAAGTAAGTGTAAGTGCGTATAAGTGTGTTTAAGTGCATGGAAGTACGTGTAAGTGCGTGTAAGTGTGGTGTAAATACGTGTAAGTGCATGTTAGTACGTATAAGTATATGTAAGTGTGTGTAAGTGTGTGTAAGTGCGTATAAGTGCATATAAGTGCATATAATTATGTGTAAGTGCGTGTAAGTATGTGTTAGTGCGTGTAAGTGTATGTAAAAGTGTGTAAGTACGTGTAAGTACGTATAAGTGCTTGTAAGTGCTTGTAAGTGTGTGTAAGTGCATGTAAGCATGCATAAGTGTGTGTAAGTGTATGTAAGTGCGTGTAAGTGTATGTAAGTATGTGTAAGTGTGTGTAAGTACGTGTAAGTACGTGTAAGTGCGTGTAAGTGCGTGTAAGTGCGTGTAAGTGCGTGTAAGTGTGTATAGGTACGTGTAGGTATGTGTAAGTGTGTGTAAGTGTGTGTAAATACGTGTAAGTGCGTGTAAGTGCGTGTAAGTGCGTGTAAGTGTGTATAGGTACGTGTAGGTATGTGTAAGTGTGTGTAAGTGTGTGTAAATACGTGTAAGTGCGTGTAAGTACGTGTAAGTAAGTGTAAGTGTGTGTAAGTGCATATAAGTGCGTGTAAGTGCGTGTAACTGCGTCTAAGTGCGTGTAAGTGCTTGTAAGTGCGTGTAAGTACGTGTAAGTATGTATAAGTGCATGTAAGTGTGGTGTAAGTACGTGTAAGTGCGTGTAAGTGTGTATAAGTGCGTGTAAGTGTCTGTTAGTGCGTATAAGTGTGTGTAGAAGCGTGTAAGTGTGTGTAAGTACATGTAAGTACGTGTAAGTGCATGTACGTGCATGTAAGTGCATATAAGTATGTGTGTAAGTGCGTGTAAGTGTGTGTAAGTGCGTGTAAGTGCGTGTAAGTGCACGTAAGTACGTGGAAGTGCGTGTAAGTGCGTGTAAGTACGTGTAAGATAATGTAAGTGCGTTTAAATACGTATAAGTGTGTGTAAGTGCATATAAGTGAGTGTAAGTGCGTGTAAGTGCGGTTTAAGTTCGTGTAAGTGCGTGTAACTGCATGTAAGTGTATGTAAGTGTGTATAAGTGCGTCTAAGTGCGTGTAAGTGCGTGTAAGTGCAGTTCAAGTGGGTGTAATTTCGTGCAGGTTCGTACAAGTGCGTTTAAGTGCGTATAAGTGCGTGTAAGTTAGTGTAAGTGCAACTAAGTACGCGTAAGTGCGCGTACGTGCATGTAAGTGTGTGTAAGTGTGTGTAAGTGTGTGCAAGGACGTGTTAGTGTGTGTATGTGTGTGTAAGTGTATGTAAGTGCCTGTAAGTACATGTAAGTACGTGTAAGTGCGTGTAGGTGCGTGTAGGTGCGTGTAAGTGTGTGTAAGTGCATGTAAGTGTGTATAGGTACGTGTAAGTGCATGTAAGTGTGTGTAAGTGTGTGTAAGTGTGTGTAAGTATGTATAAGTGCATGTAAGTGTGTGTAAGTGCATGTAAGTGCGTGTAAGTGTGGTTTAAGTGTGTGTAAGTTCGTGTAAGTGCCTGTAAGTACGTTCAAGTACGTGTAAGTACGTGTAAGTGCATATAAGTACGTGTAAGTGCGTGTTAGTACGTGTAAGTATGTGTAAGTACGTGTTAGTGCGTGTAAGTGTGTGTAAAAGCGTATAAGTGCATGTAAGTGTGTGTAAGTGCATGTAAGTGCGTGTAAGTGCATGTAAGTGTGTGTAAGTGCATGTAAGTGCGTGTAAGTGCATGTAAGTACGTGTAAGTACATGTAAGTGCGTGTAAGTGCGTGTAAGTGCGTGTAAGTGTGTGTAAGTTTGTGTCAGTATGTGTAAGTGCGTGTACATTTGTGTAAGTACGTGTAACTGCGTGTAAGTGTGTGTAAGCGCATGTAAGTATGTGTAAGTGCATGTAATTATGTGTAAGTTCGTGTAAGGTCGTATCAGAGCGTGTAAAAGTGTGTAAGTGCGTGTAAGTGCGTGTAAGTGCATGTAAGTGTGTGTATGTGCGTGTAAGTGCATGTAAGTGCCTGTAAGTT
>SZWC01000103.1:364667-401172 GCA_023375785.1 Penium margaritaceum
GTGTAAGTATGTGTAAGTACGTGTAAGTGAGTGTAACTGCGTGTAACTGCGTTTACGTGCATGTAAGTGCGTGTAAGTATGTGTAAGCACGTGTAAGTACGTGTTAGTTCGTGTAAGTATGTATAAGTTCCTGTAAGTACGTGTAAGTATGTGTAAGTGCATGTAAGTGCGTGTAAGTGCGTGTAAGTGTGTGTAAGTGCGTGTACGTGTGTGTAAGTACATGTAAGTACATATAAGTACGTGTAAGTGTGTGTAAGTGAATGTTAGTGTGTGTAAGTACGTGTAAGTGCATGGAAGTGTGTGTAAGTGTGTGTAAGTACGTGTAAGTATGTGTAAGTGCATGTAAGTGCATGTAAGTGCGTGTAAGTACGTGTAAGTGTGTGTAAGTACGTGTAAGTATGTGTAAGTTTGTGTAACTAAATGGAAGTTTGTGTAAGTGCGTGTAAGTGCATGTAAGTGCGTGTAAGTGTGTGTAAGTGCGTGCAAGTGCTTGTAAGTTTGTGTAAGTGCATAAAAGTACATGTAAGTACACGTAAGTGCGTGTAAGTACGTATAAGTGCGTGTAAGTACGTGTTAGTTTGTGTAAGTGAATGTAAGTTCGTGTAAGTGTGTGTAAGTGCATGTAAGTACGTGTAAGTACGTGTGAGTACGTGTAAGTGCGTGTAAGTATGTGTAAGTGCGTGTAAGTGCGTGTAAATGCGTGTAAGTGCATATAAGTGTGTATAAGTGCGTGTACGTGCGTGTTAGTATGTTTGAGTACGTGTAAGAGCATGTAAGTGCATGTAAGTGTGTGTGTAAGTGCAGTTTAGGTTCGTGTAAGTGAGTGTAAGTGCATGTAAGTGCGTCTACGTTTGTGTAAGTGTGTGTAAGTGCGTGTAAGTACGTGTAAGTACGTATAAGTACGTGTAAGTGCGTGTAAGTGCTAAAAGTGCATGTAAGTGCATATAAGTACGTATAAGTGCATATAAGTGTGTGTAAGTGCAGTTTAAATTCATGTAAGTGTGTGTAAGTGCATATAAGTGCGTGTAAGTATGTGTAAGTGCGTGTAAGTGTGTGTAGGTGCGTGTAAGTGCAGTTAAAGTGGGTGTAGTTTTGTGTAAGTTCATGTAAGTGTGTGTAAGTGCGTGTAAGTGCGTATAAGTGCGTGTAAGTACGTGTAAGTGTGTGTAAGTGCGTCTAAGTGCGTCTAAGTGCGTGTAAGTACGTGTAAGTGCATGTAAGTGCATGTAAGTGCATGTAAGTGTGTTTGAAGTGTGTGTAAGATCGTGTAAGTGCGTATACGTGCGTGTAAGTGCGTGTAAGTGCGTCTAAGTGCGTCTAAGTGCGTCTAAGTGCGTCTAAGTGCGTCTAAGTGCGTCTAAGTGCGTCTAAGTGCGTCTAAGTGCGTCTAAGTGCGTCTAAGTGCGTCTAAGTGCGTCTAAGTGCGTCTAAGTGCGTCTAAGTGCGTCTAAGTGCGTCTAAGTGCGTCTAAGTGCGTCTAAGTGCGTCTAAGTGCGTCTAAGTGCGTCTAAGTGCGTCTAAGTGCGTCTAAGTGCGTCTAAGTGCGTCTAAGTGCGTCTAAGTGCGTCTAAGTGCGTCTAAGTGCGTCTAAGTGCGTCTAAGTGCGTCTAAGTGCGTCTAAGTGCGTCTAAGTGCGTCTAAGTGCGTCTAAGTGCGTCTAAGTGCGTCTAAGTGCGTCTAAGTGCGTGTAAGTGCGTATAAGTGCATGTAAGTGGGTGTAAGTGCGTGTTAGTGCGTGTAAGTGTGTATAAAAGCGTATAAGTGTGTGTAAGTGTGTGGAAGTACGTGTAAGTGCATGTAAGTGCGTGTAAGTGCATGTAAGTGGGTGTAAGTGCGTGTAAGTGCGTGTAAGTGCGTATACGTGCGTGTAAGTGCGTGTAAGTATGTGTAAGTGCATGTAAGTATGAATAAGTGCATGTAAGGGCGTATAAGTGCGTGTAAGTGCGTGTAAGTACGTGTGAGCGTGTGTGAGTGCATGTAAGTATGTGTAAGTGTGTGTAAGTGCGTGTAAGTACGTGTAAGTGTGTGTCAGTATGTGTAAGTGCGTATAAGTGTGTGTAAGTGCATGTAAGTGCGTGTAAGTTTGTGTAAGTGCGTGTAAATGTGTGAAAGTGCATGTAAGTGCGTGTAAGTGCATGTAAGTGCAAGTAAGTATGTATAAGTGTGTGTAAGAGCATACAAGAGCGTGTGAGAGCGTGTAAGTGCGTATAAGTGCTTGTAAGTGCGTGTAAGTGTGTGTAAGTATGTGTAAGTGCGTGTAAGTGCATGTAAGTTTGTGTAAGTGTGTGTAAGTGCGTGTAAGTATGTGTAAGTTTGTGTAAGTGTGTGTAAGTATGTGTAAGTGCGTGTAAGTGCGTGTAAGTGCGTGTAAGTGCGTGTAAGTGCAAGAAAGTGTGTGTAAGTATGTGTAAGTGCGTGTAAGTGCGTGTAAGTGTGCGTGAGTATGTGTAAGTGCGTCTAAGTGCATGTAAGTGCATGTAAGTGCGTTTAAGTATGTATAAGTGCGTATAAGTGCGTACAAGTAAGTGTAAGTGCGTATAAGTGCGTATAAGTGCATGCAAGTACGTGTAAGTACGTGTAAGTGTGGTGTAAATGCATGTAAGTGCATGTTAGTGCGTATACGTATATGGAAGTGTGTGTAAGTGCGTGTAAGTGCGTATAAGTGCATATAAGTGCATATACGTGCGTGTAAGTGTGTGTTAGTGTGTGTAAGTGTATGTAAAAGCGTGTAAGTACGTGTAAGTACGTATAAGTGCTTGTCAGTGCTTGTAAGTGTGTGTAAGTGCATGTAAGTATGTATAAGTGTGTGTAAGTGTATGTAAGTGCGTGTAAGTGTATGTAAGTATGTGTAAGTGTGTATAAGAGCGTGTACGTGTGTGTAAGTATGTGTAAGTGCGTGTAAGTGCGTGTAAGTGTGTAAAGGTGCGTGTAGGTACGTGTAAGTGTGTGTAAGTGTGTGTAAGTATGTGTAAGTGCGTGTAAGTGTGTAAAGGTGCGTGTAGGTACGTGTAAGTGTGTGTAAGTGTGTGTAAGTATGTGTAAGTGCGTGTAAGTACGTGTAAGTAAGTGTAAGTGCGTGTAAGTGCATATAAGTGCGTGTAAGTACGTGTAACTGCGTCTAAGTGCGTGTAAGTACGTGTAAGTGCGTGTAAGTGCGTGTAAGTATGTGTAAGTGCATGTAAGTGTGGTATAAGTGCGTGTAAGTTTGTGTAAGTGCATATTAGTATGTAGAAGTGTATGTAAGTGCATGTAAGTGTGTGTAAGTGCGTGTAAGTGTGTGTAAGTGCGTGTAAGTGCATGTAAGTGTGTATAAGTGCGTGTAAGTGTCTGTTAGTGCGTACACATGTGTGTAAAAGCGTGTACCTGTGTGTAAGTACATGTAAGTGCGTGTAAGTATATGTATGTGCATGTAAGTGCATGTAAGTATGTGTGTAAGTGCGTGTAAGTGTGAGTAAGTGCGTGTAAGTACGTGTAAGTGCGTGTAAGTATATGTATGTGCATGTAAGTGCATGTAAGTATGTGTGTAAGTGCGTGTAAGTGTGAGTAAGTGCGTGTAAGTACGTGTAAGTGCACGTAAGTGCGTGGAAGTGCGTGTAAGTGCGTGTAAGTACGTGTAAGTTTATGTAAGTGCATGTAAATACGTGTAAGTGCGTGTGAGTGCATATAAGTGTGTGTAAGTGCGTGTAAGTGCGGTTTAAGTTCGTGTAAGTGCGTGTAACTGCGTGTAAGTGTGTGTAAGTGTGTATAAGTTTGTCTAAGTGCGTGTAAGTGCGTGTAAGTGCAGTTTAAGTGGGTGTAATTTTGTGTAAGTTTGTACAAGTGCGTGTAAGTGCGTATAAGTGCGTGTAAGTGAGTGTCAGTGCAACTAAGTACGCGTAAGTGCGCGTAAGTGTGTGTAAGTGTGTGTAAGTATGTGTAAGTATGTGCAAGTATGTGTTTGTGTGTGTATGTGTGTGTAAGTGTATGTAAGTGCGTGTAAGTACATGTAAGTACGTGTAAGTGCGTGTAGGTGCGTGTAGGTACGTGTAAGTATGTGTAAATGCATGTAAGTGCGTATAAGTGCGTGTAAGTGCATGTAAGTACGTGTAAGTGTGTGTAAGTTTGTGTAAGTACGTGTAAGTGCATGTAAGTGCGTGTAAGTGCATGTAAGTGCGTGTAAGTGTGGTTTAAGTGTGTGTAAGTTCGTGTAAGTGCGTGTAAGTACGTTCAAGTACGTGTAAGTGCGTGTAAGTGCATGTAAGTACGTGTAAGTGCGTGTAAGTGCGTGTAAATACGTGTAAGTATGTGTAAGTGCGTGTTACTGCGTGTAAGTGTGTGTAAAAGAGTTTAAGTGCGTGTAAGTGTGTGTAAGTGCATGTAAGTGCGTGTAAGTGCATGTAAGTACGTGTAAGTGCATGTAAGTGCGTGTAAGTGCGTATAAGTGCGTGTAAGTATGTGTAAGTGCGTGTAAGTACGTACTAGTTTGTATAAGTGCATGTAAGTGTGTGTAAATGCGTATCAGTACGTGTAAGTGCGTGTACGTTTGTGTAAGTACGTGTAAATGCGTGTAAGTATGTGTAAGTGCATGTAAGTACGTGTAAGTGCATGTAATTATGTGTAAGTACGTGTAAGGTTGTATCAGAGCATGTAAGAGTGTGTAAGTGCGTGTAAGTGCGTGTAAGTGCATTTTAGTGTGTGTATGTGCGTGTAAGTGCATGTAAGTTTCTGTAAGTTCGTGTAAGTGCGTGTAAGTGTGTGTAAGTGCGTGTAAGTGCGTGTAAGTACAAGAAAGTGCGTATAAGTATGTATAAGTACGTGTAAGTGCGTGTAACTGCATGTAACTGCGTTTACGTGCATGTAAGTGCATGTAAGTATGTGTAAGCGCGTGCAAGTACGTGTTAGTTCGTGTAAGTATGTGTAAGTTCCTGTAAGTGCGTGTAAGTATGTGTAAGTGCATGTAAGTGCGTGTAAGTGCGTGTAAGTGTGTGTAAGTGCATGTACACGTGTGTAAGTACATGTAAGTACGTATAAGTACGTGTAAGTGTGTGTAAGTGCATGTTAGTGTGTGTAAGTACGTGTAAGTGCATGGAAGTGTGTGTAAGTGCGTGTAAGTACGTGTAAGTACGTGTAAGTGCGTGTAAGTACGTGTAAGTGTGTGTAAGTGCATGTTAGTGTGTGTAAGTACGTGTAAGTGCATGGAAGTGTGTGTAAGTGTGTGTAAGTACGTGTAAGTACGTGTAAGTGCATGTAAGTGCATGTAAGTACGTGTAAGTACGTGTAAGTATGTGTAAGTACGTGTAAGTATGTGTAAGTTCGTGTAAGTGAATGTAAGTTCGTGAAAGTGTGTGTAAGTACATGTACGTGCGTGTAAGTACGTGTAAGTACGTGTAAGTGCGTGTAAGTATGTGTAAGTGCGTGTAAGTGCATGTAAATGCGTGTGAGTGCATGTAAGTGTGTATAAGTATGTGTACGTGCGTGTTAGTACGTGTGAGTACGTGTAAGAGCATGTAAGTGCATGTAAGTGTATATAAGTGCAGTTTAAGTTAGTGTAAGTGAGTGTAAGTGCGTGTAAGTACGTGTAAGTGTGTGTAAGTGTGTGTAAGTGCGTGTAAGTACGTGTAAGTGCGTGTAAGTACGTGTAAGTGTGTGTAAGTGCTAAAAGTGCGTGTAAGTGCATGTAAGTACGTGTAAGTGCGTGTAAGTGCGTGTAAGTGTGTGTAAGTGCGTGTAAGTACGTGTAAGTGCGTGTAAGTACGTGTAAGTGCGTGTAAGTACGTGTAAGTGCGTGTAAGTACGTGTAAGTGCGTGTAAGTACGTGTAAGTGCGTGTAAGTACGTGTAAGTGCGTGTAAGTACGTGTAAGTGCGTGTAAGTACGTGTAAGTGCGTGTAAGTACGTGTAAGTGCGTGTAAGTACGTGTAAGTGCGTGTAAGTACGTGTAAGTGCGTGTAAGTGTGTGTAAGTGCGTGTAAGTACGTGTAAGTGCGTGTAAGTACGTGTAAGTGTGTGTAAGTGCTAAAAGTGCGTGTAAGTGCATGTAAGTACGTGTAAGTGCATGTAAGCGTGTGTAAGTGCCGTTTAAATTCATGTAAGTGTGTGTAAGTGCGTATAAGTGCGTGTAAGTAGGTGTAAGTGTGTGTAAGTGTGTGTAGGTACATATAAGTACAGTTAAAGTGGGTGTAGTTTTGTGTAAGTTAATGTAAGTGTGTGTAAGTGCATGTAGGTGCGTGTAAGTGCGTGTAAGTACGTGTAAGTGCGTGTAAGTGCGTCTAAGTACGTCTAAGTGCGTGTAAGTACGTGTAAGTGCATGTAAGTGCATGTAAGTGCGTGTAAGTGTGTTTGAAGTGTGTGTAAGATCGTGGAAGTGCGTATACGTATGCATGAGAAAACAATATCCGCTGTCTGGGGTATCCGCACTATCTGTCCAGTATCCGGATAGCAAATAGTCCCTGGAAAATAACTTAGAAGGATATCCGGATACATCCGGATGTATCCGGATGTGGATATCTGCTGGAGATATGTGGCTTTTTCTGAAGGTGTCGGTGAGTATCCGGAGGTATACGCTGGTATCCATACAAGGATCCGGATGTATCCGTACTTCTATCCGTTGAACTTTCCGGATAGTGAAAGTATCCGCAAGTATCCGTAAGAATCTGGATATTTGAGGCAACTATCCGGATAGCGGATACCTGACTGGTGAATATATCCGGATTGCGGATACCTCCAAAAAGGGACGAATATATCCGGATTCTCATGCCTATGTGTAAGTGCGTGTAAGTGCATGTAAGTGCGTGTAAGTGGGTGTAAGTGCGTGTTAGTGCGTGTAAGTGTGTGTAAAAGCATATAAGTGCGTGTAAGTGTGTGTAAGTGCGTGTAAGTGCATGTAAGTGCGTGTAAGTGCGTGTAAGTGCATGTACGTGCGTGTAAGTGCGTATACGTGCGTGTAAGTGTGTGTAAGTATGTGTAAGTGCATGTAAGTATGAATAAGTGCATGTAAGGGTGTATAAGTGCGTATAAGTGCGTGTAAGTACGTGTAAGTGCGTGTGAGTGCGTGTGAGTGCGTGTAAGTATGTGTAAGTGCGTGTAAGTGTGTATAAGTACGTGTAAGTGTGTGTCGGTATGTGTAAGTGTGTGTAAGTGTGTGTAAGTGCATGTAAGTGTGTGTAAGTCTGTGTAAGTGCGTGTAAATCCGTGAAAGTACGTGTAAGTGCGTGTAAGTGCATGTAAGTGCAAGTAAGTATGTATAAGTGCGTGTAAGAGCGTGCAAGAGCGTGTGAGAGAGTGTAAGTGTGTATAAGTGTGTGTAAGTACGTGTAAGTGTGTGTAAGTATATGTGAGTATGTGTAAGTGCATGTAAGTTCGTGTAAGTGTGTGTAAGTGCGTGTAAGTACGTGTAACTTTGTGTAAGTGTGTGTAAGTGTATGTAAGTGCATGTAAGTGCGTGTAAGTACATGTAAGTGTGTGTAAGTGTGTGTAAGTGTATATAAGTGCGTGTAAGTGCGTGTAAGTGGGTCTAAGTGCGTGTAAGTGCGTGTAAGTGCGTGTAAGTACGTGTAAGTGCGTGTAAGTATGTGTAAGTACATGTAAGTGTGGTGTAAGTGCGTGTAAGGTCGTGTAAGTGCATGTTAGTATGTAGAAGTGTGTGTAAGTGCGTGTAAGCATGTGTAAGTACGTGTAAGTGTGTGTAAGTACGTATAAGTGTGTGTAAGTGCGTATAAGTGCGTGTAAGTGTCTGTTAGTGCGTATAAGTGTGTGTAAAAGTGCGTAAGTGTGTATAAGTACATGTAAGTGCGTGTAAGTACATGTAAGTGCATGTAAGTGCATAAAAGTATGTGTGTAAGTGCGTGTAAGTGTGTGTAAGTACGTGTAAGTGTGTGTAAGTACACAAAACTACGAGTAAGTGCCTGTAAGTACATGTAAGTGCGTGTAAGTACGTGTAAGTTTATGTAAGTTCATGTAACTACGTGTAAGTGCGTGTAAGTGCATATAAGTGTTTGTAAGTGCGTGTAAGTGCGGTTTAAGTTCGTATAAGTGCGTGTAAGTGCGTGTAAGTGTGTGTAAGTGTGTATACGTGCGTCAAAGTGCGTGTAAGTGCGTGTAGGTGCAGTTTAAGTGGGTGTAATTTCGTGTAAGTTCGTATAAGTGTGTGTAAGTGCGTATAAGTGCGTGTAAGTGAGTGTTAGTGCAATTAAGTACGCATAAGTGCGCATACGTGCATGTGAGTACGTGTAAGTGTGTGCAAGTGCGTGCAAGTATGTGTTAGTGTGTGTATGTGTGTGTAAGTGTATGTAAGTACGTGTAAGTACATGTAAGTGCGTGTAAGTGCGTGTAGGTACGTGTAGGTGCGTGTAAGTGTGTGTAAGTGCATGTAAGTACGTATAAGTACGTCTAAGTGCATGTAAGTGCGTGTAAGTGTGTGTAAGTGCATGTAAGTGTGTGTAAGTGTGTGTAAGTGTGTGTAAGTACGTGTAAGTGCATGTAAGTGCGTGTAAGTGCATATAAGTGCGTGTAAGTGTGGTTTAAGTGTGTGTAAGTTTGTGTAAGTGCGTGTAAGTACGTACAAGTATGTGTAAGTGCGTGTAAGTGCGTGTAAGTACGTGTAAGTGCGTGTAAGTGCGTGTAAGTATGTGTAAGTATGTGTTAGTGCGTGTTAGTGCGTGTAAGTGTGTGTAAAAGCGTATAAGTGCGTGTAAGTGTGTGTAAGTGCATGTAAGTACGTATAAGTACGTCTAAGTGCATGTAAGTGCGTGTAAGTGTGTGTAAGTGCATGTAAGTGTGTGTAAGTGTGTGTAAGTGTGTGTAAGTACGTGTAAGTGCATGTAAGTGCGTGTAAGTGCATATAAGTGCTTGTAAGTGTGGTTTAAGTATGTGTAAGTTTGTGTAAGTATGTGTAAGTACGTACAAGTATGTTTAAGTGCGTGTAAGTGCGTGTAAGTACGTGTAAGTGCGTGTAAGTTCGTGTATGTATGTGTAATTATGTGTTAGTGCGTGTTAGTGTGTGTAATTGTGTATAAAAGCGTATAAGTGCGTGTAAGTGTGTGTAAGTGTATGTAAGTGCGTGTAGGTACATGTAAGTGCGTGTAAGTGCATGTAAGTGCGTGTAAGTGCGTGTAAGTGCGTGTACATGTGTGTAAGTGTGTGTAAGTACGTGTAAGATTGTAGAAGTGCGTGTAAGTGTGTGTAAGTGCGTGTCAGTATGTGTAAGTGCGTGTACGTTTGTGTAAGTACGTGTAAATGCGTGTAAGTGTGTGTAAGTGCGTGTCAGTATGTGTAAGTGCGTGTACGTTTGTGTAAGTACGTGTAAATGCGTGTAAGTGTGTGTAAGTGCATGTAAGTACGTGTCAGTGCATGTAATCATGTGTAAGTGCGTGTAAGGTCGTATGAGAGCGTGTAAGAGTGTGTAAGTGTGTATAAGTGCGTGTAAGTGCATGTAAGTGTGTCTATATGCATGTAAGTGTGTGTAAGTGCCTGTAAGTCTGTGTAAGTGTGTGTAAGTACGTGTAAGTGCGTGTAAGTACGTGTAAATGCGTGTAAGTACGTGGAAGTGTAAGAAAGTGCGTGTAAGTATGTGTAAGTACGTGTAAGTGCGTGTAAGTGCGTGTAAGTGCGTGTAACTGTGTGTACATGCATGTAAGTGCGTGTAAGTACGTGTAAGCGTGTGTAAGTATGTGTTAGTTCGTGTAAGTACGTGTAAGTTCCTGTAAGTGCGTGTAAGTGCGTGTAAGTGCATGTAAGTACATGTAAGTGTGTGTAAGTGTGTATAAGTGTGTATAAGTACGTGTACGTGTGTGTAAGTACATGTAAGTACGTATAAGTACGTGTAAGTGCATGCAAGTGCATGTTAGTGTGTGTAAGTACGTGTAAGTGCATGGAAGTGTGTGTAAGTGTGTGTAAGTACGTGTAATTACGTGTAAGTGCATGTAACTGCATGTAAGTGCGTGTAAGTCCGTGTAAGTGTGTAAGTATGTATAAGTATGTGTAAGTTCGTGTAAGCGAATGTAAGTTCGTGTAAGTGCGTGTAAGTGCGTGTAAGTGCGTGTAAGTGCGTGTAAGTGCGTGTAAGTGTGTGTAAGTGCGTGAAAGTGCGTGTAAGTACATGTAAGTGTGTGTAAGTACGTGTAAGTGCGTGTAAGTATGTGTTAGTTTGTGTAAGTGAATGTAAGTTTGTATAAGTGTGTGTAAGTACGTGTAAGTGTGTGTAAGTATGTGTAAGTGCGTGTAAGTGCATGTAAGTATGTGTAAGTGCGTGTAAGTGCGTGTAAGTGCGTGTAAGTGCATGTATGTATGTATAAGTGTGTGTAAGTGCGTGTTAGTACGTGTGAGTACGTGTAAGAGCGTGTAAGTGCATGTAAATGTGTGTAAGTGCAGTTTAAGTTCATGTAAGTGAGTATAAGTGCGTGTAAGTACATGTAAGTATGTGTAAGTGCGTGTAAGTGCGTGTAAGAGCGTGTAAGTGCATGTATGTATGTATAAGTGTGTGTAAGTGCGTGTTAGTACGTGTGAGTACGTGTAAGAGCGTGTAAGTGCATGTAAATGTGTGTAAGTGCAGTTTAAGTTCATGTAAGTGAGTATAAGTGCGTGTAAGTACATGTAAGTATGTGTAATTGCGTGTAAGTGCGTGTAAGTACGTGTAAGTGCGTGTAAGTGCGTGTAAGTGCATGTAAGTGCTAAAAGTGTGTGTAAGTACATGTAAGTGCATGTAAGTGCATGTAAGTGCATGTAAGTGCAGTTTAAAATCATGTAAGTGTGTGTAAGTGTGTGTAAGTGCGTGTACGTATGTGTAAGTGCGTGTAAGTGTGTATAGGTGCGTGTAAGTGCGTGTAAGTATGTGTATGTGCGTGTAAGTGCGTGTGAGTGCGTGTAAGTGCTAAAAGTGCAAGTAAGTGCATGTAAGTGTGTGTAAGCACATGTAAGTACGTGTAAGTGTAGTTTAAATTCATGTAAGTGTGTGTAAGTGCGTGTAAGTGCGTGGAAGTATGTGTAAGTTCGTGTAAGTGTGTGTAGGTGCATGTAACTGCAGTTAAAGTGGGTGTAGTTTTGTGTAAGTTCATGTAAGTGTATGTAAGTACGTGTAAGTGTGTGTAAGTGTATGTAAATATGTGTAAGTACATCTAAGTGTGTGTAAGTGCGTCTAAGTGCGTGTAAGTGCGTGTAAGTGTATGTAAGTGCATGTATGTGCGAGTAAGTGTGTTTGAAGTGTGTGTAAGACCGTGAAAGTGCGTATAAGTATGCATGAGAAAACAATATCCGCTATCCGGGGTATCCGCACTATCCGTCCAGTATCCGGATAGCGGATAATACCTGGAAAACAACTTGGAAGGATATCCGGATACATCCGAATGTATCCGGATGTGGATATCAGCTGGAGATATGTGGCTTTTTCTGAAGGTGTCCGTGAGTATCCGGAGCTATCCGCTGGTATGCATACAAGTATCCGGATGTATCCGTATTCTATCCGTTGAACTTTCCGGATAGTGCAAGTATCCGCAAGTATCCGTAAGTATCCGGATATTCGAGGCAACTATCCAGATAGTGGATACCTGACTGGTGAATATATCCGGATTGCGGATACCTCCAATAAGGGACGAATATATCCGGATTCTCATGCCTATGTGTAAGTGCGTGTAAGTGCGTGTAAGTGCATGTAAGTGCGTGTAAGTGGGTGTAAGTGCGTGTTAGTGCGTGTAGGTGTGTGTAAAAGCGTATAAGTGTGTGTAAGTGTGTGTAAATGCGTGTAAGTGCGTGTAAGTGCGTGTAAGTGCGTATAAGTGCGTGTAAGTGCGTGTAAGTGCGTATAAGTGCGTGTAAGTGCGTGTAAGTGCGTATAAGTGCGTGTAAGTGCGTGTAAGTGCGTATAAGTGCGTGTAAGTGCGTGTAAGTGCGTATAAGTGCGTGTAAGTGCGTGTAAGTGCGTATAAGTGCGTGTAAGTGCGTGTAAGTGCGTATAAGTGCGTGTAAGTGCGTGTAAGTGCGTATAAGTGCGTGTAAGTGCGTGTAAGTGCGTATAAGTGCGTGTAAGTGCGTGTAAGTGCGTATAAGTGCGTGTAAGTGCGTGTAAGTGCGTATAAGTGCGTGTAAGTGCGTGTAAGTGCGTATAAGTGCGTGTAAGTGCGTGTAAGTGCGTATAAGTGCGTGTAAGTGCGTGTAAGTGCGTATAAGTGCGTGTAAGTGCGTGTAAGTGCGTATAAGTGCGTGTAAGTGCGTGTAAGTGCGTATAAGTGCGTGTAAGTGCGTGTAAGTGCGTATAAGTGCGTGTAAGTGCGTGTAAGTGCGTATAAGTGCGTGTAAGTGCGTGTAAGTGCGTATAAGTGCGTGTAAGTGCGTGTAAGTGCGTATAAGTGCGTGTAAGTGCGTGTAAGTGCGTATAAGTGCGTGTAAGTGCGTGTAAGTGCGTATAAGTGCGTGTAAGTGCGTGTAAGTGCGTATAAGTGCGTGTAAGTGCGTGTAAGTGCGTATAAGTGCGTGTAAGTGCGTGTAAGTGCGTATAAGTGCGTGTAAGTGCGTGTAAGTGTGTATAAGTATGTGTAAGTGCGTGTAAGTGCATGTAAGTTCGTGTAAGTGTATGTAAGTGCGTGTAAGTACGTGTAAGTTTGTGTAAGTGTATGTACGAGTGTGTAAGTGCGTGTAAGTACATGTAAGTGCATGTAAGTGCGTGTAAGTGCGTGTAAGTGCAAGAAAGTATGTGTGTGTAAGAGCGTGTACGTGCGTGTAAGTGTGTGTAGGTGCGTGTAAGTACGTGTAAGTGCGTGTAAGTGCGTATAAGTGCGTAGAAGTGTGTCTAAGTACGTGTAAGTACGTATCAGTGCGTGTAAGTACGTGTAAGTGCAGTTTAAGTTCGTGTTAGTGCGTGTAAGTGCATGTAAGTGCATGTTAGTATGTGTAAGTGTGTATAAGTGCATGTAAGTGCGTGTACGTACGTGTAAGTACGTGTAAGTACGTGTAAGTGCAAGTAAGTGCGTGTAAGTACGTGTAATTGCATGTAAGCACGTGTAAGTGCGTGTAAGTGCGTGTAAGTGCGTGTAAGTGGGTGTAAGTGCGTGTAAGTGCAACTAAGTGCGTGTAAGTACGTGTTAGTGCATGTAAGTGTGTGTAAGTGCGTGTAAGTGTGTGTAAATGGATGTAAGTGTGTGTAAGTGTGTATAAGTACGTGTAAGTTCATGTAAGTGCGTGTAAGTGCATGTAAGTGACTGTAAGTGCTTGTAAGCGTGTGTAAGTGCGTATAAGTGCGGTTTAAGTGCGTGTAAGTGCGTGTAAGTGCGTGTAAGTGCATGTAAGTGTGTTTATGTAGGTGTAAGTGCGTATAAGTGCAGTTTAAGTGGATGTAACTTTGTGTATGTTCGTGTAAGTACGTGTAAGTACGTGTAAGTGTGTGTATGTGTGTGTAAGTGTGTGTAAGTATGTGTACGTGTGTATAAGTGCATGTAAGTGTGTGCCAGTACGTATAAGTGCGTGTTAGTGCATGTAAGTATCTGTAAGTGCGTGTAAGAGCATGTAAGTACGTGTAAGTGTGTGTAGGTGCATGTAGGTGCCTGTAAGTGTGTGTAAGTACGTGTAAGTGCGTGTAAGTGCGTATAAGTACGTGTAAGTGTGTGTAAGTATGTGTACGTGCGTCTAAGTGCGTGTAAGTGCGTATAAGTACGTGTAAGTGTGTGTAAGTATGTGTACGTGCGTCTAAGTGCGTGTAAGTGCGTATAAGTACGTGTAAGTGTGTGTAAGTATGTGTACGTGCGTCTAAGTGCGTGTAAGTGCGTATAAGTACGTGTAAGTGTGTGTAAGTATGTGTACGTGCGTCTAAGTGCGTGTAAGTGCGTATAAGTACGTGTAAGTGTGTGTAAGTATGTGTACGTGCGTCTAAGTGCGTGTAAGTGCGTATAAGTACGTGTAAGTGTGTGTAAGTATGTGTACGTGCGTCTAAGTGCGTGTAAGTGCGTATAAGTACGTGTAAGTGTGTGTAAGTATGTGTACGTGCGTCTAAGTGCGTGTAAGTGCGTATAAGTACGTGTAAGTGTGTGTAAGTATGTGTACGTGCGTCTAAGTGCGTGTAAGTGCGTATAAGTACGTGTAAGTGTGTGTAAGTATGTGTACGTGCGTCTAAGTGCGTGTAAGTGCGTATAAGTACGTGTAAGTGTGTGTAAGTATGTGTACGTGCGTCTAAGTGCGTGTAAGTGCGTATAAGTACGTGTAAGTGTGTGTAAGTATGTGTACGTGCGTCTAAGTGCGTGTAAGTGCGTATAAGTACGTGTAAGTGTGTGTAAGTATGTGTACGTGCGTCTAAGTGCGTGTAAGTGCGTATAAGTACGTGTAAGTGTGTGTAAGTATGTGTACGTGCGTCTAAGTGCGTGTAAGTGCGTATAAGTACGTGTAAGTGTGTGTAAGTATGTGTACGTGCGTCTAAGTGCGTGTAAGTGCGTATAAGTACGTGTAAGTGTGTGTAAGTATGTGTACGTGCGTCTAAGTGCGTGTAAGTGCGTATAAGTACGTGTAAGTGTGTGTAAGTATGTGTACGTGTGTATCAGTGCATGTAAGTGTGTGCCAGTACGTATAAGTGCGTGTTAGTGCATGTAAGTGCGTGTAAGTGCGTGTAAGTATGTGTAAGTGTGTGTAAGTATGTATAAGTGCGTGTAAGTGTGTGTAAGTGCGTGTGAGTGCGTGTACGTATGTACAAGTGCGTGTAAGTGCATGTAAGTGTGTGTACGTGCGTGTAAGTGTGTGTAAGTGCGTGTAAGTTCGTATAAGTGTGTGTAAGTGCGTGTAAGTACTTATAAGTGCGTGAAAGTGCGTGTAAATGCGTGTAAGTGCAAGAAAGTACGTGTAAGTACGTGTAAGTGCGTGTAAGTGCGTATAAGTACGTGTAAGTTTGTGTAAGTGCATGTAAGTTCCTGTGAGTGTGTGTAAGTGCGTGTACGTGCGTGTAATTGCGTGTAAGTGTGTGTAAGTTCGTTTAAGTGCCTGTAAGTACGTGTAAGTATTTGTTAGTGCAAGTAAGTGCATGTGAGTGCATATAAGTGCGTGTATGTGCGTGTAAGCACGTGTAAGTGCGTATAAGTGCATGTAAGTACATGTAAGTGCGTGTAAGTACGTGTAAGTATTTGTTAGTGCAAGTAAGTGCATGTGAGTGCATATAAGTGCGTGTATGTGCGTGTAAGCACGTGTAAGTGCGTATAAGTGCATGTAAGTACATGTAAGTGCGTATACATATGTGTAAGTGCGTGTAAGTTCGTGTAAGTGCGTATAAGTGTGTGTAAGTGCGTGTAAGTCCGTGTAAGTGCGTGTAAGTACGTGTAAGTATGCGTAAGTACGTGTAAGTTCGTGTAAGTGACTGTCAGTTTGTGTAAGTGCGTGTTAGTGAGTATAAGTGCGTGTAAGTGCGTGTAAGTGTGTGTAAGTGCGTGTAAGTGCATATAAGTGTGTGTAAATGCGTGTAAGAAGTGTAAGTGCGTGTAAGTGCGTGTAATTACGTGTACGTATGTGTAAGTGAATGTACGTTTGTGTAAGTGTGTGTAAAAACGTACATGTAAGTGTGTGTAAGTGCATATAAGTGCATGTAGGTACGTATAAGTGCGTGTAAGTGCGTGTAAGTGCGTGTACGTGCGTGTAAGTGTGTGTAAGTGCGTGTAAGTATGTGTAAGTGCGTCTAAGTGCATGTAAGTGCATGTAAGTGCGTGTAAGTGCGTGTAAGTATGTGTAAGTGCGTCTAAGTGCATGTAAGTGCATGTAAGTGCGTGTAAGTGCGTATAAGTGCGTATAAGTGCGTATAAGTAAGTGTAAGTGCGTATAAGTGCGTGCAAGTGTGTATAAGTGCGTATACGTGTGGTGTAGATGCGTGTAAGTGTATGTTAGTACGTATAAGTGTATGTAAGTGTGTGTAAGTGCATGTAAGTGCGTATAATTGCATATAAGTACGTATAAGTGCGTGTAAGTGCATGTAAGTGCGTGTTATTGCGTGTAAGTGTATGTAAAAGCGTATAAGTACGTGTAAGTGCGTGTAAGTTCTTATAAGTACTTGTAAGTGTGTGTAAGTGCATGTAAGTGCGTGTAGGTACGTGTAAGTACGTGTAAGTGCGTGTAAGTGTGTATAAGTGTGTGTAAGTGTGTCTAAGTGCGTATAAGTACGTGTAAGTGCGTGTAAGTACGTGTAAGTACGTGTAAGTTTGTGTAAGTGCGTGTAAATGCTTGTAAGTGCATGTAAGTGTGTGTAAGTGTGTGTAATGGCATGTAAGTGCGGTTAAAGTTTCTGTGAGTACGTGTGAGTGCGTGTAAGTGCGTGTAAGTGTGTATAAGTGTGTATATGTGCGTGTAAGTGCAGTTTAAGTCTGTGTAAGTGCGTATAAGTGCGTGTAAGTATGTGTATGTGCGTGTAAGTGTATGTAAGTGTATGTAAGTGTGTGTAAGTGTATGGAAGTATGTGTAAGTGCGTGTAAGTGCGTATAAGTACGTGTAAGTGCGTGCAAGTGCTTATAAGTGCATGTTAGTGCATGTAAGTGTGTGTAAGTGCGTGTAAGTGTGTATAGGTGCATGTAAGTGTGTGTAAGTGTGTGTAGGTGCGTGTACGTATATGTAAGTGTGTGTAAGTGTGTGTAAGTGCATGTAAGTGCGTGTAAGTATGTGTAAGTGCGTGTAAGTGTGTAAAAGTGCATGTAAGTGCGTGTAAGTGCATGTAAGTGCGTCTAAGTGCGTGTAAGTGCATGTAAGTGCGTGTACGTACGTGTAAGTATGTGTAAGTGCATGTAAGTGTGGTGTAAGTACGAGTAAGTTCGTGTAAGAGCATGTTAGTATGTAGAAGTGCGTGTAAGTGTGTGTAAGTGTGTATAAGTGCGTGTAAATGTGTGTAAGTGCGTGTAAGTGCGTGTAAGTACGTATAAGTGCATGTAAGTGTCTGTTAGTGCGTATAAGTGTGTGTAAAAGCGTGTAAGTGTGTGTAAGTGCATGTAAGTGTGTGTAAGTGAATGTAAGTGCATGTAAGTGCATGTAAGTGCGTGTAAGTGCGTGTAACTGTGTGTAAGTCTGTGTAAGTGTGTGTAAGTGCACGTACGTACGAGTAAGTGCGTATAAGTGCATGTAAGTGCGTGTAAGTACATGTAAGTTTGTGTAAGTGCGTGTAACTGCGTACAAGTGCGTGTAAGTGCATATAAGTGTGTGTAAGTGCGTGTAAGTACGGTTTAGGTTCGTGTAAGTGCGTGTAAGTGCGTGTAAGTGCGTGTAAGTGTGTATAAGTGCGCCTAAGTGCGTGAAAGTGCTTGTAAGTGCAGTTTAAGTGGGTGTAATTTTGTGTAAGTTTGTATAAAAGTGTGTAAGTGCGTCTAAGTGCGTGTAAGTGAGTGTAAGTACAACTAAGTATGCGTAAGTGCGCGTAAGTATGTGTAAGTGCGTGTAAGTGTGTATAAGTGCGTGCAAGTACGTGTTAGTGTGTGTATGGGTGTGTGTAAGTGTGTGTAAGTACGTGTAAGTGCATCTAAGTGCGTGTAAGTTCGTGTAGGTACGTGTAGGTGCGTGTAAGTGTGTGTAAGTGCATGTGAGTGCGTATAAGTGCGTGTAAGTGCGTGTAAGTGTGTGTAAGTGCGTGTAAGTGCATATAAGTGTGTGTAAGTGTGTGTAAGTATGTGTAAGTATGTGTAAGTGCATGTAGGTGCGTGTAAGTACATGTAAGTGCGTGTAAGTGTGATTTAAGTGTATGTAAGTTCGTGTAAGTGCGTGTAAGTACGTACACGTATGTGTAAGTGCGTGTAAGTGCGTATAAGTACGTGTAAGTGTGTGTAAGTACGTGTAAGTGCGTGTAAGTACGTGTAAGTGCGTGTAAGTGCGTGTAAGTGTGTGTAAGTGCGTGTAAGTGCATATAAGTGTGTGTAAGTGTGTGTAAGTATGTGTAAGTATGTGTAAGTGCATGTAGGTGCGTGTAAGTACATGTAAGTGCGTGTAAGTGTGATTTAAGTGTATGTAAGTTCGTGTAAGGGCGTGTAAGTACGTACACGTATGTGTAAGTGCGTGTAAGTGCGTATAAGTGCGTGTAAGTGCGTGTAAGTGTGTGTAAGTGCGTGTAAGTGCATATAAGTGTGTGTAAATGCGTGTAAGTACGTGTAAGTGCGTGTAAGTGCGTGTAAGTACGTACACGTATGTGTAAGTGCGTGTAAGTGCGTATAAGTACGTGTAAGTGTGTGTAAGTACGTGTAAGTACGTGTAAGTATGTGTAAGTGCGTGTTAGTGCGTGTAAGTGTGCGTAAAACCGTATAAGTGCGTGTAAGTGTGTATAAGTGCATGTAAGTGCGTGTAAGTACATGTAAGTGCGTTTAAGTGCATGTAAGTGTGTGTAAGTGCATGTAAGTGCGTGTAAGTGCGTGTAAGTGCATGTAAGTATGTGTAAATTTGTATAAGTGCGTGTAAGTGTGTGTAAGTGCGTGTCAGTATGTGTAATTGCATGTACGTTTGCGTAAGTATGTGTAAATGAGTGTAAGTGTGTGTAAGTGCATGTAAGTACGTGTAAGTGCATGTAATTATGTGTAAGTACGTGTAAGGTCGTATCAGAGCATGTAAGAGCGTGTAAATGCGTGTAAGTGCGTGTGAGTGCATGTAAGTGTGTGTATGTGCGTATGCGTGTGTGTAAGTGCCTGTAAGTTTGTGTAAGTGCATGTAAGTGCGTGTAAGTATGTGTAAGTGCGTGTAAGTGCATGTAAGTACGTGTAAGTGTGTAAGTGTGTGTAAGTATGTATAAGTACGTGTAAGTGCGTGTAATTGCATGTAACTGCGTGTACGTGCATGTAAGTGCGTGTAAGTACGTGTAAGCGCGTGTAAGTACGTGTTAGTTTGTGTAAGTATGTGTACGTTCCAGTAAGTGCGTGTAAGTGTGTGTAAGTACGTGTAAGTGCGTGTAAGTGCGTGTAAGTGTGTAAAAGTACGTGTAAGTGCGTGTACGTGTGTGTAAGTACATGTAAGTACGTATAAGTACGTGTAAGTGTGTGTAAGTGCATGTTAGTCTGTATAAGTACGTGTAAGTACATGGAAGTGTGTGTAAGTGTATGTAAGTATGCATAAGTATGTGTAAGTGCGTGTAAGTGCATGTAAGTGCGTGTAAGTATGTGTAAGTGTGTGTAAGTACGTGTAAGTATGTGTAAGTTTGTGTAAGTGAATGTAAGTTCGTGTAAGTGCGTATAAGTGCGTGTAAGTCCGTGTAAGTACGTATAAGTGTGTGTAAGTGCGTGTAAGTGCGTGTAAGTGTGTGTAAGTACATGAAAGTGCTAAAAGTACATATAAGTACGTGTAAGTACGTGTAAGTGTGTATAAGTACGTGTTAGTTTGTGTAAGTGAATGTAAGTTCGTGTAAGTGTGTGTAAGTGCGTGTAAGTACGTGTAAGTAGGTGTAAGTGCGTGTAAGTGCTTGTAAGTATATGTAAGTGCGTGTAAGTGCATGTAAGTGCGTGTAAGTGTGTCTAAATGTATATAAGTGCATGTAAGTGCGTGTCAGTGCCTGTGAGTACGTGTAAGAGCGTGTAAGTGCATGTAAGTGTGTGTAAGTGCAGTTTAAGTTCGTATAAGTGAGTGTAAGTGCGTGTAAGTACAAGTAAGTATGTGTAAGTGCGTGTAAGTGCGTGTAAGTATGTGTATGTGCGTGTAAGTGCGTGTAAGTGCGTGTAAGTGCTAAAAGTGCAAGTAAGTGCATGTAAGTGCGTGTAAGTACATGTAAGTACGTGTAAGTGCAGTTTAAATTCATGTAAGTGCGTGTAAGTGCGTGTAAGTGCTAAAAGTGCAAGTAAGTGCATGTAAGTGCGTGTAAGTACATGTAAGTACGTGTAAGTGCAGTTTAAATTCATGTAAGTGTGTGTAAGTGCGTGTAAGTGCGTGGAAGTATGTGTAAGTTCGTGTAAGTATGTGAAGGTGCATGTAACTACAGTTAAAGTGGGTGTAGTTTTGTGTAAGTTTATGTAAGTGTGTGTAAGTGCGTGTAAGTGCGTATAAGTGCGTGTAAGTACGTGTAAGTGCGTGCAAGTGAGTGTAAGTGCGTCTAAGTGTGTGTAAGTGCGTCTAAGTGCGTGTAAGTGCGTGTAAGTACATGTAAGTGCATGTAAGTGCGTGTAAGTGTGATTGAAGTGCGTGTAAGATCATGTAAGTGTGTGTAAGTATGCATGAGAAAAAAATATCCGCTAACCGGGGTATCCGGACTATCCGTCCAGTATCCGGATAGCGGATAGTACCTGGAAAACAACTTAGAAGGATATCCGGATACATCCGGATACATCCGGATGTGGATATCAGCTGGAAATATGTGGCTTTCTTTTAAGGTGTCCGTGAGTATCCGGAGGTATCCACTGGTATCCATACAAGTATCCGGATGTATCCGTACTTCTATCCGTTGAACTTTCTGGAAAGTGCAAGTATCCCCAAGTATCCGTAAGTATCCGGATACTTGAGGCAACTATCCGGATAGCGGATACGTGACTGGTGAATATATCCGGATTGCGGATACCTCCAAAAAGGGACGAATTTTTCCGGATTCTCATGCCTATGTGTAAGTGCGTATAAGTATGTGTAAGTGCGTGTAAGTGCGTGTAAGTGCATGTAAGTGCGTGTAAGTGGGTGTAAGTGCGTGTTAGTACATATAAGTGTGTGTAAAAGCGTATAAGTGTGTGTAAGTGTGTGTAANAACTTTCTGGATAGTGCAAGTATCCCCAAGTATCCGTAAGTATCCGGATATTTGAGGCAACTATCCGGATAGCGGATACCTGACTGGTGAATATATCCGGATTGCGGATACCTCCAAAAAGGGACGAATTTTTCCGGATTCTCATGCCTATGTGTAAGTGCGTATAAGTATGTGTAAGTGCGTGTAAGTGCGTGTAAGTGCATGTAAGTGCGTGTAAGTGGGTGTAAGTGCGTGTTAGTACATATAAGTGTGTGTAAAAGCGTATAAGTGTCTGTAAGTGTGTGTAAGTGCATGTAAGTGCATGTAAGTGCGTGTAAGTGCATGTAAATGCATGTAAGTGCGTGTAAGTACATGTAAGCGCGTGTAAGTACGTATAAGTGCGTGTAAGTGCGTGTATGTATGTATAAGTGCATGTAAGTACGAATAAGTGCATGTACGGGCGTATAAGTACGTGTAAGTGCGTGTAAGTGCATGTAAGTGCGTGTGAGTGCGTGTGAGTACGTGTAAGTATGTGTAAGTGCGTGTAAGAACGTGTAAGTGCGTGTAAGTGTGTGTCAGTACGTGTAAGTACGTGTAAGTGTGTATAAGTACATGTAAGTGAGTGTAAGTTTGTGTAAGTGCGTGTAAATGCGTGAAAGTGCATGTAAGTGCGTGTAAGCACGTGTAAGTGCATGTAAGTATGTATAAGTGCGTGTAAGAGTGTGCAAGAGCGTGTGAGAGCGTGTAAGTACGTATAAGTGCGTGTAAGTGCGTGTAAGTGTGTGTAAGTATGTGTAAGTGCGTGTAAGTGCATGTACGTTCATATCAGTGTGTGTAAGTACGTGTAAGTGCGTGTAAGTGTGTGTAAGTATGTGTAAGTGCGTGTAAGTGCATGTACGTTCATATCAGTGTGTGTAAGTACGTGTAAGTACGTGTAAGTTTGTGTAAGTTTGTCTAAGTGTGTGTAAGTGTGTGTAAGTGCATGTAAGTGCATGTAAGTGTGGGTAAGTACAAAAACGTGCGTGTAAGTATGTGCAAGTGTGTGTAAGTGCGTGTACGTGCGTGTAACTGCATGTACGTGCGTGTAAGTGTGTGTAAGTACGTGTAAGCGTGTGTAAGTACGTGTTAGTTCGTATAAGTGCGTGTAAGTTCCTGTAAGTACGTGTAAGTATGTGGAAGTACGTATAAGTGCGTGTAAGTGCGTATAAGTACGTGTAAGTACGTGTAAGTACGTGTAAGTGCGTGTCAGTACGTGTAAGTACGTGTAAGTTCATGTAAGTACGTGTAAGTGCGTGTAAGTGCGTGTAAGTGCGTATAAGCGCGTGTAAGTACATGTAAGTGCGTGTAAGTATGTGAAAGTGCATGTAAGTACGTGTAAGTGTGTGTAAGTACGTGTAAGCGTGTGTAAGTACGTGTTAGTTCGTATAAGTGCGTGTAAGTTCCTGTAAGTACGTGTAAGTACGTGGAAGTACGTATAAGTGCGTGTAAGTGCGTATAAGTACGTGTAAGTACGTGTAAGTACGTGTAAGTGCGTGTCAGTACGTGTAAGTACGTGTAAGTTCATGTAAGTACGTGTAAGTGCGTGTAAGTGCGTGTAAGTGCGTATAAGTGCGTGTAAGTACATGTAAGTGCGTGTAAGTATGTGAAAGTGCATGTAAGTACGTGTAAGTTCATGTAAATGAATGTAAGTTCGTGTAAGTGCGTATAAGTGCGTATAAGTGCGTCTAAGTGCGTGTAAGTATGTCTAAGTGCCTGTAAGTGCATATAAGTGCGTGTAAGTGCGTGTGAGTGAGTGTAAGTGTGGTTGAAGTGCGTATACGTTCGTGTAAGTGCGTGTAAGTAGGCATTAGAAAACAATATCCGCTATCCGGGGTATCCGCACGATCCTTCCAGTATCCGGATAGCAAATAGTACCTGGAAAACAACTTACAAGGATATCCGGATACATCCATATATATGTGGATGTGGATATCAGCTGGAGATATGTGGATTTTTCTGAAGGTGCCTGTGAGTATCCGGAGGTATCCGCTGGTATCCGTACAAGTATCGGGGTGTATCCGTACTTCTATCCGTTGAGCTATCCGGATAGTGCAAGTATCCGCAAGTATCCGTAAGTATCCGGATATTTGAGGCAACTATCCAGATAGCGGATACCTGACTGGTGAAAATATCCGGATAGCGGATACCTCAAAAAAGGGACAGATATATCCGGATTTTCATGCCTACGTGTTATTGCGTATAAGTGTGTGTATGTGCGTATAAGTGCGTGTAAGTGTGTGTAAGTGGGTGTAAGTGTGTGTTAGTGTGTGTAAGTGTGTGTAAAAGTGTATAAGTACGTGTAAGTATGTGTAAGTGTGTGTAAGTGCATGTAAGTGTGTATAAGTGCATGTAAGTGCGTGTAAGTGTGTGTAAGTATGTATAAGTGCGTGTAAGTACGTATAAGTGTGTGTAAGTGCGTGTAAGTGCGTGTCAGTACGTGTAAGTGCGTGTAAGTGCCTTTAAGTGCGTATAAGTGCGTGTAAGTGTCTGTAAGTGCGTATAAGTGTGTATAAATGCGTGTGAGTGCGTGTGAGTACGTGTAAGTATGTATAAGTGCGTGTAAATGTGTATAAGTGCGTATAAGTGTGTATCAGTGCGTGTAAGTGCCTGTAAGTGCATGTAAGTGTGTGTACGTTTGTGTAAGTGCGTGTAAATGCGTGAGTGCGTGTAAGTGCATGTAAGTGTGTGTACGTGCATATATGTATGTATCAGTGCGTGTAAGGTCATATAAGAGTGTGTGAGAGTGTGTAAATACGTATAAGTACGTGTAAGTGTGTGTAAGTGTGTGTAAGTGCGTGTAAGTGCGTGTAAGTGCATGTAAGTACGTTTAAGTTCGTGTAAGTGTGTGTAAGTACGTGTAAGTGTGTGTAACTGCGTGTACGTGCGTATAAGTGCATGTAATGCGTGTGAGTGCGTGAAAGTATGTGTAAGTTTGTGTACGTGCGTGTAAATTCCTGTAAGTATAGGTAAGTGCATGTAAGTGTAGGTAAGTGCATGTAAGTGCGTGTAAGTGTGTGTAAGTACGTGTAAGTGTGTGTAAGTGCGTGTAAGTACGTGTAAGTACGTGTAAGTGCAAGTAAGTGCGTGTAAGTATGTGTAAGTGCATGTTAGGCGTATAAACACGTGTAAGTGTGTGTAAGTGCGTATAAGTGCATGTAAGTGCGTGTAAGTGCGTGTAAGTGCGTGTAAGTGCGTGTAAGTGTGTGTAAGTGTGAGTAAGTACGTGTAAGTGTATGTAAGTGCGTGTAAGTGCGTGTAAGTGTGTGTAAGTGCGTGTAAGTGCGTATAAGTACGTGTGAGTTTGTGTTAGTGAATGTAAGTTTGTGTAAGTGCGTGTAAGTATGTGTAAGTGTGCGTAAGTGTGTGTAAGTACGTGTAAGTTTGTGTTAAGGAATATAAGTTCGTGTAAGTGCCTGTAAGTGCGTGTAAGTGCGTGTAAGTACGTGTAAGTACGTGGTAAGTGTGTGTAAGTACGTGTAAGTGCTTGTAAATACGTGTAAGTGTCTGTAAGTGTTTATGAGTGCGTGTGAGTGCATGTAAGTATGTGTAAGTGCGTGTAAGTGCATGTAAGTGCGTGTAAGTACGTCTCAGTACGTGTAAGTGCGTGTAAGTACGTGTAAGTGCGTGTTAATGCGTGTACGTTTGTGTAAGTGCGTGTAAATGCGTGTAAGTATGCGTGTAAGTTTAAGTGGGTGTAATTTCGTGTAAGTTTGTTTAAGTACGTGTAAGTACGTGTAAGTGTGTGTAAGTACGTATAAGTGCGTGTAAGTACGTGTAAGTGCGTGTAAGTGCGTGTAAGTATGTATAAGTGTGTGTAAATATGTGTAAGTGTGTGTAAGTGTGTGTAAGTGCCTGTTAGCACATATAATTGCGTGTAAGTGCGTGTAAGTGTGTGTAAGTGTGGTTTAAGTGCGTATAAATTCGTGTAAGTGCGTGTAAGTTCGTATAAGTGCGTGTAAGTTTGTGTAAGTGTGTATTATTGCATGTAAGTGTGTGCCAAAGCGTGTAAGTGCGTGGAAGTGTGTGTAAGTGCATTTAAGTACGTGTAAGTGCATATAAATGCGTGTAAGTGTGTGTAAGTGCATGTAAGTGCGTGTAAGTCCGTGTAAGTACGTGTAAGTGCGTGTAAGTGCATATAAGCGTGTGTAAGTACGTGTAAGTATGTGAAAGTACGTGTAAGTGTGTGTAAGTGCGTGTAAGTGCGTGTAAGTGTGTGTAAGTACGTGTGACTGTGTGTAAGTATGTGTAAGTGCGTGTAAGTGAGTGTAAGTGCGTGTAAGTGCGTATAAGTGTGTGTAAGTGCGTGTAAGTGCGTGTAAGTGCATGTAAGTATGTATAAGTGTATGTAAGTGCATGTAAGTACGTGTACGTGCGTGTAAGTACGTGTAAGTGCATGTAAGTGCATGTAAGTGTGTTTTAGTGCGTGTAAGTGCGTGTTAGTACGTGTGAGTGTGTGTAAGAGCGTGTAAGTGTATGTAAGTGGGTGTTAGTGCGGTTTAAGTTTGTGTAAGTGAGTGTAAGTACGTGTAAGTACGTGTAAGTTCGTGTAAGTATGTGTAAGTGCGTGTAAGTGCTAAAAGTGTGTGTAAGTGTGTATAAGTGCGTGTAAGTGTGTGTAAGTGTGTGTAAGTGCAGTTTAAGTTCGTGTAAGTGCGTGTACGTGCGTGTACTTGTGTGTAAGTGCGTGTAAGTATGTGAAAGTACGTGTAAGTGAATGTAAGTGCGTGTAAGTATGTACAAGTGCGTATAAGTACGTGTAAGTTCATGTAAGTGTGTGTAAGTACATGTAAGTGCGTATAAGTATGTGTAAGTACGTGTAAGTGCAAGTAAGTGCGTGTAAGTATGTGTAAGTGCATGCAAGCACATGTAAGTGCGTGTAAGTGCGTGTAAGTGCGTGTAAGGGAGTGTAAATATGTGTAAGTGCAAGTAAGTGTGTGTTAGTACGTGTAAGTGCGTATAAGTGCGTGTAAGTGCGTGTAAGTGCATGTAAGTGCGTGTAAGTGCGTTTAAGTAAGTGTAAGTACGTGTAACTTTGTGTAAGTACGTGTATGTGCGTGTAAGTGCTTGTAAGTGTGTTTAAGTACGTGTGAGTGCAGCTTAAGTGGGTGTAAGTGCATATAAGTGTGTGTAAGTACGTATAAGTGCGTGTTAGTGCATGTAAGTACGTGTAAGTGTGTAAGTGTGTGTTAGTGTGTGTAAGTGCGTGTAAGTGTGTATAAGTGTGTGTTAGTGCGTGTAAGTGCGTGTAAGTGTGGTTTAAATGCGTGTAAGTTTGTGTAAGTGCGTATAAGTGTGTGTAGGTTTGTGTAAGTTTGTGTAAGTATGTTTAAGTGTGTGTAAGTGCATATAAGTGCGTTTAAGTGTGTGTTAGTGCGTGTAAGTGTGTATAAGTGCGTGTTAGTGCGTGTAAGTGCGTGTAAGTGTGGTTTAAATGCGTGTAAGTTCGTGTAAGTGCGTATAAGTGTGTGTAAGTTTGTGTAAGTTTGTGTAAGTATGTTTAAGTGTGTGTAAGTGCATATAAGTGCGTTTAAGTATGTGTTAGTGCGTGTAAGTGTGTGTTAGTGCGTATAAGTATGTGCAAAAGCGTGTAAGTGCGTGTAAGTGCGTGTAAGTGAATGTAAGTGCGTGTAAGTGCATGTAAGTGCCTGTAAGTGCATGTAAGTGCATGTAAGTGCATGTAAGTACGTGTGAGTACGTGTAAGTGCATGTAAGTGTGTCTAAGTATGTGTAAGTGCGTGTGAGTACGTGTTAGTATGTGTAAGTGCGTGTAAGTGTGTGTAAAAGCGTATAAGTATGTGTCAGTGCATGTAAGTGTGTGTTAGTGCTTATAAGTGTACGTAAGTATGTGTAAGTGTGTGTAAGTACGTGTAAGAGCATGCGAGTGAATGTAAGTGTGTGTAAGTGCGTGTAAGTGTGTATAACTGCGTATACGTGCGTGTAAGTGCGTGTAAGTGCGTGTAAGTGAATGTAAGTATGTATAAGTGTACGTAAGTGCGTGTAAGTGTGTGTAAGTGCGTGTAAGTACGTGTAAGTACGTGTATGTACGTGTAAGTACGTGTAAGTGTGTGTAAGTGCGTGTAAGTGCGTGTAAGCACGTGTAAGCACGTGTAAGTACGTGTAAGTGCGTGAAAGTGCTGTCAGTGTGTGTAAGTGTGTGTAGTGCGTGTAAGTGCGTGTAAGTGCGTGTAAGTGCGTTTAAGGATGTGTAAGTTTGTGTAAGTACGTGTAAGTGTGTGTAAGTGAGTGTAAGTGCGTGTACGTGCGTGTAAGTGTGTGTAAGTACGTGTAAGTTTGTGTAAGTGAATGTAAGTTTGTGTAAGTGTGTGTAAGTGTGTTTAAGTGCATGTAAGTATGTGTAAGTGCGTGTAAGTATGTATAAGTGCGTGTAAGTGCATATAAGTGCGTGTAAGTGCGTGTAAGTACATGTAAGTGCGTGTAAGTGCGTGTAAGTACGTGTAAGTGCATGTTAGTGCGTGTAAGTGCGTGTAAGAGCATGTAAGTGTATGTAAGTACGTGTAAGTGCGGTTTAAGTTCGTGTAAGTAAATGTAAGTGCGTGTAAGTATGTGTAAGTTTGTATAAGTGCGTGTAAGTACGTGTAAGTGTGTGTAAGTGTGTGTAAGTGCGTATAAGTGTGTGTAAGTATGTGTAAGTGTGTGTTAGTGCAGTTTGAGTTTGTGTAAGTGCGTGTAAGTGCGTGTAAGTGCGTGTAATTATGTGTAAGTGCGTGTAAGTGCGTGTAAGTACGTTTAAGTATGTGTAAGTGCGTGTTAGTGTGTGTAAGTTTGTGTAAGTGCATATAAATGCATGTAAGTGCGTGTACGTACGTGTAAGTATGTGTAAGTACGTGTAAGTGCAAGTAAGTGCATGTAAGTACGTATAAGTGCATGTAAGCATGTGTAAGTGTGTGTAAGTTTGTGTAAGTACGTGTAAGTGCAAGTAAGTGCATGTAAGTACGTATAAGTGCATGTAAGCATGTGTAAGTGTGTGTAAGTTTGTGTAAGTGCATGAAAGTGCGTGTAAGTACGTCTAAGCACGTGTAAGTGCGTGTAAGTGCAGTTTAAGTGGGTGTAATTTTGTGTAAGTTTGTGTAAGTGCGTGTAAGGGTGTATAAGTGCGTGTAAGAGAGTGTAAGTGTGACTAACAACGTGTAAGTGCGTGTAGGTGCGTGTAAGTGCGTGTAAGTGCGTATAAGTGTGTGCAAGTGCGTGTAAGTGCGTGTTAGTGTGTGTAAGTGTGTCTAAGTGCATGTAAGTACGTGTAAGTGCATGTAAGTGCGTGTAAGTGTGGTTTAAGTGCGTGTAAGTTTGTGTAAGTGCGTGTAAGTGCGTACAAGTGTGTGTAAGTGCATGTAAGTGCGTGTAAGTGTGGTTTAAGTGCGTGTAAGTTTGTGTAAGTGCGTGTAAGTGCGTACAAGTGTGTGTAAGTGCATGTAAGTGTGCATAAGTGCGTATAAGTGCGTGTAAATGTGTGTAAGTGTGTGTAAGTGCGTGTTACTACGTCTAAGTGTGTGAAGAAGCGTGTAAGTACGTGTAAGTGCGTGTAAGTACGTGTAAGTGTGTGTAAGTGTGTGTAAATGCGTGTAAGTGTGTGTAAGTGCGTGTGAGTGCGTGTGAGTGTATGTAAGTACATCTAAGTGTGTATAAGGTGGTATAAGAGTGTGTAAGGGTGTGGAAGTCTGTGTAAGTGCGTGTAATTACGTGTAAGTGCGTATAAGTGCATGTAAGTGTGTGTAAGTTCTTGTAAGTCCATCTAAGTGTGTGTAAGTGCGTGTAAGTACGTGTAAGTGCGTGTAAGTGTGTGTCAGTGCATGTAAGTGCGTTTATATGCATGTAAGTGCGTGTAAGTGTGTGTAAGTGCGTGCAAGTGTGTATAAGTATGTGTAAGTGTGTGTAAGGTGGTGTAAGAGCGTGTAAGAGTGTATAAGTGTGTGTAAATGCGTGTAAGTACCCATAAGTATGTGTAAGTGCATGTAAGTGCATGTAAGTACGTGTAAGTGTGTGTAAGTGCGTGTAAGTGCGTGTAAGTGAGTGTAAGTGTGTGTACGTACGTGTAAGTGTAAGAAAGGGCGTGTAAGTATGTGCAAGTGTGTGTAAGTGCGTGTAAGTGCGTGTAACTGTGTGTACGTTTGTGTAAGTGTGTGAAAGTACGTGTAAGTTCGTATAAGTGCGTGTAAGTGTGTGTAAGTGCGTGTAAGTTTGTGTAAGTGTATGGAAGTGCGTGTAAGTTTAAGTGCGTATAAGTACGTGTAAGTACGTGTAAGTGCGTGTAAGTGTATGTTAGTGCGTATAAGTGCGTGTAAGTGCCTGTAAGTGTGTGTAAGTGCGTGTAAGTACGTGTAAACTCGTGTAAGTGAATGTAAGTTTGTGCAAGTACGTATAAGTGTGTGTAAGTGCGTATAAGTGCGTGTAAGTGCGTATAAGTGCGTGTAAGTGCGTGTAAGTGTGTGTAAGTAGGTATAAGTGTGTGTAAGTGCATGTAAGTGCATGTAAGTGCGTGTAAGTACGTGTAAGTGTGTGTAATTGCGTGTAGGTGTGTGGTAGTACGTATAAGTGCGTGTAAGAGCGTGTAAGTGCATGTAAGTGCGTGAAAGCATGGTCTAAGTTCGTGTAAGTGACTGTAAGTCTATGTAAGTTTGTGTAAGTTCATGTAAGTCCGTATAAGTACGTCTAAGTGCAGTTTAAGTTTGTGTGAGTACGTTTAAGTGCGTGTAAGTGCATGAAAGTATGTATAAGTGCGTGTAAGTGCGTGTAAGTGCGTTTAAGTATGTGTAAGTGCGTGTAAGTGCGTTTAAGTATGTGTAAGTGCGTGTAAGTGCGTGTAAGTTTGTGTAAGTACGTATAAGTGCGTGTAAGTGCGTGTAGTATGTGTAAGTATGTGTAAGTATGTGTAAGTGCAAGTAAGTGCGTGTAAGTACGTGTAAGTGCATGTAAGCACGTGTAAGTGCGTGTAAGTTCGTGTAAGTGCGTGTAAGTGCGTGTAAGTGTGAGTAAGTGCATGTATGTGTATCTTAGTGCGTATAAGTGCGTGTAAGTGCAGTTTAAGTCGGTGTTATTTTGTGTACGTTTGTGTAAGTACGTATAAGTGCGTCTAAGTGCATGTAAGTGAGTGTAAGTGCGACTTAGTGCATGTAAGTACGTGTAAGTGCCTGTAAGTGCGTATAAGTGCGTGCAAGTGCGTGTAAGTGCGTGTTAGTGTGTGTATGTGTGTGTAAGTGCGTGTAAGTATGTGTAAGTATGTGTAAGTACGTGTAAGTGCATGTAGGTGCGTGTAGGTGCGTGTAAGTGCGTGTAAGTGCGTGCAAGTGCGTATAAGTATGTGCAAGTGTGTGTAAGTGTGTATAAGTGCATGTAAGTATGTATAAGTGCGTCTATGTGCGTGTAAGTGCATGTAACTGCGTGTAAGTGCCTGTAAGTGCGTATAAATGTGGTTTAAGTACGTGTAAGTTCGTGTAATTGCGTGTAAGTGCATACAAGTGTGTGTAAGTGCGTGTAAATTTGTGTACGTGCGTATAAGTACGTGTCAGTGTGTGTAAGTACGTGTAAGTGCGTGTTAGTATGTGTAAGTGTATGTTGAAGTGTGTAAGTGCGTGTAAGTGCATGTAAGAGCATGTAAGTACGTGTAACTGCATGTAAGTACGTGTAAGTGCGTGTAAGTGTGTGTAATTGCGTGTAAGTGCATGTAAGTACGTGTAAGTACGTGTAAGTGCATGTAAGTATGTGTAAGTGTGTGTAAGTGTGTGTAAGTGCGCATAAGTGTGTGTAAGTATGTGTGAGTATGTGTGAGTGCGTGTAAGTATGTGTAAGTGCGTGTAAGTGTGCGTAAGTGTGTATACGTACGTGTCAGTGCATGTAAGTGCGTGCAAGTGTGTGTAAGTACGTGTAAGTTTGTGTTAGTGCATATAAATGCGTGTAAGTATGTGTAAGTGTGTGTAAGTACGTATAAGTATGTGGAAGTGCGTGTAAGGTCGTGTAAGAGCGTGTAAGAGCGTATAAGTGCGTGTAAGTGCGTGTAAGTGCGTGTAAGTGCGTGTAAATATGTATAAGTACGTGTAAATGCGTGCAAGTGCGTATCAGTGTGTGTAAGTGCGTGTGAGTGCGTGTAAGTGCGTGTAAGTACGTGTAAGTGCGTGTAAATATGTATAAGTACGTGTAAATGCGTGCAAGTGCGTATCAGTGTGTGTAAGTGCGTGTGAGTGCGTGTAAGTGCGTGTAAGTACGTGGAAGTGCGTGTAAGTGCATGTAAGTGCATGTAACTGCCTGTAAGTGCGTATACGTGCGTGTAAGTGCGTGTAAGTGCGTGTAAGTATGTGTAAGTTTGTGTAAGTTTCTGTAAGTGAATGTAAGTTCGTGTAAGTGGGTGTAAGTGTGTGTAAGTGCGTGTAAGTGCGTGTAAGTACGTGTAAGTGCGTGTAAGTTCATGTAAGTACGTGTAAGTGCGAGTATGGGTGTAAGTGTGTGTAAGTGCATGTAAGTGTGTGTAAGTACGTGTTAGTTTGTGTAAGTGAATGTAAGTTCGTGTAAGTGCGTATAAGTGTGTGTAAGTACGTATAAGTGCACGTAAGTATGTGTAAGTGCGTGTAAGTGCGTGTAAGTCTGTGTAAGTGTGTGTAAGTGTGTGTAAGTGCATGTAAGTACGTGCAAGTGTGTGTAAGTGCATGTAGGTGTGTGTAAGTACGTGTAAGTGCATGTAAGTGCGTGTTAATGTGTGTGAGTGCGTGTAAGAGCGTGTAAGTGTATGTAAGTGTGTGTAAGTGCAGTTTAAGTTCGTGTAAGTACGTGTAAGTGCGTGTAAGTGCGTGTAAGTACAGTTTAAGTTCGTGTAAGTGTAAGTAAGTGCGTGTAAGTCCGTGTAAGTATGTGTAAGTGCGAATAAGTGCGTATACGTGCGTGTAAGTTCAGTTTAAGTGGGTGCAATTTTGTGTAAGTTTGTGTCAGTGCGTGTAAGTGCGTGTAAGTGCATGTAAGTGTGTGTAAGTACGTGTAAGTGCGTGTAAGTACGTGTAAGCATGTGTAAGTGCGTATAAGTGCGTGTAAGTGTGTACAAGTGCGTGTAAGAGTGTAGTTTAGTGCATATAAGTATGTATAAGTGCGTGTAAGTATGTGTAAGTGCGTGTGGGTATGTGTAGGTGTGTGTAAGTGCGTGTATGTATGTGTACTTGCATGTAAGTGTGTGTAAGTATGTATACATGCGTCTAAGTGTGAGTAAGTGCATGTAAGTGCGTGTAAGTACGTGTAAGTGCGTGTAAGTGCGTATAAGTGTGTGTAAGTATGTGTAAGTGTGTCTAAGTGCGTGTTAGTGCGTATGAGTGTGTGTAAGAGCGTGTAAGTGCATATAAGTGCGTGTAAATGCGGTTTAAGTTCATGTAAGTAAGTGTAAGTGCGTGTAAGTACGTGTAAGGTCGTATAAGTGCGTGTAAGTGTGTGTAAGTGCTAAAAGTGCGTGTAAGTGCATATAAGTGCGTGTAAGTGCATGTAAGTGCGTGTAAGTGTAGTTTAAGCTCGTGTAAGTGCGTGTAAGTGCGTGTAAGTATGTATAAGTGCGTGTAAGTGCGTGTAAGTATGTGTAAATGCGTGTAAGTGCGTGTAAGTGCGTGTAAGTGCGTGTAAGTTCGTGTAAGTGCGTGTAAGTACGTGTAAGTGCGTGTAAGTGCATGTAAGTACGTGTAAGTGCGTGTAAGTGCATGTAAGTACGTGTAAGTGCGTGTAAGTGCATGTAAGTACGTGTAAGTGCGTGTAAGTGCATGTAAGTACGTGTAAGTGCGTGTAAGTGCATGTAAGTACGTGTAAGTGCGTGTAAGTGCATGTAAGTACGTGTAAGTGCGTGTAAGTGCATGTAAGTACGTGTAAGTGCGTGTAAGTGCATGTAAGTACGTGTAAGTGCGTGTAAGTGCATGTAAGTACGTGTAAGTGCGTGTAAGTGCATGTAAGTACGTGTAAGTGCGTGTAAGTGCATGTAAGTACGTGTAAGTGCGTGTAAGTGCATGTAAGTACGTGTAAGTGCGTGTAAGTGCATGTAAGTACGTGTAAGTGCGTGTAAGTGCATGTAAGTACGTGTAAGTGCGTGTAAGTGCATGTAAGTGCGTGTAAGTGTAGTTTAAGCTCGTGTAAGTGCGTGTAAGTGCGTGTAAGTATGTATAAGTGCGTGTAAGTGCGTGTAAGTATGTGTAAATGCGTGTAAGTGCGTGTAAGTGCGTGTAAGTGCGTGTAAGTTCGTGTAAGTGCGTGTAAGTACGTGTAAGTGCGTGTAAGTGCATGTAAGTGTGTCTACGTGTGTGTAAGTGCGTGTAAGTATAGTTTAAGTGGGTGTTATTTTGTGTAAGTGCGTGTAAGTGCGTGTAAGTGCGTGTAAGTGCATGTAAGTGAGTGTAAGTGCGACTAAGTGCGTGTAAGTACATGTAAGTGCGTGTACGTGCGTATAAGTACGTACAAGTACATGTAAGTGTGTGTTAGTGTGCGTATGTGTGTGGAAGTATGTGTAAGTGTCTGTAAGTGTGTGTAAGTACGTGTAAGTGCATGAAGGTGCATGTAGGTGCGTGTAAGTGCAAGTCAGTACGTGTAAGTGCATGTAAGTGCGTGTAAGTGTGTGTAGGTACGTATAAGTGCATGTAAGTACGTGTAAGTGCATGTAAGTGCGTGTAAGTGTGTGTAGGTACGTATAAGTGCATGTAAGTACGTGTAAGTGCGTCTAAGTGCATGTAAGTGCGTGTAAGTACGTGTAAGTGTATGTAAGTGCGTATAAGTGTGGTTTAAGTACGTGTACGTTCGTGTAACTGCATGTAATTACATACAAGTGTGTGTAAGTATGTATAAGTGTGTGTTAGTTCGTGTACGTGTGTGTAAGTGTGTGTAAGTGTGTGTAAGAGCGTGTAAGTGCGTGTAAGAGCATGTAAGTACGTGTAACTGCATGTAAGTGCTTGTAAGTGCGTGTAAGTGTGTGTAAGTGCGTGTAAGTGCATGTAAGTACGTGTAAATATGTGTAAGTGCGTGTAAGTGTGTGTAAGTGTGTGTAAGTTTGTGTAAGTACGTATAAGTGTGTGTAGGTATGTGTGAGTGCATGTGAGTGCGTGTAAGTATGTGTAAGTGCGTGTAAGTGCATGTAAGCATGTATACGTACGTGTCAGTGTGAGTAAGTGTGTGTAAGTGTGTGTAAGTACGTGTGAGTTTGTATAAGTGTGTGTAAATGCGTGTAAGTATGTGTAAGTGTGTGTAAGTGTGTGTAAGTACGTGTGAGTTTGTATAAGTGTGTGTAAATGCGTGTAAGTATGTGTAAGTGTGTGTAAGTGCATGTAAGTATGTGGAAGTGTGTGTAACATCGTGTAAGAGCGTGTAAGAGCGTATAAGTGTGTTTAAGTGCGTGTAAGTGCGTGTAAGTGCGTGTAAGTGTGTGTAAGTGTGTGTAAGTACGTGTAAGTGCGTGTAAGTGCGTGTAAGTATGTGTAAGTTTTTGTAAGTGTGCGTACGTTCCTGTAAGTGCGTGTAAGTGCGTGTAAGTGCATGTAAGTGTGTGTAAGTGTGTGTAAGTGCATGTAAGTGCATGTAAGTACGTGTGAGTACGTGTAAGTGCATGTAAGTGTGTCTAAGTACGTGTAAGTGCGTGTAAGTGTATATTAGTATATATAAGTACGTGTAAGTGCATGTAAGTGCGTATCAGTGTGTGTAAGTACGTGTAAGTGCGTGTAAGTGCATGTAAGTACGTGTAAGTGCGTGTAAGTGCGTGTAAGTGCATGTAAGTGTGTGTAAGTGCCTGTAAGTACGTGTAAGAACGTATAAGTGCGTGTAAGTGCGTGTAAGTACGTGTAAGTACGTGTAAGTTTGTGTAAGTGAATGTAAGTTTGTGTAAGTGCGTGTAAGTGTGTGTAAATGCGTGTAAGTGCGTGTAAGTGTGTGTAAGTGCGTGTAAGTGCGTGTAAGTGTGTGTAAGTGCGAGTATGGGTGTAAGTGTGTGGTATTGCGTGTAAGTGCGTGTAAGTACGTGTTAGTATGTATAAGTGAATATAAGTTCGTGTAAGTCCATGTCAGTGTGTGTAAGTGCGTACAAGTGCGTGTAAGTACGTGTAAGTGCGTGTAAGTGTGTGTAAGTGTGTATAAGTACGTGTAAGTGCGTGTAAGTACATGTACATATGTGTAAGTGTGTGTAAGTGCATGTAAGTGTGTGTAAATATGTGTAAGTGCGTGTAAGTGAGTGTTAGTGCATGTGAGTGCATGTAAGAGCGTGTAATTGCATGTAAGTGTGTGTAAGTGCAGTCTAAGTTTGTGTAAGTGTGTGTAAGTGCGTATAAGTGCAGTTTAAGTTTGTGTAAGTGCAGGTAAGTGCGTGTAAGTACGTATAAGTATGTGTAAGTGCGTGTAAGTGCGTATAAGTGCATGGAAGTACACTTTAAGTGGGTGTAATCTTGTGTAAGTTTGTGTAAGTACGTGTAAGTACGTGTAAGTGCGTGTAAGTGCGTGTAAGTGTGTGTCAGTAAGTATAAGTGTATGTAAGTACATATAAGTGCGTGTAAGTGTGTGCAAGTGTGTGTAAGAGTGTGTTTTAGTGCATGTAAGTGTGTGTAAGTGCGTATAAGTACGTGTAAGTGCGTGTAAGTGCGTGTAAGTGCGTGTTAGTTTGTGTACGTGTGTGTAGGTGAGTGTAAGTGTGTGAAAGTACGTGTAAGTTCATGTAAGTATGTATACATGCGTCTAAGTGTGTGTAAGTGCGTGTAAGTGCGTGTAAGTACGTGTAAGTGCGTGTAAGTGCGTATAAGTGCGTTTAAGTATGTGTAAATGCGTCTAAGTTCGTGTTAGTGCGCGTGAGTGCGTGTAAGAGCATGTAAGTGCATATAAGTGCGTGTAAGTGCGGTTTAAGTTCGTGCAAGCGAGTGTAAGTGCGTGTAAGTACGTGTAAGTTTGTGTAAGTGTGTGTAATTCTGTATAAGTGCTAAAAGTGCGTGTAAGTGCGTATACGTGCATGTAAGTGCATGTAAGTACTAGTAAGTATGTATAAGTGCGTGTAAGTGCGTGTAAGTATGTGTAAATGCGTGTAAGTGCGTGTAAGTGCATGTAAGTGCGTGTAAGTGTGTGTAAGTGCGTGTAAGTGCGTGTAAGTATGTGTAAATGCGTGTAAGTGCGTGTAAGTGCATGTAAGTGCGTGTACGTTTGTATAAGTGTGTGTAAGTGCATGTAAGTGCATGTAAGTACGTGTTAGTACATGAAAGTATGTGTAAGTGTAAGTAAGTGCGTGTAAGTACGTGTAAGCACGTGTAAGTACGTGTAAGTTCATGTAGGTACGTGTAAGTGCGTGTAAGTGAGTGTAAGTATGTTTAAGTGTGTAAGTGCGTATAAGTGCGGTTTAAGTTTGTCTAAGTGTGTGTAAGTGCATGTAACTGCGTATAGATGCGTATAAGTGCGTGTAAATGTGTGTAAGTGCGTGTAAGTGCGTGTGAGTGTAGTTAAGTGGATGTAATTTTGTGTAAATTTGTGTAAGTGTGAGTAAGTACGTATAAGTGTATGTAAGTGCGTGTCAGTGCGTGTAAGTGCGTGTAAGTGCGTATAAGTGCATGTAAGTGCGTGTAAGTGCGTATAAGTATATGTAAGTGTGTGTAAGTGCGTATAAGTACGTGTAAGTACGTGTTAGTGCATATAAGTGAATATAAGTGCGTGCAAGTGCATGTAAGTGTGGTTTAAGTGCGTGTTATTTTGTGTAAGTGCGTGTAAGTGCGTGTAAGTTTATGTAAGTGCGAGTAAGTACGTGCAAGTGCGTGTAAGTGCGTATTAGTGCGTGTAAGTACGTGTAAGTACGTTTAAGTGTGTGTAAGTATGTGTAAGTACGGTTTACGTTCATGTTAGTATGTGTAAGTGCATGTAAGTGCGTGTAAGTGTGTGTAAGTGCGTGTAAGTG